>JAUYWG010000056.1:4394597-4405955 GCA_034779775.1 Enteromius afrohamiltoni | reverse complement strand
AGTCTAATGTTTATCAGTACATTACAGAAAATAATGAACTTTATCACAATATGCTAATTTTTGAGAAGGACCTGTATTCAACGCCATGTTGTGGAGATGCTGTGTGCTGTGAAAATGAAACGGCTTCCAAAAAAGGACACAACTAGAAATCGGTGGTTGTATTTACAACACACCTCCAGAACAGTTCAACCCAAATATTAGAGTATGTTCAGTGCATTTTAAAGAGGACTATTTACCACATGTAGGAGCCGAGTAGCCTAGCTAAAGGATTTTTCTTTAAAGTTAGGCAATTCCAACTTTGCAAGGAGAGTCTGGCATATTTAAAGAGTCATATTTAAATGATTTGCTGCTGAATAATGAAACGTGAGTTTTGAGCAGTGAAGAGCAGTGCTTGTTTATTGTTTCTCCAATCACAAATGCAGACATGGTGCATGAAAAAAGACTGTAGTCATTATATTTAGTAATTATGTCCCCCCTGGATGATTATAAATACTGTGGTATATCAAGTCTCAAGCAATACACATCATACAGTTAGAACCCTTTTATATCCTAAATAGAACACTTGCATTGATCAGCATAGTAAAGTTGAAGAAGAAAATCAATGTGTTAACTGATTTTGCAATGCATCCGTAACAATAAAAAGCATAAAGTATTCAGTCATACAGATCATTGCTTATTGTTGTAGTGAGTCATTACTCTCTGCTCCCAAATCTTTTGATACAGGGCTCAACACTGTTGTTAGAAGAGCTGAAATTCAGTCCTGCGTGTGCCGTTCCCCTTGAAAGTTGGTAAACGTTCAGTGATATATTTTAAGACGTCATCTCAAAGAGTTGCACTGTCCTTGCGAGGCCCTTCACTGTTTTCACTGTCTGCAGTCCCTTTCTGTCTGCAGTCAAGCGCTTTGATGATCTTGGAAGCTGTTCTGGAGAGATTATCCCTCTTCATCCTCTCAGCTCTCCATTTTTCACTGTTCCCTTTATATGTTAACACCAGGCTTGACATGATAACAGTTCCAGAAGTCAACAGCAATGGAATTTTTCACTAGTTCTGACTGCACAGCTAACTCTGCGAATGAACTCCTTCATTGAATACCAACATATATTAACAACATATATTTAGTATGTCAGTGAAGATCACAACCACGGTCCAAGAAGTGCGTTCAAGTAGCATTCAAGACTGGTATTATGTTTTTTAACTACTGAAGTACTGGTACTTCTGAAATCTCTAGATACTTTTATGAGTTCCCGACACACTTAATATCTGTGTCCAGCTCTTGCTTTTTAATCTTCTCAAGAGTAATGTGGACTTTACTGCTCGTGTTCTTGCTTCCAGTCGCCATCCTCTTTTACTCCCTCTCTCATTTATCATTTATTTCACTTCCTTTTCTATCTCTTTGCTGTGTACTTAGCCCTCCTTTTCCCAGGGCACAGGTCTTTCTTTTTGGGCTCTCAGGTTGTAAATGTTTCATCTCTCTTCTGGCATTCTTTACTCCTCTTGCTTTGCTTTGTTGTCTATTCCTGGAAAGGCGCATGCTGTGGGCGGCAAGGACTTTAGTGAGTAGATTAACCATAAGTGAATTTTGAGGTGTCACTTAAACTAATATTGACAAACAGTAAGGAGATGTATTACGCATTAATGCTGAACACACACACACATTTTGATCTAAAGAAGCATTTATTTGCAAATTTAAGTAAAAAAAAATAATGTTGGTCAAGATAAGCTTTGAATTTTAAATAACATTTTTTTCAATTCTCACTATTAAACAGTTGCTTATTAGCATGCATTTTACTAGCATTTTGGACCATAGCATTGCTAGAATTTTGGACCATAGCATTGCTAGCATTTTGGACCATAGCATTGCTAGCATTTTGGAACATATTTTAGACAACCTTAATCCGACCCCATACCTAAACTTCACAACTACCCTGCTATTAGTTAGCAGCAAATTGGATATTTATTGTTAATAGTTATAAGTTAATAGTGAGAATTGGTCTCCAGACTAAAATGTGACTGAATGTTGGACTGACAAAGTCATGTTTGAAAGTTTTGCCGTGAAACCTTAGAAATATGAAAGAAATATGGATAGATGTTTAAACCAAGCAAATGCAAATTTATCTTTCCTGTCCTATAAACTCAAATCTTCAAATTTCAACTCAATTCAATTAAGTTGAGTTCAGTTTACTTCACTTTACTTCCATTCAGTTCAATTCTGCTCAGTTCAGTTTACTTCAATTCCATTCCATTTAATTCAATTCATGATATGAAATAGAGCCAATTATTTTATTTCAGTATATAACTGTTTTACTGAATTTAAATCGAATAAATGCAGTCTCGGTGAGCAGAAGAGACATTTAACATTAAAACATCACACCGACCCCAAAGTTTTAAACCGCAACATAAATGCGGTCAGTTTTGATTTACTGTCAGTCTGTAGTAAGTGTTAGTGTTAAGAATAATAGAAGATGATTGCAGGCTCAGGTTGTGAGTAGAGAATGTGACTGGCTGAGTCTGCGCTCTAACACAGAGCTGAGATCTGGGAATTGACTCAAGAACAATGCCACAACCGTACACAAAAGTGATCGCAGGTGCTAAATATAGCAACGCAAGTGACAACTAGCAAGAGATCTGCCAAACAGAATGAATCACTGCAAAGCAGCAGTCTGTCTGGCGGGCAGGAATGGCTCCATACGACTGTGATCGCATTAGCAGACCTGCTTATGACAACTGAGGGCGCTGACTAACACAACACGATAAGCATCATTTCTCTCTTTAATGATAGGAAATTGAAACTATGGCTGGTAGTGCAAATAGTGCAATGCTGAGAACCAGAAAAAAACTATGTATTTATACACACACGCACACACTTTTGAAAGCATGCCAGCAGCCTTGCCTGTTGACTGTATTGTATTTGCACCGTATGTTTTGTTTTTAATTGTTTAATTTGAATGGTTTTCTATTTTTCTTTCTCTCTATGTGTGTTCATTAATTCTCACCTGTTTTGCTCGGTCATCTCAGCGCTGCTGCAGTGAGGTGTTTAACTGGACTGACTGACCATATGTGAGGCTAAAGGACTATAATGTGGGAAAATAACAGGCTTTTGTTGCTGTTGTGGCTTAACTGGCCCTTGTTCCACACTTCAAGTGTTGTAGGAAGCTTGTAAACATGGTAGGTGCCTGTGTTGATGTTACACAATCATATGCAGAAATTAACTCTTTTTTTGTACAATCAAGTTTTGTAAACCTGATAAGCTATTGCGGTTCATGAAGAGCCACAGCAATATGGTACAGACATAAAGGAAACAGAAAAAGTATTAATTTTCAGTGATACAAGTTGAAAGGTCACAATGTTATAATGGCTTATGAAAACTTTTTTAGTGTCACAGACCAGAGCATGACAGCAACACTTGAGTCAACTTCAGACTGAAGTTCAATATAGTGGCGACTTTTTTTCACGCTCCCTGTTGCAAGTCCACATTTTCAAGGTTTGTTTGAGATGGTCCTTGAATCAGTGATTCTACTACAAAAGGCTTTATGGCACTGAGTAAATGACTGTAGAGAAGTTGTTGAGGAAGTCTCTGATGGTCGGCTGACAAGTGCACCTTAAAAGACAAGACTCACAGTTTTGGTTTATGTTGGGTTTTTGCACATACAACACACCTAATTTTGGTCTAGGTAACTCTCTTTTGTTTTCTTTTGTCACCAAGTTGTGGTTATACATGATGTTTTCATAAACTTAGCGTAAGATTTTTAGAGGATGTAGAGAACAGAGAGCATGCGGTAGAAGGGAAATTATTATTTTCTACACGTATTAAAGTATTTGGGATGTCTGAGGAACAAATCTGAACCTATCCTTTCGCTAATTTGCGCTGTGCTTATAGATTGTGTTGGTCATTATGGAAATTAGATGTTTTGTCTGTATTCTTTAATTTGCGAGTTGTCAGTAAATCATTCACAGACATTTTCACACACATCTGCACTGTTTTGGAATTACGCTCTGGTGTTTATTTGCTCTGTTTGGTAAATCTGGCGTTTAACCTGTTGAGCGGTATGGTCCCACATAAGGGATTTTTCTTTCCATGCCCTTGGAAGTATGGTCCCACATATGGGATTTAGAACATTCGGTGACGTTGCATAACTGCCAAATTCAAACTGAGCTTTCACGCGTTTGCTGGTGCTGAGCCAGAGAGAGAGACATGCACTGTGCTTGTCATTTTATCACAACTACAGTGTTCTTAACCACATAATGCATGTTTTAGGTTTCTGACATTTAAACACACATAAGCACTAGCGAAACAATACATTTAGAGCTTGTAAAATACACACAGATGTCTATGGAAGCAACAATAACAATACATTCAAATTTAATTTGTCACTGTGTTTTATTCAAATCGGATGCACATAGTGTAAGTAACTATAAAGTTTACTCTATTCTTCACCCAGTTCACCGGCTACTTACTATCATGTATTTCGGGAGAAATTGCTGAATTCACATTTCACAATTCACAATTGCTGAATTGACTGACTCTGAACTGCGGAAAGAACAAACATGGCGGCGCCCATCTCATGTTACAGATCATGAACAAGATCATTTATAAAGGTTTATAAAAGCCGTCAATCTGTCATACAGCATTATTCATACAGCTGTAGTCGTTGGAATTTGACTGTAAAAAAATTTGTTAACGTTTTAGGTTTTAAGTTAAATTTACAGTTAAATACAAAACTACAGTTTGTCCCTGCAAATTTTACAGGAATTTACCATTTACCAGGTTTTTACCATAGCATTTTCAGTTTTTTACTGTTACAATCACGGTCATTTACGGTGTAGGTGTTCATATTGTGTGCAATCTACAGAGAAAAACAAACATTGCAATTATGTTTTCGTTGTCTATATTCTATATTCAATATTTCAGTGTAATATTAGATGTGTTTAGCAGTCTTCTCAGTACAAGCTCTGGGTGAAATATACAATTGTCAGGTTTCCCCAAAATGCAAATCATGCAAACCATTTAGCCCAATTGTTTAGTGTTTTAGGAAAAGCTGTCTTTATGATTATGACTGTTTATCAGTATATAAAGCATGGCAAGACTTCATCAGCAAAGAAGTGGGTAATAAACAAAAATGAAAAAATAGGGATTGTTGTGCACTAAGAAGGTTTTGTCCAATCAACACAGAACTACTACTGCTGCAAAGTGACAGCAGGCCTCAGTATCCACCTCATACCTGCTACCACAAAAACAACCAGAGAACTTCACAAACACCAGAGCTATAATGTGAAAAAAATATGGTGTTATTAAAACCTGAACAGTGTGTGCACCAAGAAGAACCTCATCATGTGTCCTGGTAGCTCAGTCACATGACCTGAATATTATTAAACACCTGTCGATAGTTTTGGAGAGAAGAGTGGAAAGCAGGTTCTTCCTTCAAGAAACTGGCAGATGGCTTTATAGACAGTATTCAGCTGGAGAGATGTATGAATCTCTATTAAAGGCAAATGGTGATAAAGCACCTAGTAAAACACCTAATGGGGCAGTTGTAGCCTAATGGATAAGGAGTTGGCCTTGGAACCCTTGGTTGTGGGTTTGAGTCCCAGGCATTGTGCGTGGGGGAATGAATAACCAGTGCTCTCTCCACCTTCAATACCATGATTGAGGTGAAACCCTTGAGCAAGGTGTTGTTCCCCCAACTGCTCCCCGGCGCCGCAGCGATAGCTGCCCACTGCTCCGGGTGTGTGTGTGTGTTCTAACTGCTGTGTGATTTGTGCAGAGCACAAATTCCAAGTATGGGTCACCATACCGGGCCACAAATTAATTATTTAGTAATCAAGTCATTGACTAATAAAGAAATATTGCCTACATCCCAGGTGTTAAATGTGGGATTTATAAAATGCTTAAGTGATTTATAAAGATCAAATTCAGTGCACTCCTTATTACAGATGCATATTATATACAAGAAAGCAGATGAAGCCAGAATATGAACGCAATGCACTAAACTGCATGTATTGTAATTTCTGTTATGACTCAATCATACAGCATGCAGATGTTGCTTTGCCAAAGTTCTTTCAATGCTGATGGTCTCTGTGTTTTATTTCCAGTAATTTTTTGCTACTTCTTTCTCTCATAAGACCTTCATCCTCTTTTCTCTTTCCCCTAAAAGGTAAGCGTGTAAAATAACTGATGGATTGGATTTAGAAAATGAAGACGGTTTGTTGTGAATACACCTTCCTTGTTTATCATAAATTAATGCGAATGCTTGTCGGCAGCTGTAGTTCAGGTTTACTTGTCATGCTTGTGTAATGTGGCACTTTGTCCCAAATGAGAACATATCTCTGGCTCAAGATCTACATTACTCATTGAAGTTAATGAATCATTTAGGGCAGGCATGTAATTTGCTAACAAATATCAATTCAATGTGTGTTTCACATCCTGGGGGTCGGTAGTCATTGATCCATGGTCATGTACATGGATGCCACGGGAGTGTCAGCCAATATGATTGCTCAGTTACACAAACTACATATATTTTGTTAGGATTGACCCATGTTGAAAAAGGTACACATAAATGTATAAACAATGTATAAATGTTGAAAGTATGTTAAAAGTCATAGTTAATAGTGGGTATTGGTTCCCAAACTAAAGTGTGACCTTACATATTTCAGTATTTAAGTCCATTTAAGTGTACTTAGAGTAGACTTTCATTTTCTTAACATACTTAAGTAGACTTTTAAAAAGTATTTTTTGTAATGTCAATTTAAAAGATTTACTTTAAAGTACAAATGAAATACATCCTTGTCTCACAGCAATTTGTACATATTTTAGGTGGCTAAATCGTACAAATTCGTACTGTTTAAGAATTTATATGATTTTTGCTAAATTGTATGAATTTTACAAGTTGCCAATTCGTATGATTCTGAATGACCTACACCTAACCCTGAAGGTTTTTGGGTCTTTGCTGATGACGGCTGAAGGTCTGGAATTCACAGCCACTTTCTTTGGCAAGGCCCGCCCATAAGACCATTTCACCGACATGTCAAACAACCAATCACAGTTTGTTTTGTGCAGTGTCATGTTTAGGGGCATGGAAAGGTCCCCACCACAACAGAATGGCATGCAACAGTCAGTCAGATAGAAAATCCCGATGAGACGCTCACGGTAAAAATCTGTTTGAAGCATATCTCTCTCCTTTTTAACACCCACAAGTAATTCTGGAGAACCGAATACAATACTGAATCGGCCAGCTGCAATGTCAGCATCTGTTTCATGTTTACCCGCAAACGCAGCTGATACCCACTGATATTAGGTACTTCACTTGATCTTCCATAATAGATAGGAGGGTACACACAACTACCTCCTGGACATCTCTTAAAGAGTCTATGCCGTGAACCTCGCATACTTTTGAGAAGCCAACATTTAGCTGATCTTAATAAATCCCTGGATGCCCGGAGCTGGGGTTATCGTGTATCATGTGGAGCAATCTGTTCACAGTGAGGTGGGCACATATACTTTATCCTGGGGGCAGTCTGGAGGAGAAGGTTCTGTGACTTGTGTGCCTTGTATCTCTCTGATAATATCCCATTGGACTGGAGCAATAACTAAGGAGGGTGAGATTATATTTCCAGGTTTGTTGGATTGAGTAGCATGGTCATGAAGGCGGCACAAGGCCGCGTTAGGTAATTGTGAACTGGAATCTAGAAAGGAATAATGACCAACGAGCTTGACGAGAGTTCCGTGTTTTGGCTGTACATCGATACTCCAGATTGCGATGATCAGTGAAGACTATGAATGGTTCGTTGGCCCCCTCCAGCCAGTGCCGCCACTCCTCCAGTGCTGATTTCATGGCTAGAAGTTCCTTGTCACCCACATCGTAGTTCCTTTCTGCCTGGTTTAGCTTACATGAGAAGTATGCAAAGGGATAGAGTTTCACTGGGTTATCCCGTCGTTGGGATAGAATGGCTCCTATTCCAGTATTAGAAGCATCTACTTCCACGATGAACTGTTGTTGGGGGTCTGGATGCTAGAGGATGGGTGTAGTGGTAAAACGCTGTTTAAGTTCCTCAAAGGCCGCTTCACTTTCTGGACTCCAAGGCAGACATTTAATTCCCTTGTTGGTCATTGAGGTGAGTGGTGCAGCTGTTTGGCTAAAATTTCTAATGAACCTCCTGTAGAAATTTGCAAAGCCCAGGAAGCGGTGCAGTTCCTTCAGATTCTGAGGTTTAGGCCAGTTTACCACAGAAGATACTTTCCTCTCATCCATTGCCACACCTTCAGAGCTAATGATGTAGCCTAGAAATGAGATCTTGATCATGTGGAATTCACACTTACTAATCTTGGCATATAACTGGTGTTTGATAAGTTCATGATGAACGTGGGAGTCCAGGTCCTCCGAATATATCAGAATGTCATCGATGTACATGATTAAGAATTGTTGGAGCATATCCCTGAAGATGTTATTGACCAGAGCCTGAAATACAGATGGACTGTTCGATAACCCAAACGGCATCACAAGAAACCCATAGTGACCAGTGGTGGTTGCAAAAGCGGTTTTCCATTTGTCCCCCTCTTGGATGCGAATAAGATTGTAGGCGCTCCGAAGGTCAAGCTTCATGAAGTAACGTGCAGATCGAAGTTGTTCCAAGGCAGAGGGTACAAGAGGGAGCAGGTATCTGTATTTAATGGTTATTTCGTTGAGGGCCTGGTAATCGATGCATGGTCGTAATCCACCATCTTTTTTCTTCACGAAGAAGAATCCTGCTGAAGCTGGAGATGTGGATGGTCTGATGAATCTCTTGCCAATTCCTCCTTGATGTATCCATGCACTCTGTTTCAGGACGAGAGAGAGGGAAAACCCGGCCCCGTGGTGGTATGGCTCCTGGGAGAAAGCAAATCACACAGGGTGTAAGTTTCCGTGAGTTCCTCTTGTGATAACTGAATGTGATAAATAACCTTAGTGGCTTTGAATAGGCAGTTCTCTTGACAGTGAAGTGACCATTAGTTGATTTGATGTGTTTTCCAGGAGATGTGAGGATCTTGCTGTTCCAGCCAGGGCAGGCCTAGAATGACGGGGTGTTCAGGTGTGAGCTTAGAATGTGGAATTGGATGCTTTCCTTGTGAAGTGAACTGGTGAGGTGCGTGATGGGTTGTGTCTGAGACGAGATCCTTCCAGACCCTATGGGTCTGCCATCGAGTGCTGCCACGGCCACGCTGGGTGTACATGATATGAGAGGAAGACCATTTTCAGTAACAAAATCCAGATCAATAAAATTACCAGCTGCCCCCGAATCTAGGAAGGCTCTGGTTTGATTATGAATGTCTTTGAATGTACACCAGTTCAATATCAATTTTCATGGCTAAACTTAGGGAAATGGAACTCACCCAGTAGGTTTTAGGTCGAGTAGGCCTCAAAGGGCAGGCTGCTCGAAGATGACCCGGTTTGCCACAGTACAAACATAATCCATTCTCCCTTCTTCAGTCACGCTCCTCTGGGGTCAAGTGCGTAGCTCCTATTTGCATTGGTTCCGTGGGAAGAAGGTTAGTGTAGCTGGTGGCTGCCGTGGGTGTGCAACGTCCTTTGCGTGAAAGCATGAGCTGGTCAGTGTGGATTGCTAGTTCCATGTACTCTGTCAGAGATAGCTCCTCGCCTCTGCATGCCAGTTCAGTCTGAAGCTCTTCACGCAGACCTCGTTGGTACATTGTCATGAGCAGATCACAGTCCCAGCCTGTTTGTGCTGCGAGAGTACGAAATGACATGGTGTACTTGGCGGCGGATGAATTTCCCTGTTTTAAAGACAGCAGTTCATTCTTGAACTGCTCATTCTTCCCTTCATTCTTCATTCTTCCTTTCCATTTTGAATGATCAAATACTTCACTAAACTGATATAGGAAGCTCTGGTAAGACGGGAAGGTTAGGCGACGCCCCTCCCAGAGCGCCGTTACCCACTCGAGGGCTTTTGAGGAGTGAGGAGTGAACAAATCAGTGAAACCTTGCTGTCATCATCCGTGAAGCAGAGTGATTGTTACTTAATAATATTCTCGCATTGAAGCAGAAACGCCTTGCATTTACCTGGTGATCCATCGTACTTCTCCAGAAGAGATACGGGGGTCCAAAGAATCCAGGTAGGAACGTTAGTAAGCAGGAGAAAGGTTCCCGCTGCTGACGTGCAGAGAGTTAAGGTTATACATAACAATACTCTTTTAAAGAAATATAATTTCTATTACAAGTACTCATTTTAAAGTATTCTAGAGCACTTCTTTCCCACAAAAAGGTTTGTTTAAGGTCTGGTGATATCTGGCTATGTTTCTAAATCTCACAATGATGGATTGTCATCCCAAAATCTGAGTTATAATAGTTATAATATCGATTTTACAGATATGAACAGGCACAGAGTTGGAGAAAATGTCTTTTTTTTATCTCACTGGCTGACAGTACATGTAAATACTCCTGGAACTGACTTTGACCTCCTTTCAAAAATAACATCCTGTACACAGTGCTTTTACACACAAGAGGCTGGTGACTCAGACGATGCTGAATCATTTCTGACATTTTTTAAAAACACCCTGTTTCTGTAACCACATTTGAAAAATAGCCAGTAGAATAAGCTTGGATTACTGGTGTTGAGTTTTGAAAATAATTTGTGATAAATTAGAAGAATAACAGATATTTGTTAAGGGCTTTCATGCATTCACAGTCGCTTTTCGTTCTTTTCATTCATTCACCTTAATAAATGAACAATAATGATTATGGGTTAATCCCATATTCATGCATCAATATAACACTATGATGCTTTACAGAAGTTATTGCACTGGGTAGTGAGGACAAAGCCAAATAGACACTATTATTCCTAAACACCATAAGAACTAAAGATAACGTGAGGAAGATTTGTCAAACATTGTTCTGTTTCTGCCTGTGTGTGTGGCACGTGTCTCTCCGCATATCATTCTTTTGAAGTTTATTTTTGTTCCATGATCTTTTTCCGCCTGATCTGAACAGTTTCTGTGGTGCATTTCAGCCCTAAATGTTTGTGAATTTGTCACAATGATTTGTCAAAAGCAATTGAATAATCAATCAATAAAACTTTTTTGTGAGAGAATTTAATGTACTTGCTTTCTGCTGGACAACAGATGTAAGACATATGAAAGACAGCAATGTTGCTTGTTGCAATAAATGTAAACAGGTTAGTGTTGACCTTAATTTAGTTATTGTTATAGTCCATTGGTGTTATGGGTGCAACATATCACAAAATATATCACAAAATACAGTTTTGCAGTTTTTAATAAAATTGTCAATTTATATAAAAGTAAATTCTGCCCTACGTTCCTTTTCAAGAAAATGGTCTGTGACCCTGTCGTACCAACTAGGCATCTTTTCC
>JAUYWG010000056.1:4380937-4394497 GCA_034779775.1 Enteromius afrohamiltoni | reverse complement strand
AATGTATGAGAAGAAAATCAAGTCAGCCGACCTGCTATATCTAACTGATTCTGAACGAGCTTGTCTTTGAGATGAACATTTTTTTTTTTTTTAATACAATAGTACATAATTTGACCATTAATTTTGTGACATTATAGGGAAAGCTGAGCTTCCCTTGCAGTCTTAAAGAAATCGCCACTGGTCTATTCCTCTCACAAATCAATTGTTTTGCCCCAAAAGACTTGGAATATTAATATCTTTCAAATAAATTATGACGGTAGTTGTATTTGTCTGCTATATTTGCTATGTTTCCCTGGTAACAGCTGTACACAAAGCAGCACTGTGCTCACAAACGCTGCTGCATGAAATTGAAATAAAATCAACCAGTCAGACCAATTACTGCAGATAAGCATTACACAAGCAGGGGTTTGGAAAAATCAATCATTGAGCAAATTGTTTGGGAGTCATTATGTTATGATCTAAGAAAAAAAAACTGGGCAAAAGTGCAGCGCTGCATTGAGGAGAACTCAAAAGTATCACACACACACACACTGGTCTCATTTCAAGTGACGGTCTAAAACAGTTGATTTTTGTTCCAGCGATCAACTATTGGTGCAGATTGGCAAAACCAATCAATCAATCAGTTCCTTATGAAATCTTGTGCAGTGTGAGCTTTGGAGAACTGATGAGGGCAGCACTTTGAGTGGTGTGCGGTGCAAGGGGATAGGGACTAATACGGGTATGCCTACATTCTCCTCACTGCAGAGGTGCAACATGTACACTCACTAAAACAAAGCCTCCTCCTGGAACTTGTTCAAAAGCAATGGGAACAGCAGCTCACTCTCAAATACACACTCTCACGTGCTAAATCTTGGCAAATGTGTCCACGACCGGTTGACATATGTGCTTAGAGACAGCGCTGCCAAAAAGAAGATCCATTTCACTTTGTAACCTCTCTCTCTCATTCCCTACTTAATCTCATGTGATTACTGCTCACTTCCTGAAACTCTACACCTTTTTTCATACACTGAGTGTATCATGTTCAATATGAGGTAGAATTAAATGCTGAATGATTGGTTTCTACAGCAAACATCAATGTCATTAGACGTGTTGGCAGGTGCTGTTGCCTGAGCGTATGTCAAGATGGTGTAGCCCAGAAACATGAGTGAATGTTCAACCGCCCGCAGCAGTAATGACTAGCGCGGTGCTTGTGCTTCCCACAATGTGCACAGATGGGTGATTCGCCCTCCCCCTTCTTTAATTAACCCTGAAGTAATTATCCGCTATTTCTCAGACTTATCTTACAAAGTCCCTACCGCCACCCTTTCCCGCCCACAACCTGCACTCCATCACACACGCCCGAAAGGTTACCCAAACACCGGCTGACATTTAGTTACTGACCACTGCTCTGCAAAAGGTTGCTCAATGGTATGGTTTATATCAGTGCGACAACAAGATTTACAATGTTCAAATGCCAGATCAGCTGTTGCTCTTAATGGCGACCATGTTTCTTGATTGAACACTACTTAAATTATATAATGAAGATGTCTAATTTGGAGTTAATGTTCACCCTTTTATACCTAAAGGGTCCATATTGGTCAGTTACATATTTGTGCCTAAATGGTATGCAGCAGTAGTTTACCACCACAGTAACAGCGTTTGTACCTTTTTTTTCTCAAAGTGCATGATTTGGTGAAGTTACATCCGGTCACCCTTAATAAGAGATTGATACATCGGCCAGTATTTATTTATTTTTTTTTAATGATTTTTTTATCTCCTTAGTTTCTGAAATTTGTGAATCTGGAGTAAATATTTGTAAACTCTGACTAAATATAGTATAACATAGTGGTGTATATTTTATATATTTAAAATAAATTCAGTGTTAGATTTATAGTGTGTCACAAACATTTGAGCTTCCATGTTCAATGTATTTGTTGCACACTTTTGTAACAATTAGTGTTAAACAATCAACGTCAGACTATCTGAGACATCGCTGTCATATCTCATTGCTGTCTAATTTTTTAATTTGACAGACTGCCAATCTGACACTGCAAGCTTCATGCTTTCCAACTTTTATTATGTTGCAATAATTCTGCTAACTGTTTATATAAAATTTTCGCAGTAGTCCCATATTTAACCAATGTCTTTATATAGTATGTGCAGATATATCTTATATAGACCTACAGTGGGTAAAGAAAGTAATCAGACCCCCTTAAATTGATCACTCTTTGTTATATTGCAGCCATTTGATAAAATCATTTAAAGTTTGTTTTCCCCCTCATTAATGTACAAAACATATTGACACACATATTGACATTTTTGCAGATTTATTAAAAAAGAAAAATTTAAATATCACATGGTCTTAAGTATTCAGACCCTTTGCTCACTCATACATCACTCACTCATAACTCAGAAGCTATCCATTTCTTCTGATCATCCTTAAGATGGTTCTATACCTTAATTTGAGTCCGGCTGTGTTTAATTATACTGACTGAACTTGGTTAGGAAAGCCACACACCTGTCTATATAAGACCTTACAACTCATAATGCATGTAAGAGCAAATGAGAATCATGAGGTCGAAGGAACTGCCTGAAAAGCTCAGAGACAGAATCGTGGCAAGGCACAGATCTGGCCAAGGTTACAAAAAAATTCTGCTGCACTTAAGGTTCCTAAGAGCACAGTGACCTTCATATTCCTTAAATGGAAGACGTTTGGGATGACCAGAACCCTTCCTTGAGCTGGCCTTCTGGCCAAACTGAGCTATCGGGGAAGAAGTGCCTTGGTGAAAGTGAAAAGAAAAATCCAAAGATCACTGTGGCTGAGCTCCAGTGATGTAGTCGGGAGATGGGAGAAATTTGTAGAAAGTCAACCATCACTGCAGCCCTCCACCAGTCGAGGCTTTATGGCAGAGTGGCCCGATGGAAGCCTCTCCTCAGTGCAAAACACATGAAAGCCTGCATGGAGTTTGCAAAAACACACCTGAAGGACTCCAATATATTGAGAAATATATTGGATAAATAATATATTAGAGAAATAAGATTCTCTGGTCTGATGAGACCAAGATAGAACTTTTTGGCCTTAATTCTTAGCGATATGTGTGGAGAAACAGTGAAAGGTGAAGCATGGTGGTGGCAGGGACAGGACGACTGGTTGCAATCAAGGGAAATATGAATGCGGTCAAGTACAGCGATATCCTTGACCAAAACCTTCTCCAGAGTGCTCAGGACCTAAGACTGGGCCAAAGGTTTACCTTCCAACAATACAATGACCCTAAGCACACAGCTACTGTATAATAACGAAGGAGTGGCTTCATAACAACTACGTGACCGTTCTTGAATGGCCCAGCCAGAACCCTGACTTAAACCCAATTGTGCATCTCTGGAGAGACCTAAAATGGCTGTCCACCAACGTTTAACTTCCAGCCTGACAGAACTGGAGAGGATCTGCAAGGAGGAATGGCAAAGGATCCCCAAATCCAGATGTGAAAAACTTGTTGCGTCTTTCCCAGAAAGACTCGTGGCTTTATTAGATCAAAAGGGTGCTTCTACTAAATACTGAGCAAAGGGTCTGAATACTTAGGACCATGTGATATGTTAGTTTTTCTTTTTTAATTAATCTGCAAAAATGTCAACAGTTTTTCTGTCAATATGTACTTCTGTACTTTTTATGTACTTTTGATTGTGCATCAAACACCCTAAAAATCGAATATAAAAGTATTGGACTGGGTCTTGGTAACAGCAGATACTCAATATTTAATGACTCAGTTTGGTTTTAGAAACAACCCTATTAATAATAATTAGAAATCAGCATATTAAAATAATCTCTGAAGGAGATTATGACACTGAAGGCTGGAGTAATGGTACTGAAAATTCAGCTTTGCTCACAAAAATAAACTGCATTTTTAAATGTATTCAAATAGAAAACTTTTATTTTAAACTGTAATAATATTTCAATACTTGTGTTAAAAGCTTCCCTTTCAAATTACACAAAGTCGTATCTATTAGCTCAGGATAACTTAACTGCTGACACAATGAAAACTCATGATTGAGCAGAATTTGCAACAATGTTAATCACAGAACACTAAAGCTTTGAGGCATAATAACACATGAACATCAAACCTAAGAGAAGTGACAAAGCAGCACTGACTCAATATGGCAAGTGTCATGTGGCCCGAAACGCTCTCACACCACCCTGCCGTGGTACTGTACATTGAGTAATGCTGCAATACTGCCATAGAATAGCCGTGCTACATTACCCAGATGGACAGAAGGTGGTGAGTGGGTGGACTGGTCAGTGCCAGGCTGGAGGGGCATCAAAACACAGCATTAGGTCCAGAACATACGTTCACAGGTTAAAAACAAGACATAGTGTGAATACTCAGGGTGTGTGCATTGGAGTCAAAAAAGATTGTGTACGTAAATGGATTGAGAGCATGAGGGAGTGAAGTTATCCTCCATGTTTACCTGTAGTTGTTTATTCAGAGTTTGTGTTTGTGCAGATGACTACTTGACACTTAAGAAAACTGTTCCCTGATGTATATGGATCAGCATGCTGTTCAGAACATAAACTGCATATTTTGGTTCAGGCTATGCTGCATCAAATGGTTTTACTTGTTTTAACACTTGTTTTAAAATGAAATAAAATACAATCCGTATAGTAAGTGAGTTGTTGCCTTAAACCAGAAAAAATCTGTTAGAGGATAAAAAAAATACAATACAAATGGTTCTGTTTGATCTCAATATAGTAGTAGAATTTTATATTTTAAAATATATTTTATATTAAAAATGTCATTGTTTTTAGTGCTATTTATATAATGTAATATTTATTAATCTGTTTCATAATTTTTAAATTAATTTCTTAAGTAATTTCACTACTTTTTAAGTGATTTGAGAATTATATATATTTTTAGAAATGAAGAACACATGACGTGTTACGTTGGTGAGGCACATCTTAAAACATAAAAAAAAATAATAATAAATTCATTCAATGAAAATGCATTCTGATTACTGGAAGTTTTTTGGTTTATTTAAATTTTATTTTCTAATTTGGGTGGCAGTCCATGTCAAAATGAAAATTCTGTGTATTCAAAACCTGTATTACTATTGTTCTTCTGCAGAACATATGAGAAGAGAATTTTGTAGAATGCTGGTAACCAGGGGCGAAGTGGCGTAAGGATTTACACAGCGGATCACAAATTGAGGCGAACGCGACCAGAGCTTATAAAAATCATTGATGTTACTAAATTCTCCATGAATTGCGGCCAAATACTCCCACATACTCCGCCCTAAACGTCCAACCAATATTTATATCAGTTGCTCACTCTCTATATCTTTGTCATGGTTATCCTGTAGAACATGCAAGGTCACAAATAAAAAACAACAACAATTTGAATAAGAATTACTCCACAACACTCAAACATACTAATCTTAATGTAATGAACTACTACAGTAAGTATTTATTTTTACTTTCAGGTGCATCATGTCCTTGAAAACAATGAATTTTAAGTTATTTGTATGGGACCACAAGCTCCACACCTTTTAAAGCTAAGCCTTCACTGTATCTTTATCTTTGATGATGAAAGGCTCGGTGGGGATAAATCGATACACCGGCTACCCATGGAACATATAAACACACATATACGTACAAACACACGCACACACTCACTCCGTAACAGCTGCATCCCGCTCGGACCAACCACCTCTAATTTATGGTCTCTTAGAAACCACAGATGTTTTTATCACTCCACCTTTCCTTGAATTTAGTCTGGGTGGGTGTTGTAAAGAGATCTCCATCAACAGCTTCATGGTTACTGTTGCTATGCGCAGTGCAATGTTGCTGTTGCAGCTACAGCCTATAAAGGAGTCTGAGAGACACTGGGCTCTAAAAACAGGAATCTATATTAAGGCTATGGAGAAAAGCTTTGGCAAATGTCAAGATTGCCCAATTTAATAATTTTGCTAACTTGTGCTCACTCGTCATTAACATATGCAGTACATATGTAGCTATATAGCTACATCTGTGCTTTATATTCCAACATTTACTATGATGAACTTCTGCTGCAAACAGTGTGTAGCAAACAGTGGTAAAGGGGGTCATATGTTGTTGCTAAAAATATATTTTTTTATGTGAATTTGGTTTAATGCAGTGCGTTTATGCGGTTACATAATTACACATTATCATAACTTAGTATTGTCTTTTTATGATTCACGTTGTATCCCGCCTTGTAAACATAACATCATGCCTGCATTCATGATCGGAGAAACCAAACAACAAGCACTACTCTTCACTGTTCAAAACTAATGTTTGAATAGTAAGTAGAAGGTTTTTTTAATTAAGAAAACATAACTTAAAAGTTGTGAGTCAGAAGTCACAGACTGTTCTTGCAGAGGTAGAATTGCTCCACTGGATGGCAGTGCTTTCAGTGCACAGCTAGCCTAGGCTCCATCCTCTTGTTGAACTGTTCTGGAACAATGTTGCAAATCCATTTTAACCACTGATTTCTAGCTGTGTCCTCTTTTGGAAGCACAAACAAAGTAGTTATACTTTCACAACTAAACACAGCATCTTTTAAACATAGTGCAGAAACAACACTACAGTGAGAATAATAGTTCCACCTTCCTTTCCTTGTCTAAGCATTTGGGCGGTGTTTGAAAATAAACCCACTGTGTGACGTAGAAAAGTGGGGACGTGTTTAAACAAGCTATTTTAGAGGGGCATGGAAAAAGTATAATATGTAAAGAATATCTCTTTGGTTTTGAAACTTTAATCTTTGCAACTTCAGGGATCTTATCCATGCACTAACAGTTTGTAACACGATATCTTGCAGTTCTGAGTTTGTATTTCTGTATTCAAATTCTGTTTGTATTCAGTTTGTATTCAAAATTCTGTGAAAGAAACTTTGAACAGTGAGGGAAAAATGTAATACTTCAAATTATAAAATTATTTTATTTCACGTAGTTGCCAAGGCAACATTCCAAGGTTGAAGGTTTTATGTAATATAAAATTTTTATTAAACCTGCACATTGTTATTGTTACATTTATGTATTGGGTAGGGGTAGGATTAGAGATCTAGAATATGGACATGCAAAATATGTGCCCCGCCTACCCCGAAAGCTCGAGGCCAGACGATTGGTTTCTGGGCTCCGGGCGTGACTCTGGTTCATGAGGAGCTCACCAAATCAGGTACGTGGAGATCCCCCAGGCAAAGCGTGTTGTTACGATGCACTTTTGCCCACAAAACACCGCCACCTGGAAGAATCGCCTGCGTCTCCCGTCCAAAGCCTGTAAGCTGTCGTCAGCTCTCTCTGCCAAGGCTTACAGCGCTACAGGCCAAGCCGCTTCATCCCTGCATGCCATTGCCATCCTGCAGGTCCACCAGGCCAAGGCACTAAAAGAACTGCATGAGGGTAGTTCTGACCAGAGGTTGAAGCAAGAACTGCGCATGGCGATGACTTTGCTCTCTGGGTGACAAAGTTAATGGTGTGGTCATTCGTTCAGGTGATGTCCACCAGGGTGGTGCAGGAGCGCCATCTCTGGCTGAACCTGGCCCAGATGGGTGACGCAGACAATGTGCGCTTTTTTGACGCACTCATCTCCCAGGGCCGCCTCTTCGTTGAACTTTGCCCAACAGTTCTCGTCATTCTTCCACACCTGCTCCGCCCCCGGCAGTTTCAGAGCTTCAGAAGCTCAGAGCAGCTCTTTGTTTGCTTTGGAGGACACCAGAAGGGGAATGCTGTCTAAAAACAAAGGTTGGTCATTAGGTGGTTGATGCCATCACTTTGGCGTATTAGGCCCAAGGTGAGCTGTGCCCCCTAGGGGTGAGAGCCCACTCGACCCAGAGTGTCGCCGCCTCCTGGGCGTTGGCGCACGACGCCTTTATAACAGGCATCTGCAGAGCTGCAGGTTGGGTGACACCCAATACCTTCGCTAGATTTTACAATCTTCGCATGGATCCTGTGTCCTCCCGTGTTTTGGGTAACATCAGATAATTTTGGGAGGCAGGGCAGTTGGCGGCTTGCAGCGCCATTCCACTGGATCCACGCACTTTCTTCCAGTGTTTCCAAATGGTTACATCTGGTTCCTCTGTCGCCTCACAGTTCTTGCTAGTTTAGCAGCTTGAACTATGTCCGATAGAGGGCTTCTTTCACTCCTTCTGATCTGGCATCTTATCCAACTTTTTTTTTCCGACTCTGTTTCCTTCACTTAGTAAGACGTCTTCCAAACAAGACCCTGTGTGCTTTGACCCCAACTTCTGCTTCTGGTAAGAAAATCCAGGCACTCCTGCAGGGCCCATTTACTGGCCTTCAGGGCATTGGAATGCTTACTTTTGAGCTTCCATTAGGCCTGACACGCTGTCCAGTCGCAGCCTGTCAGTATTTGAGCCTCCTATGTGACGCAGTATGTGTTATGGCGTTTCAATAGGGACCCGCGTAACGTCATCGTAACTGACTGAAAGGGAATGTCTCGGTTACGTATGTAACCATCGTTCCCTAAAGGAGGGAAACGGAGCAGGCTTGTGCACAATTCAGAATTGAATTGAGAATGACTCCTAAATTCCAATTCAATTCTTGAATTGATGTCAAAAACAGGATCTAGAACTACAATTCGGAATTGAATTATAGCAGAATTGCAATTCATTACAAATTCAAATAAATTCATATACATAAGTTTTTAAAAATGAAGCTTTACAATATACACTGTAAAAAAAACTACCTATAGAATCTACTCAGTAAAATTGAGGGAACAATTTGCACTCAGTTTGTGTGAGTAGATTATATCCTGTATATTTGTGTAAAGAATACCTACATTTAACAGCTATGACAAACTAAAACAAAAAAGGTAAAGTCTACCTAATATTTTTAATACATTACACAATTAATTACCCATTAAAACTGTGTAACCTTAAAATGACATAATAGGGGCACTTTAACCCAGTTATATTTAGAGATTTTTTTTTTTTTACCTGAACCTCTGAACTAAGTCAATGTTGTATCTTTATTATAGACAATGAAAGCCATGTGATTACAGCTAAACACCATGTGTTTCTTTTTTACATTTTCTTTTTGGCTGTTCTGATCCCAAATAGAAATTTTTCCATAAGGCACACACAGTCCTCAAGAATCAGTGTATGAATCTCAACAACGGTGACAAACCACGTATTCAGAAAAACAGATCAACCGCCTCACAGAAAACTTTTTTTTTTTGTTCAGAAGAGCCTAAATATTTTAAAATGTGTGGAAAATACAGAGTGTTTAGCTGTAAGCACAAGGCTTTTATTGTCAATAAAGGACATAGATAATAGACCCCAAGTTCAGTTCAGAGACTCTGGAAAAAACATAAAAAAGTTGAGTTTTTTATTAAGTACTTAAGTACTGCGTCCAAAACAACATTTAATTGTATTAATATAGGGGTCAAGTGCCAAACTAAATGCACACAAATTGTGATTTTCTCCTTACACACACTAAAAAAATAAAAATTCTCTAACCGTAACTGGTTTAAAGTGTCCCTATTGTGCCATAAGGTTAACTGAAGGTTACTCAGTTTTAATGGTTTATTAATTTTGTAATGTATTAAATATATTCTGTAGACTTTACCTTTTTTGTTTTAGTTTGTCATAGCTGTTAAATGTAGGTATTCTTTACCCAAATATACAGGATATAATCTATTCACACAAACTGAGTGCAAATTGTTACCTCAATTTTATTGAGTAGATTCTATAGGTAGTTTTTTACAGTGTTATATGTAATGAAATTATGCTATTAAATTACAAAATTTATGTAATTGTATTTGAGATTCAATACATTCTTTCTGTTGTATGACTGTGTGTCTGAATGTCTTTGAATTGCCATGAATTTAATTCCACTTCCTGTCATTCCAATTCAAATTCAACTTCCTGTGGGGCGGAGTCAATTCAACTCAAATTGAATGGTGGCCAATTCTGAATTGTGCACAAGCCTGGAACAGAGATGTTACATCCCTCTTGCCACAAGGTCGGACTTCGCTGGGCAGTCGGTTTGCTGCTCCTCAGGAGAAACCCAATGGTAGTTTGTACGTCGCCATCTTATACACCCGTATGTATGGGCGAGTGGCTAGGCATGCAAAAACCACTGGCCAATTCTCATTGGCTTTTTCTCCAAAGATCAGAGTCGATTGGTCTTTCAGGCGGGATCTCATGACGTCATTCAATGACATGTCTCCATTTCCTCCTTCAGTGTCCATATACCATGCACTAAAATATTATTTTTTTAATAAAAATGCTTGATTTAAATATAGAATATGCTTGTCTTATGTGTAACAATTTTTTTTTTTCATTAAGATCAGTTTCCTAAAGCGCACACACTTGAATTCAGCTCATACGCCTGTATTTTCAGCTCATTCATTCGTTCTCTGTATCCGTTTGGATTCTTTCTCTCCCTTCCCTTTTCAGATTCTTTATTTTAAGTGGAAAGAATCAGACCTCTCATGTCTTATGTAACCAGCCAACAGCGCAGATGCCTGAAATAACTTCAGCATACCATGACGTATAGATCTCTCTAAGGCATGTGCATGCGTAGTGCCACAAAATGAACACAAATACAATCATACATGCAACCACATTTTCTCAATTTTATCACATATATGCTCTCATGTGAACATCCATTGATTTACTTTTTTTTTGTTAGTATTTGTGCATTTATGGCTCATTTACTGTATAAGTATGGAAATACAGGATTTGACTGGTCATATAAGCTCATGTCTCCCGCAGGTTTGTGATCCAGTGCTACTAGAGTCAGCATTGTGTAGACGGCCTGAACATGCTGCTGGTATCTCATTGCCCAGCCTCTCGGCTGTCCTCCAGGGCTTTTATTACTCAGCGGAGCATCAGGGATAGATTACTTTAATTAACACTCTCTAAATGCCATCGAAAGAAAGCCCTATCTCATACTGCATAGTATGGCACCTCTCTCCAATCCCTATTACGTAATACTGATGTTTTACCCACACAACTGCATGATTGTAATAACAAGAAGTCAGTACCCTGTTGTGTGGACACTTCAATGGAGAGGGTGTCAATTAAGTGGTGTAGATGATGTAGTAAAATATCGCAATCATTCCAGGTCTTTCTGTAATGTAGTAATGAATTTTTAATTATTTGATTTTTATTTAATGCACTTTAACATAGGTTAGTCCTGCTCTAAAAATACACTATTGTTCGTTAATAATTAATCCTTTTTCCTAATTTATTGGTCATCATAGGCAGTTGCATTGTGAAAAGCTCAGAAAAAGGTATTGGAAAACACTTATATAACAATATTAACTATTCTTTAGTTGCATTATTATGCATATTACTGGCATACTGGCTGCTAATTAGTACTTATAGCACAATAAGCACAAATTAATGCATGACATGATCTAGATCTCTTTACTTAAACATAACAACCTCACTTGTTATCAATAAGCAGTAATTAGAAATGTATTTAAGAAAAAATCTTTGTGAATTTGTGTTTGTGTCTAAAGTAGTCAATATCCGTATTTGTATGCTTATTAGAGTAGGCTAGAGTGTTAGCTTAGCTATATGTTGACATCTAACTCATATGTTCTTCCTGTGGGGAATGCTTTTCTTTTTCTTCCTGTTTGTGTAGAGCCTCAGATCCGTCACTTGTGACATTGCTGTTAGGATGCTGCCTATGTAGGGAAAAGCAAGTATGGCAGCTCATAAGGCTTTGGAACTGAGCTGTATCAAAATTTAACCCAAATGTTTACCTATTCAGCAATGTTACATGATGACATTTAGGTAAAATTAACTTTATTGCTGCCATATTAAACAGTTTGCAGTTATAATGAATCTAGGACAGTAATCAAAGATATAAAACCTTTGAGAAAAGTTTTCTCAAGCAGTGTTTTAACGTTACTTTTTGAAAAATTACAATAATGATTGATGGATGGATAGATAGATAGATACAGTTTGATTCATCCGTACTGGTAGCCAGAGGGCGACCTTGAGCAGAAACCCCACATATGCATCGCGGAAGTAATAGAACTGATGATGTTGCAGTAAAATAAAGGATAAAGTTGGTTTGCTATAATTGAATAAAAAGAAGATAAATTATTATAAATGATGGAATGTAATGATATGTACTGCAACTGCAAATATCTGTGTTCTACTAGCCATCCCAGCAATTTTCATAATGATTATATATATTTGTAAGCCTTTGCTAATCGATGTAGCCTTTCTTATTATAGAAATTTCTGCCTCATTCTGTGATAAAAAGCCACACCAGATCACAAAGGAAAGTTCTAATGTTCACTTTTGTTGGATGATAAGGTTTAGATATGCTTCTTATGACAAGTCATTTCAAAGTAAGATGCTTTTTCAAATGTACGTCATAAGCTGGAAAGCATCTAAAAGACCAAGGTAGCCCACTTGGCAGCGCTGATAGACAGTTCAGAGTTCTACAAGAGTGAAAGTCTCTGTAACAACTTTCATAAATGTTAGACATTATTCAGTGTCTTACTAGCAAGCTACGCTAAGTCTGCTGAAGTTAGTGAATAAAGACCGGTTAATGGGAGAGAGTTGTAGAAATAGAAGCAAACAAGCCGAGCGAGAGGCCAACACAATGGGATCTTGGTGCATTGCAGACAGCATTACCATGGAAACGGGGTGGGGGAGAGAGAGACAGTGTGTGTGTGAGGATTAGAAAAGAAGGGATGGGGTCACTGCAGCTCCCTGGCTTCTATGTACTCAGCCATGAGTGTGTATGGACTGAAGGTATTGGCTTGAAGAGTAAGACAGATGCCGAAGCTAGTACATACTGGGCCATTGGGGGTTAATAAGATCAAGCTGGAGAAGGGAAGAGCTTCCTGATGGAGATTTGTGCAGATGCATCTTCACACAAGTGAGAAAATAGAGCTTCCATCCAACCTGCAAAAAGCAGAAAAAACGTTTAAATCAGCCTAAACTGCTCTTATCTTACCTTCCAACTGGTAGAGGCTTGGTTTTATGGGAGGTTAGGGCACTTCTAACCAGCTAAATACTAATCTGTTATACGAGACCATTGTAAATCGGCTAAGACCAGGTAACTTTCTAAGGTTGGTTTAAGCTTGTCTTTTCAGCAGGGACAGACTAAACAGTCTTGAGTGGGCAGTTAAAAATCAGCTCTAATGTACACTGCTGAAGGCATTTGTGTTGCATCCAGTGAAGGTAATTGGCTAGCACTCTATGTCCTTTGTATATACACTGTTTGTGTCAGAAGACAAACAGAACAGAACAGAACAGTAAGAGTGTAAATCAATGAGCAAACTGGCGCCTGCATGTATATATTAACAGTGTGTCCTAGTGAAAGATGGAAGATGACTATTTGCTCTTACAAATCAATGGCATGTTGCTTTTTTACTTGTTAAGGTTGACAGAAACAGGTTTCTTAAAGAAATAGTTCACCTCTGTAGCTGCCATTAGATGTAACTTATTTATTTAATTCATAAAAGGTCAATAGTTAAAGGATTAAGAATAATCATTAGAATTAATAAGTAATATATTTTATTTTTGTTAATACTTGTTAATTATTTTCATATTGTATTTCTAAAATTCATAAAGAGATGGA
>JAUYWG010000056.1:4368385-4380837 GCA_034779775.1 Enteromius afrohamiltoni | reverse complement strand
GGGACTTGAATGTAAAAGACGTTGTCCAAATAAATGTCAGTGAATTCAAGAACGACCTGAGCCTTTGCTTAATCTCGTGGGGAGTAACAACCTCATCTAAGATGTTTGTTTTTGGGAACGGATTTGAAGAATCATTCCTCTGGTCCTCTGCAGAATTAAAGTCCAAACAGGTGATAAAAACATCACAATAAGCCACAAGTACTCCACACCATTCTAGTTCATCAATTGACATCTTGTGAAGTGAAAAGCTGCACTTTCATGAGAAACAAATTTTTAACTTTAAATCTGTATTACTTCAGCCCTCTAACCAAGTCAGAAGTTTCTTACAAAACTTGATAAACTGATAATGTTCTACTCCCAGAAGAATGTTTTTGTACAATATGTCTCAAAACAGGCCACGAACTGCTGAAGTGGTGAGGTGTAGCCTGTCTACTGTATGTGAAGATGATGACCACCTGGCCCTGAGCCTCAGCACCCACTGACCATCTGCACAGCCTGACCTTCACTTCCCACAGCACAATGAGGATACCACAACCTTTCCCTTGTACTTCTACCTTTCCATGTTTTATGGCAAAACAAGTGGATTAATGGATGGTTTTCACTTGTTATCTGTGTCTCTTTTAGCTGGAAGCAATTTTTGAAGTTAAAAACATGTTAACGATTGATTTAATTTGTACAAACATGCAGCTTTTCCTTTTTGGTAAACTACCCATTAATATGACCGAATTTGTGGACTCAACACACTAGAAAGCTTCATTCATTGTCCAGTGTCTGTGCATTGTCTGAGCTTGTCTGCAGCTCCACAGTTCCCTTTCCCTCGGCAAAGTTATTCCTACCAGCTTAAAAATAGAAACCCCACCCTAGCACTCATCCCCTGCACCCTGTCTCGCTTTCTCTGTGTTTACTCTCTGGCTCCCCATCCCTCGCTGTCATCCACTTCATATCATTCACTGTCTCTCATCAGTGATGTTCATCGTCATGGAGATGTGAGGAACAGTATATAATGTGTTACGGGTGTCTCCTGCTGAGTTGAGAGGTCTAATAAGTCTCTCAGGCAGACGTCAAGACAGCCAACGAGGCACAAAGCCAGTTGAGAAACATATGCATTTGGTCCCTAATGAAAAATGCTACATATCCTGCTTTTGTCCATGACAATTACTGCATATTGCCTGACTGTTTTATAGTATGCAAGACCCAGGCCCAATTGGATTAGGGCCAATCCCAATGTATAGGGGTGTCTCAATTCTGTTTTAGTTGGAGGGGTAGGGGGAAGGGCTAGATAGCCCTTGAAAATAAAATTTTTCAGGACCTCATTTCAAACGAAGGGCTAAGAGAAATTTCCAACATTAAGCAATTTTTGCCATTAATAAGGGATTTTATGACTATTTTTTTATTATGTGGATATTACCATCGGTCTTGTGTTGTGTTTACGGTGATGTTCTGTAAAGAAACATTTGCATAAAAATTGTTAAAGTTTGCTAGCAGATAGTAGCCTGGCTTCCGCGACTATTAAGCTCATAAGAGCTTAGTCTGGCCAAGCTACCTTACTACCCGCCTTCTGGGAGGCGGGCTTAACCGGTGTCCATCAGATGCCTCTGTATACTACTGGACGAATCTACAACCAATCAGACCACTCATTCCGATGACGTATGCGTAGTGACGGAACCTGAAGCCGCCGTACCCTTCATTAAAGCAGTAAGAAAATGTGTTTACTTTAATTACTTCTGCTCCATTTTAAAAGAAAAGCTGTCATGAAAATTTCACAAAACAGCTGCAACAGCAGAGTCGAACAATTGTTGCTGCTCGGTACATGCTATGTTTGAAATGGTTCTGAGACGCATTACCTGCTGCGTCATCGCATTAGGGGAGAGCTCGTTTCTCATTGGTTCCCATTTTTTTGGGAATCTGAAATGCTCTAAAACGGCATTCGGAATTTGTGGTAAAAGGCCAAATAGATGGATGAATATGGCTGGAGACCAATTTGTAATTTTTTTTTTATTTAATGCATATCCACATACTGTACATACTGTATTCACTTGTTTTGTTGATAACAAAACAGTGCAATTGTCACAGTGTAGGCGTAGGATACTCACGCTCTCACTTCCCAAGACAGGCTGGCAGGACTTGGAGGCAGAAACTGAGCTTCAGAGTGAACATGTATTAAATGAAAACAAACGAGAAAACAAAGGAAAACACGCAGAGCAGTGCAAAGTATAAAACCGACATGAAATGTTAACAAAGAACGAGGATACAAGACAAGAGGCGTGATATATATACAGAGACGAATCAGGAAAACAATGAAGGACACCTGTGGAGGACAGCTGGCAGAGGATAACACAATCATTACAAGGGCGGGGTTACAAACGAGGAGCAGACACAGAAAACTGACAGGTAAATAAACAAACAAAGGGCACATGGACAGATAAACAAAGACAGAAGACGCCTACGGCGTTACATAGCCCCTCCCCAAGGCGCGGCGGACGACTGGGATGCCCTCCGAGGCACACCATACAATGGGTGCGCCTTCCATGGCAGTGCGGACGATTGCAGTGCCCTCGGGGGAAAGCAGACCGTGATAATGCCCTCCTTGGCTGACCAGTCCATAATAATGCCCTCCTGTGCCGAACAGTCCATCATAATGCCCTCCTGGGCTGAATAGTCTCTGATAATGCCCTCCTGGGCCGAGCAGCCTGTGAACGCGCCCTTCTGGGCTGAACAGACAGACATTGCACCCTCTGGGACCAAACAGACAGTGAACGTGCCCTTCTGAACCAAACATTAAGTGATTGCGCCCTTCGTGATGGAACTGACTGTGATAAGGCCCTCTTAGACCGATCGGGCAGCGACTCATGGGTTCTGCAGCCACCAATGGGATCTCTGGAGACTCTACGGCAGGAACCGACATCTCCAGAGGGAGTGCAGCCACTGGCGGACCCGACGGAGTCTCCAAGCCACACACAGGCTCCAGAGGTTCAGGCCATGGAACCTTGTCATAGTCATGGAACTCGGGTGTAACGTACACCTCAGCAGGATCTGGTGCCTCTGGTGACATCGGATCTGGCCACCATGGGTCTGGATCACAGACCGCGTCTGGCGGATCCGGCCACTCCAGATCAGGATCGCAGACCAGACCGGATCGCAGTCCGTCCATTTTGAACCCAAATTGCAACCCGACAACATGGAACACAGCTCCTCGTACTGTATGATGGGATGAAACCCCGTTATTTGGGGGCTAGGAACCGTGAGGACCGACAACAGCTTGACGGGCTGAATAACCGGGACTAACTGGAAATAACACGGCCCCTCGTACCGTGCTATTGGATGGTGATCCGTTATTTGCGGATCCAGCACCTCTGACATGAGCGACCACTCTCCTGGCGGTGTAAGTGACACTGAACTGGCCCCTCTCGCCGTGAGACGGGAACGGAACCCATCTTCTGTGGTTTTGTGACTGCAGGGGAAGCCAACAGTACTCCTGGCTGTGAAGCCGGCATTGAATGGGTTAAACATGGTCCTTCTAGCTGTGAACAAGAGTTTAAAACCATACATTGTGGTTCTGGAACCAAAATGGAACAGTGTTAAAAATAGTATTTTAAAAATTATGTTTTTGCAATAAATGTTTTTGTTGCGTGCTTTGTTCAGGAAGTCTATGAAATATATATATGCCACCATATGGTGTGTCTTATCGTATTATTTTAATGTATTATCTGCACATTGTTATTCTTCTCTTTATTTACCTATAGAATCTAACAAACCGAAAGCTTCACCCATAGCTTCACCCATAGGTTACTTCCATAGGACTAGGTGTTAGAATCTAGAAGACTAAATTGAAGAAGTTCTTCATTGGTGGGTTGACTTGTAGTCGCACTTACGGGCAAAAGAAACACAACCGAATCGTCACACGAGTATGACACATCATTAGTAGTGTACCACTCAGTATGCGGCCTACATGGTCTTATGGCATAAATGTGTCTTGGTGCATGTCTTAGCGAGACACAAAATACGTACCAGTCAGTACATATTACTGCAGTTAAAAAAAAAAAAAGAACAGTAAAACAGTATAAGTTTTTTTTTTTACACAAATTTACAGAGTTTTGATTAATAAAGCATAATTTGCACACTATTACTTGAAGAATATCATGTTATGACTTTAAAACAATATTATTATTCTGAGATATGATTTTGTACGTTAGCATCACACATATCCAGCTTAATATCTATGGGTTTTCATAGGTTTGGAGTACAGAGATTTACTTGAGAGGTGAGGAGCTCTGGTTCAAATCCTGTATAACTACAGTTTGACAAAACTGTTTAAATCTGTGTAAAAGGAAGTTGAAGTGACACAACTGCATCAGCATTTGTTAGCATTATCGGGTAGGTATAGGGCTGGATTTGGTGTAGGGCATATTTCCAACATGACAGAGCATTTACTTTTAGCAACAGTCCATGAACATTTAAATTCTGAACTGTTGCAATACATACCTATATCAACATAATAAAAATGTGTTGAACCTGTGTTTTAGCACCACTCAGTGTACATTTCTCTCTGAGACTGCAGGAAAACAAACAGTAAGATATGTGAAAACAGTGTTGCACAAAAAGTGCACCGAGGTACATATTTTTATGATACCAGGTTGTATATGACACATACACCAGCCCTGTACTGCATACTGGAAAAACAGCATGAGCAGTGTGATAGTATGCAGATCTAAACATACCAAAGTATCTCAGGTGAGCATACCATCACAGTACTCTCAGCAGTCCACCCTCATGATAAAGCTCTTGTCACACATTTCCTGATACATATTTAGTCTGCGAATAAACAGTTTATTTTGTGGAAGCCCCCTAATTAGATTCTCCTTCACATCAACGGCCGCTTCACATCTCAGACCTCCCACGCTCAGATCTTCCTGAAATATCAGCCATTGATTAGTTGTGTCCTGTTGGGCGATAAGGCGGTATTTTTAGCTCGAGTTAATCTAAAATGTCTGTACCCCATGATATCTGTCTGGAGAGTGGAGGCTGTTGCCACAGATACCAGACAGAAGGATGTGTCTCCGGCATGCAGGGCACTTCTCAGTCGGCAGCACCCATGACAACGTTGATGCGCCATTCAGCATAGCCACAGGTGGAAACAGGTTTTGTGTGAAGGGGAACATGGCGTGTTTTATGCGTCTGCTCATGTGCCCTGGCATTTCACTCTGAGAAACAGGTGGGGCACTGTCGTTTTCGGGATGGTGTCACGTGGACTTAGATGAATCTTTTTTAGCACCTCTTGCCCTTAGCCCTGGTTCTAACCAAGCCCATCCCTCGCTGTCTCCCTCTCTGAGCTGCACTCTTTAATAATTCATCAAAGTGTCCCAAAGGACAGACACCCGCTGTTTTGGTATTTACTGTGGATCAGTAGCGAGAGGCTTCTGGGTGAAACAGGCAGAGTAGGCGTTTGGCTACAAGGGAATAGCTGAGAATGACAAGGAATGAGTGGGGAAGAAATAGACAGGAGATAGAGCCATATATAGAAGAATATAAATGTGTTTTATAAGCATCTTGGAGAAAGCCTTCACCCTTCACCATATGTTGCTTTCTATACATGTGCCAAGAATAATGGTTGGTTTAGTCAGAGCTGTGTTATGGATGAATTGCGAGATAAAGTTTAAGGAGAATTTAAGTGAAATATAAAGTTGCAACTGCAAGAAATAATAGCTAGAAATCACCTTATTTTTCACTAGATCAAAACAGAATCAAAATTCACAGTTATTTTAAGCCACCTTGTGAGATTAGCGAGTTGCACTGATTGATCTTAAAACAGTGCCTTTGTTTTGTGTTAAGATGCACACCAATCATGCTTTTTATTGTTTATAAAAAATTATTTAAATGTCCTAATTTAACTATAGCCTAATCCTGTTTTAGGTAGTGAGGTGAGATATGAAGTGACATTCATACAGTTACAATTATTTTTAGATTAAAAGTTGCGTTAGATTTTAAGTGACAATTACATATACTATAAAGTCCAATAGAGAGATAAACAGTCACATTGTAAGGTTTAAAGTCATATTTTTATATTTAAACATGGAAGTTATGAGATATAAAATCTAAATATTTAGTATTTTTAGAAAAATAGTAAAACGTTGCAAATGCATATCCAATATTGACATCTAAGTAACGATGCAAAATTTAAAGTTACATATTAAAATTTTAAATTACAAGTGTGAGATATAAATGTCAAATTATGAGATTTATAGTGACATTCTAAGATATAAAGTCAGAATTATGAGCCACAAAGTCACAATTATGAGATTTAATGTGATATTTTGAAAAATAAAATCACAATTTACAAGAAAAAGTCACAACTGCAAAATATGTCAAAATCTATGCAAAATATAATATCATATATCATATATATATATATATATATATATATATGTGAATTACAGTGTGGTATGTATGAATTTCTGAATTTTTTCAATTTATTTTGTTGGAATAAAACAAACACATCTTAACCAATTAAGAAGAAACAAATGGTTTAATCTTTAAACAAGGACTCCACACACACACACACAGACTGTTCCTTTTACCTATTGTCATGTCTGGTATCCTGTAACACTGTTAGGCATTGGTCTGTTTCTGTGTTTTGTGTTCTGCCTGTTCCAGTCATGTGCTGTGTCCGAAATTGCATACATCCCTACTATACAGTACATGAAAAACAGTATGCAAGGCGAGTAGTATGTCCGAACTTATAGCATTCAAAATTCAGTAGGCGAGAAGTACACGGATAACTAAATAAATGATGATTAAATTTATCTAAATAAACGGATGACATATTAAAAGTTTAAATTACCGTGCTGTTGTGACGATGCATGACACGTGACAACAACAATATGGCAGATGCAGTACGTCCGAATTCCATTCATACTACTGTACTATATACAGTAGATATACTTTTTAACGGTCGGGTAGTACGTTCAATTTTAAATGTGGTACCTTACTTAAGCAGTATGCGATTTTGGACTCAGCAATGAACTTATTTTCCCATAATGCTGCGTCTACCAGATTCATCTGTGTTCCAATTCCTGTTTGATGGTTTGTTCGCATATATTAAGCTAGAGCTGGGCGATTTGGACTAAAATTAAAATCTTGATTAATTGAACATTTTAACTCGATTACGACTAATGAACGATTGTTTTATTTTTTTTGCCCTCATAGTTCTCTGACAAATCTTGTACAGTAAATATGCTCACATATTACAAGTGAGAGATTTTTGAATGAAGGGTGCATTACTTGATTTGAAAATAATTGAAGGAAACAAGCAGAACTTCTATCTATGATTCTTTATTAAACATCAGTGTTGTACAACTGAAATTAAAGCACACATTGCCTAAAAATAACAGTCACTTTGTTCTTTGAAAATAACTTATCTTATTTATTTTTATTATTATTTTTTTCTTATTACAAGTAGAAATTAAGCAGTATCTCTTCTAAATAAAATAATCTTGTATATCCTGTAAATAATATTTTAAACAGTGCATTTCTTGCATCTTCTGTAAACAAATATTTTAATGTGCAGTTTATCAATGTAAACAACAGATTGTTGTAATGAAAATAGAACTCTCCTAGAACGCTCCGCTGCAGCCAAGGGAGTCATATCCTTTGCGTGTAAAATAACATGTTTTTAAAGCAACATCATGCAGTTCTTCCCTCCCACAAAATGCCTGTTATAAAATGTCACACATTATATTTCAGGCGAACATTTGCTTGCCACAGCATCTGCTGTATTTTAGCATCATCTGTTTTTACACAATCCCATGTAGTTCAGTTTTAATTGAACACCTCAGTGAATGGTGGCTGTGAATGGTCTTGTTGCTCTGTTTTCCTGTGGCCCACACTGTGCATGTTCTCTCTGTATTTTTAGTAAGCTGTTCCCGTTCTCTCTGTGTCTCGCACTCACAGTTATTTTATTTTAAAGACTGACAGTAAGCGGGCTGGGTGTCTGCTGGGAATGCAATACTTGCAGTTCTGCAGTCTGCCTGTGCATGTTCTTCTGCAGAAACAACATTGTTGTGATTCATATCATAATTTCATAATCATAATCATAATTTATAGACTTTTTATGTTATTGAACCTTATGTAGACATTAATTTCATCAATGGTGCACCATCCTAAAATCTGAGGGATTTTTAGTCTATTTCTTATTCTCAAAATATTCTGTCTCTTATTATACAGTATTACTGTCTCTTGTATGCATCTCTTTTTACATAAAATCTTTTTATGAGTTTTATCTGACTAAAATACACTACTCTACAGAGTTCTGGGATTTTTATGTATTTAAAAAATTATTTTTATGATCTCTGAGGCTGAATTTATTTGATCAAAAATACAGTTAAAACTTTAAAACTGTGAAATATTATTACAAAAAGTTTTCTGGGTATTTCTTGGTAATGCAAAGCTGAATCTTCAGCATCAGCAGGCTTCAGTGTCACACGATTCTTTGGAAATCATTCAAATATGCTGATTTGCTGGTAAAGAAACATTGCTCATTATTATCTATGCTGAAAACAGTTGTGCTGCTTTCATGTTTTTCGTTTTTCATATCAGAGCATTAGTCCTGCGGCTCATTGTCTTATTGGCTCTTATATGATCTTGGATGTAATTATGAAGTCATCATCACTCTGTTGCTCAACACCTTACATTACCTCTGAGATGTCATCTTTGGCACAGAATGGAGCGCCATGTTTTTCACTTAATCTTTTTCTTAACGTCAGATGATTTGCAGCCTGTTTCTTTCTCTCTCTCTCTCTCTCTCTCTCTCTCTCTTTCTCTCGTCCACTCTCTCACTTTATATGGTGAGGTCAGCAGCTTGGCCATTATTGCCAGGCTCTAACAGATTGCTGGATGAGCTTGTCTTGTGCATCTTCCAAGTTTGTGAGCCGCATGCCATCATTCTACAAACTCATGGACATCTGAAGGAGTTAGAGGCACAGTTGACAGAAAAACACATTGGAGTCTCATACAACCAGACCTTTAACTTATGGAAGAGTACACAAAAAAAAAAAATATATATACATATATATATATATATATATATATATATTTTTTTTTTTTTTTTTTTTTTTTTTTTTTTTTTTTCAGTAAAGATTCTGAATGCTTTGAGCAGAGGAATAAGGAATTTTATATGGCTTTACAGTATCAATATATATATTGAAGGAGCCAATGATAGACACAGTGGGAGTGGCGTCAGGCCTCGGAGAGGCTTTTTATTTACAAAAATAACAATAAAATAAAGTGTCCAGGGAATAAACATTTTCCAAAATAAAAAGGGAGCTGCTGTCCTTATGCTCCTGGGCGTGAAGGTCAAGTAGTGTTCGTGGGGAATGGGTCCAGAGAAGGGGCAGAGCTCAGATTCCTCCTGGTGGCTCGCACAAAAAATCATTATACATGTTGGCCACAATTATTGGCACAAAACACATTTTTCAGTTTCATCTGATCACAGAAGCCAGTCCCATTTGTAGTTCCAGTCATGTCTGACAACTGAACATACTGGAGATTGTTTTTGGATGAGCGAGGAGAATTGTTCTTAACCCCTCTGGAACAACATGTGCAGATGTAGGGGCTGTTTGACAATTCTTTTAAAGGTTTTCTGACCCTGAGGCTCTTTCTGCAGCTGAAACAAGTACAGTGCCTTCTGATGTTCAATCATGTTTATTTAATGCTGTAACTAGTTAAGAGGGAGAGATGATCAATTCACATGCCGCTTGAACTGAGATGCTGCACGAGACATTAAAGAACCACAAAACTGTATTTATTCTTTGCGTTTCTTCAAAAAATGACAATTTTTTTTTTTTTTTTTTTTTTGTTATTTCTGTTGGCTTCGCAGTGTATTTTTTACTGCATGATAACATGGTGTATGGAGCATGGCTTATCTGACATATCAACAGTGACTAAGGGGGCGGGACTTTGTGAAGGATCAGTTGTGTAAAGAAATTTTCACTTGAAAGAATTTTTATTAAAAAAAATACTGTTGTGAGTTTAAGGGAGCATAAAATCAAGTGCGGCTTTCACCATGGTGCGCATTTAGCCCAGCTGAACCCCACATTCCGCCCAGTTTGACATGTGAACTTGCTCCTAAGTGCTTCAAACAAAACTTTGAATGTCTTTGAAAGATGTGAAGCCAAGAACCTGGTAAATAGCACTTATAATATCAACCCAGTACTCTGTAAATGCAGTTGCTATTTCCACAAGTGCTTTTCTGTGTGCAGTAAGCATCAGATGGTCAGTGCTTTTGCTTTTTGCTTTTCATGTTGCTTTTGGAGCTCAGCAGCATGGGGACCACCCTAGTTTGCACAATGGATGTAGCACTTAATAACTCTCCAGTGACTTCCAACGGGAGCCCCTGGGAACATGAAACATGAAGGTTTTCAGTTTGAAAGTTAAATTTAGAGTCGTTTATTATCACCTACTGTGTTTTTGATTAGTCTTGTTACAAATTTAACCACCATTTTCATGTGGTTTATCTCTTCTGATTTCCATATTTGGTGCTTGAGGACAAAAGCAAAAGCATTTGAGTGATCATCATGCTCTTCTGCTATGTCTGGATTGATTGTCTTGCAGAAAGTATGTCAGCTAAATTCAGCAGCTGTAAACACCTGGAAGTCACACAGAGTATGGGTACAGATGAGTTTACATTAGTACCCAAGTAAATTATTGCTGATATGAAATATGACTAGACTATATAAGCTCAGCTGTCCTTTTCATAAACACTTGAGATGTTTGCGCAATGTGGTTTTACATGGCATTAAATTTAAGAAGTTTAAATTTGTGCCACTTTCCATTGCACGTCAATGTCTGTGAATTTTTTCAAGTATATATAATTTCTCATGGCTTATGACACCATTATTTAGCATCATCAGATTAAAAATAAGTTTTGCATTGAGTGCGTTGAAACATAACCATTAAACTCTGCTACTTTGTGACTGAGATAATATATTATAGTTTTTATTAGTTATTTGGACTTCTTTTAAATATTTCATTATAATTATAGTTAGTTTGAATAATTTTGTTCTTAAATGTCTTTTTTTATATATTTAATATTTGTCATTTTACTCGCTAAATGAAAATAAGAAATGTTTCTTACTATATGAAAAAAATATGTTCCTAATTATTTATAATACTTAAGAAGATAGTAGGATAGTGATTTAAAAAGCTTTTAATGGTTTTATTTTTAGATTTAACTATAAAAACACTGTTCTCTTATTACAGGAAGATATTCAAGCAAATGTATTACAACATTTATAGAAGTTTTATTTTTAAAACTTTAGATCCTACATTTGCTGAAAATAAATTAACTTTTATATAATTTCACTTAATTTGTATTGCTGATAAAAAGTGAAATGATACAAAAGTAGTTTGACCTTCTGAGGTGGACAGCCAGCATTTCTGACAAATCATTTCACTGATCATTTGCTTGAAAAGTAAAAAAAAATATACACTTTCTGAACACTTTATTAGGTATACCTTTCTAGTACTGGACTGCACCCCATTTTGAATTCAGGATGACTTAAATTTTTGCTGTCATGTGATTGGTTGATTAGATATTTGCAGTTGAACCTATTAACCTGACCAGTGAGTGTATATCAAGAGTTTTAGCTCAGGAGTTTGGCTCCCTAATCATGGAAATTGAGCAGGATTGCGTATGTGTGTGTTTTTGTGTAGATGGTGGAACAAAGAAGCTACGCAGCACCATCCGGCGGAGCACAGAGACGGGCATCGCAGTGGAAATGAGGAACCGTGTCACACGGCAGGGCAGTAAGGACTCAACAGATGGCAGCACCAACAGCAACAGCTCTGATGGGACGTGAGTGTGACCCACCACCTCACACATTTAATCACTGCATCCCAGTAGGCTTGGTTCTCACAAAACATGTCCACATTTCTAAATCAAAAGAAAAAAAGATGTCAAATTTTGCATAAATATGCAGAAACCGATTTTTAGGTCCACATCTGTTTAGTTTTAGATCATAAATTAAAGGTAGTTGTTGTTTCACACTATTGCAGGAAATTTGTTTAATTGCCGTGAAAATAATGTCACAATTCAATCATGGTTTAGTATGATTAGGACTGCAACAACTAATTGATAACGTGTTTAAATAATGAGGAATAATAAAAACAAATGAATAAAAGGAATAACATTTTCATAACATCACATCCAAAATGAGAGTATTTGCTTTCATAATATATGTGTGTATTTATACATTTATTTTATACATATTTATATAAATACACATGCACACAGTATGTTTTGAAAATAATTACATGTGTATATTTTTATTCATGTAGTTTTTTATATAAATATACTTATATATGAAAATTTTTCTTAAATATATCCATGCATGCGTATTTATATATGCATATTAAACATACACAGCATGCACACACACACACACACACACACATATATA
>JAUYWG010000056.1:4307620-4368285 GCA_034779775.1 Enteromius afrohamiltoni | reverse complement strand
ATAAATAATCTTTGTTTGTTAGTCTGTTTCTGTATGTATATTTTTGTCTGATCAGCTTTCTAATATTTCTAATATTTTTGTCTGTCTGTTGATTAATTTGCCCGTCAGTCTAAATATCATTCTGTCTATATCTATTTTTCTAGCTGTCTGTCGATCTAAATATCATTCTGTCTGTCTGTCTCTTTGTCTGTATGTCTGTCTGACTGTGTGTGTGTGTGTTTATCTATCTGTCTGTTGATTGATTTGTCTCACGTTCTGTTTGTTGTTTCGTCAATTGGCCCATCATTCTAGCTATTGTTTTGTCTGTCTGTCTAAAGGTTATGTAATGAGAGATTGAAAGACAGACAGGTAATGCCAGACAAATAGAACAGCAAGTTCTATATATCATTCTATCTTTCTGCCTACCATTCTATGTCTGTCTTTCTGTTTGGTAATTAATAGATACCTAGATAGATAGATAGAACTCTCTGTCTATTGTTCTGCCATTCTATACCTGTTTTTTTGTCTATCATTCTTTGTATCTATCATTCTAGCCTCCTCTCTCTTATTTTCTCTACCTGCAGACACAGATCACAGACTGTGTCTCTGATGTCACTTCCTTTCTCGGGGGAATGAGAGGCTGGGAAAAGCATAGCTGTCTGCTGTATTGTGTGTTTGTCCAGGAGTGAAAGGTTCTCTGAACCCAGGCAGAGTGTGGAGAGAGATACAGAGTGTGTGTGTCTGTGATACTTGTTTATTGTCAGACAGTACATATTTTGTTTTTATCAGACAGGTTTATTTTGCCAGAAAATGAGCATGCATGCCTGCTCCTGCACATGTTTTCCTGCAGAAACATCTAGTATGTCTGCAAAACTATTTATATAGCTTTGTTTGGCAAGCTTGTCATCGTCTGACTCTTTTGTCAAATTATTTTGCAGTTATTCTGTACTAAACATCCTATTTTGTGAGCTGTTAGAATTTAGATGGCTTGTGCATGTGTTTTATTAGGGACAAAGCTTTTGGCTGCTCTACAACGATGACAGATATCAAATAAACTTTGAGTCATCATCATTGCCTGCAATGACCAGGTGCCCTTGCTCAGATCAGTTAAAAAAAAAAAAAAAAAAAAACAGCTTTAACAAAAAGAACTATCATTGCCCTTGAAAAAGAAATTATGTGGGCTGTTTAAGTTAATTAGTCCTTTTTTCATTTGGATGAATTTTCAAGAGTGAATCAAGAGGGGAAGGAAAAGCAGCCTCTGCTGCCAGACCGAAAAAGCAGCAGGAAACGGTTGGAAATTAAGAGCAAATCTGCATATTATTCCTCCATCTGCGTCCTGTTAAATGCTTATCTGGCTGGCTCTTTATAGACTTCGTAGTGACGGCCAGTCCTTGCACTCAGTCAGATGGGCTCCCAATTTTGGGATTGCGTTTTTGCTGCTGCGGCATCTGTTGTCAATTGTCAGGGATGTAGAAAAATGTGGCAGGAATGTTGATGGTCTACAAACTCATCCGCTGGGTTTTTGACTCATCTCTCCCTCTCTCGGTTTCTCTCTAATACCTCTCCAATCACCACTCGACATCCCTTGGTCCGTTCCCGGCACCGTCGCAGTACGAGCCAGCTGCTATGGCAACTCTCAAGCTGTCAGTGGCTGAGTATCGCGTGATTAAGCTTCCGCTCCGGTGCTGTTGATGGTCTGTAACTGTTTGAACTAGTATCAGTGAGCCGAGCTAGTCAAAATGTCAAAACACTAATACAGCTCAATAAATCAGAGTAAACATTAAAGACATGCTATAGCACAGCTGTGGCAGGTAACATATCACCAGAAGAGTACGCAATCGAAATTGGTTGCCAAAATATCACTTTGGTCAAACGGTTTGATTTTTTTTTTTTTTTCTCCGTCTCGGCGTAGATATTACTTCAGAGAGGCCCCGGGCACTCAGCCTACTGTTGAAATTGATCTACTCGAGTTATAATGACGAACATCCAAATGTTTCAGAAGAAAAACTCTCCTTACTAACGCAAATATCTCAACTGTCAATTTGCGCATGTTGTTTTTTGCCATTGCCGCTCTGCAGTTGCAAAAAAACTGAGAGAAATGTCACGTCAACAGCACGATGAAAACAAACTTGTCATTTCTGTCTTCAGTTTTGCTAACCACATTTTCTTCTCATTTTGTTCTCCCTCATGCTCTGCCTGCCCGGGCCTGACGGATCTACCTCACTCTGTTGAACATCATCTCAAAGGTAAGTCACACCTATATTGCTTCTGCCCGTGTCCGATCTGATTTGATCTGATTCGATTGCTGTGTGTGTTCGATGGCTTCCCGCCGCCTGTTGTGGTTTGGGGCATGTGCTACTAAAACTCATCTGTGTTTTCATAAGAGGCCCCTTGCGGTACCGAAAACACGTGTCATCTGCGACGGATTAGAACAACAAGGCGGCGTTTCCTGTGCCAGCACATTTTTAGCTTGTGGTGATGCTTGGCTATTTGCTTAATTTATTATTTATTTTTTCTAGTCTGTTTGTTTACCACTTAGTTGCTGGCAAGGCTCTACGTAACTCTTGCGATTTGTCAGTCATTCGCTAATCACGTCGGCCTGTTTTTTTCCTTTGGTTTATTAAAATCAATATAGAACTTTTGCCAAGTTCAAACTGAGCAAATAGAGCCTCTTGGCAGCCCAAATTTGTACTTATTCCCTCCGAGCAATTCCGCCTCACTGGCATTGGCTAATTAAATTAGCCTGTTACGCCCCGCTCTCATTGTTCACGACTGTTGTGCACGCGGATGACTAAAAACAATCATTTGTCTCATGACCAGCGCTTTAATTTCATTGTTTGTGTTCATTTGACTTTGACTGCTCGATACGGCAATGTAGTGGGGAGCCCAGGGGGTCCGCTGTTGACAGTGAATAATTAGATATCTTTGTGTCTCGGGGCAGAGCATCTAATGAATATCTGCAAGGTTCTTCAGGCCCCTGCGTCTCTGGATAAGATACAATAGCGCTGCAGATTGTCACAGTATGGTATTGTTATAGACATGATAAGTGAATCCACGATACTGAGAAATTTGCCCCCTTTAGATTCATTAATGCAGCTTTGTTTGATTTGCACTGTTGAGGAAAGTGATGACTTCTTCAGAGCATAATGTTGTTGAGACCTTGTGTTCAACTTTGGCCGTCTTTTGGAGGTAATTAGCAACAAAGACTTGGAGTTTTCATTATTATTACAGATAACATTTGGTTGTTTGGGATTGTATGTGGTGATACACAACTGTTCAAAAAGTTTGCTGTTGGAAAGAGATTGAACTGAAAGATGAAATAACATCAGAAATAACATTACCCATATCTTTACTGTCAGGTTTTAATGCATTAAAAGGACCAATTATATGTATGCTAAATGTTTTGTTTTTGTATGTGTTATTTACATTTTGTTGTTATAGTTTTGCAGTTTGTACATGATTTGTGCTTCAATTCACTTACAGGTATTGACAATAAGAAGCCTTTTTGTCTATATTCTCTATATTAAGTGTTGTGTTCTCTAGGGTCGTATAGGAACGTGTCATGAGAATAACATGCCCTTGTTCTGAAGTCTTTTTTTCTGTACTGTAAGAAACAGTGGCCGATGTAAGAACGCTGATGTGAGGAACAGGGTTGGCAGGCTTACTGTCTTGTTTGCTGAGGCTGACTTTAGATCTGTTTGGCTGCTTGTGATGCCAGAGCCAAAACCAACAGATGGGATGAGCAAAGAAAGTGGCGCTTTAGAGTTTTTCCTATGTGCGGCACTGGGCCAGAGCACACTGACTGTTTGGCAGCCAGTCCCTGGGAAAAAACACAACTTCTCCAATGGACTGTCATGGCCTGGTGGTTTACCGCACTGAGAACTTTGTCTTTGGTGTCACAAACGGAACTGCCAAAAAGCCACATGTTAAGTAGAGTGAACTAGACTCAGGAAAATGTGCTTTTTGGTATGTTTTTTAACAAACACATTCACTATGGCTTTATATATATATATATATATATATATATATTTATATCACTGTTAATAAAATATGCTTTTATGCCAAACAACATTATAATATTAAAAAGAGGTCATGTTCCATAAAGATATTTTGTTAATTTCATACTGTAAATATACTGTATATTACATGATTTTTATTAGTAATATGCATTGATAAGAACTTAATTTGGACAACTTTATTTTGGGATATTTTTTCACCCTCAGATTACAGATATTCAATTGGTTGTATCTCAGCTAAATATTGTCCTATCATAGCAAAATATGCATCAATTGAAACCTTATAAAACTCAGTTTTCTAAACACTTGACATTTCTGACTGGTTTTGTGAAACCAAAAAACAAAAAAAAAAAAAAAAAAAATATATATATATATATATATATATAGATAATCAGGAAATTTCACAGGGATTTCACTGAAATGCAAGCCCCACCTTTCAGTTAAAAGAGCCAATTGCTTTTGTTAAAGAGTTGCCATTCTGAAAATGTAGTCATGATTTGAGCTAAAGAAAAACACAATTTATTACATTTTGCATATTGAAATATGCAATTGAAACTTCACTGGTTGTCCATTGATGTAAATAGGAGTACAGTATGTGTGTTATTTTCATATGATGTGTATCAGTTGCCGAACCACAATTAATCATGAATGACAAAAATGCACAAGTACAGCATCAATAACTGGATTTTAGTGTTTTTCTTTATCCATGCCAGTGGCATTCAATATAAAGTCTAACATCACCATTCAATCACCAAGTAAAAGAAGCCACAAAACGTACTCAGTTTGCTTTAAAAGTCAAACCATTTAAATAAATAGAACATAATCAGAGACCAATGAGACAATGCTTCAGTATTTCAAAATATTTCTGATTTTCAGCAATGCCAAGGTCATCAGTGCATTCCTTGGGAATATACTTCTTAAAAAAAGTCAGTTTTGATATAAGCTTATGCCAAATGCATGAATGTAAATGTATCCAGTTTAACTCTTCATGATACAGCAGAGCGTTTGTGATTCCCTTATCACACCTGCAATGCATTAACAGCCCGCACCCAGCCTCTTTGAAGTTTTAAAAGAGTTTTAATCAGGAAAAATGATTGCCATATTCTTCATCTGCACTTGTATCCAACACCACTTTACGACAACTAACTAAGGGGGAATAGGACCAGGAAAAACAGAAGAGTTGGGAGGGAAGTGTTTAATGATCTTAAATCTCTCTGAGCCTCTGAGAGGAGAGAAATATATCATCCGTTTTGCTGCTCGTGACTGTGGGGAATATTAGAGCCAAGGGAAGAGAAAGAGGTGTGATGGATCCAGTCAATCTGCTAAATCAGTCATGCCATGTTTATCTGCCGCACAGATAGGTGTTTGACTGCTCTGGCCTTGTGCTTCTCTGCGGGGTGTAAATCTGAAGGAGAGAGAACGACTTTCCGAAGAGAACCTAAAGCTGCTCTGCGCTGCCCCAGCGGCCTTGTTTTCAACTCTGTCTTTCCTGTCTCTCCTCTCCTAACCTCCAACTCCTCCCTCCCATTGCCATTTGTTGTCATATCATGCCAAAATAATCAAACGCAAATATCCCTGCATGCTCCTGGGACGCAGGCTTGTCACTAATTAGGGATGTTTTGTGGGAAGTTTGGAATCCCAGGGATATTTTTTTCCCCTGGTGGGGCTCGTCTTTTCATCTGGTTCCCAGTGTTATTCTTATGCAAGCCACATGCTATAGGTGACGGCTTTAATTCCCCCCCCCCATTTTCTGATGAAACAAGCCCAAATTGTTTTGCTTCTTTGTTTTTATTGTGATTTTGCTATCTGTCATTCCGCAGGACAACTTCACATAGATCATTCAAACGTGACCACGTGCCACTCAGGTTTTTGAACCAGTGATTTGTTCTCTTTGGCTTTTTGAATTTTATTTCAAATTAATTATCATTAATTATATTTCATTTAGGAAGTTATTTATGACAGATTAAATGACAGTTGTGTTTTTTGTTTGTTTTTTCTCATGGTCATGAGGCAGAAATGCTTTCTTTCAGTCTTTCTTTCTTTCTGTTTTAAAATTCATTCTTTTTTGATATTTGCTACAGTACGAATAAAATTAGTTTCCAGGAATGTATTTTTACTTGTCCATGATATTGTGAAATCATTTCATCATAGTATTTATTCATAAATTACTTTCTATGAACAAAAAATGTACACTATTTCAGTGATATGCAATTGTTTTTACTTTCAATATATAATTAATTAGCATTATGTAATTTAATTGCTATATGGTGGTGGTTCATGCCACAAAAACGTATTTTTTTCTCCCTCTGACTTATGAAGTATCCATTCCTGATACCATGAATCACATTCAGTCTGATTATAGTTTTGCTTTATGCATCTGTAATAGGTTTTCATTTCCCTTTCATTCCGCTTTAGATGTGGAGCTTGTTAAAGAAGCTGGAAAATAGACTTATTCTTCATTTTATTAATCAGACGGAAGCAAATAGCTTGCAAGCACCTCAATGCGTGTGCGCTCCTGGTGAGAATCCCTTTATAAATGTAAATTTGTCCTTGTGAAAGTACCCGCTTACTGTGAGCCCCATGCCTTTATTCATTCTCCTCTGCTCATAAGCTTTCCACTGATTGCGACTTATTTATTTATTTGTTTAATTCATTTGAGTTTGCCTTTTTTTTTTTTTTTTTTTTTTTTATCGTTTCCGCGAAAGCCGTTCGCTGTATGCATTAGTTGCGGTTGTTTTGGAAACAGCTCACAGCAGCATGGATTACAACGCCAGAACCAAAGCACCTTTTGTCAAATCCATTTTCATAACAAACAGAAATGCTCGATTTCCATTCAGGATTAGGTGTTTTTCGCTTTAATATTTCTGACAGCATGTAATCAGTATGCAGATTAAGATCATTTTAATAGTCAGAATAATTACTATGGCTATTTTTATTAATAACATTCATAATTTGTTTACATTATTTTGAAAGCACCATCCACAGGCATGTAATTATGTCTAAACTGAAAGATCTACTATTATAGCACTAGTAGTATTATTAATCTTTCTGTTTGTCTCTGTTTGTCATGAGAAGCAAAGTTCATGCAGACGTTTGTATCCGGGTCCTAAAGATTAGAACATCTTGAGTACAGAACAGAACGATCCAGTCCAATCCCTTTCACTGATCTAGGGCCAGAACTTGGTCTGGAGAGGCTTTAGTGTCGATTTTCTCAAAAGCCATTCTCTGAAGTGATGTTGAGGAGCTAGATGGAGCACAACTTCTGATGACCCAGAACACTGTGTTCTTCCATTGTCCCTGCCGTGAGGCCTTTTCCTCAGGCTGTGAAGCGAACTAATATGATAAAACACCATATAGCTTGTTTTCTTTTATACCAGGGATATTAAAAACATAGCCTGCGGGTTAAATACGACCCTTGGAAGAGTTCAACCCAGATCCAATTTTGAGCTGTTGCAAAGGAAAATATTAGTAGTTAAAATGTATTTATTAATAATAATTTGATATGTTTAACTGGGAAGTAGAGTATTAGTAAGCCTAATTTCAGCTAATATTCATTTATGTTTATATGTATAAGGAATATTATACATATTTCACATAGCAGTATGACCAAAAATCAGATTAACAGGCTTCCATTTCTATCGTGAGCTAAAACATCTGTTATAATGTAATATCTGATATCTATATTTGTGATGAGGAAATAGCTATAAAATCATGTTGTAGCAGAGAGAGAGAGAGAAAACCCATCTAATCGCAGCACTTAAAGAATGACAAACACAATTGAATATGTTCCGAAATCTGTAATGTCTGCAATTTGTCTGCCGCACTTTGCCAGACTTCTCATTTGGTCAGCCGTGCCTGTAGTTAGGGGTGACTGGGTGTTGCTTTTCTTGAGGTTTCTTTAGGCTCCTGACAGATTTAATGCAATGGTTTTCATGATAACCCTCAGCTGTGCTCATGCCATCCTCATCGAACTCAGATAAAAGTAACTGAGACCTCCCCATAACTTGCTTACTCTGTAAAGCTTTTGGATGCAAACAAACAACCTTGCCACTTTCTTCATGTTATGTCTCACAGTTGCATCACTCCAAACGTGTTTAGACTGGAAATATCTCCTGCAGCGCAAGAGCTTCAATCCTGATCCCAGTCCTCCAGTTACCACGCACAAACACAATAGGTGGATTTCATATTGCCTCAGCAAAGAGGCTGTTTACAAGGCCTGACCTTGAATTAAAGCATGTCTGAAAGATTAAAATGAATAAAAGGAGTTTTATATAGCCATTCATTTAATTAATTCTTTTATTCATTAGTTTATTTATGCGCTCTTCGTTTTTAAGCTCGTCAAAATGCATTATTAGTAATAAGGGGTATGGCTTTTTAACCTTTTATTAGCATTGAATTTATTTAGTGGCAGCTCACTGAGGGGAAGAGTGCCAGGATGGAGCTTTGCCCTTCAGCGTTGTTGAGAGTTCAGAAAATAGTAGTGTTTGCCCTATGACGGTACTTGGCATAAGTAAGATATCTTGAAATATACTAGATTACATTTTTGTTAAATAAATAAATAAATACAAATTACCTTTATACCTTTCTGTGCCTTAAGCATGTCTGTTGCGTTGTCTGTGGAGAATCAAACTCTTGGATTTCATCAAAACATCTTAATTTGTGTTTTAAAGATGAACTAAGGTCTTTACGGGTTTGGAACGGCATGAGGATGAGTACAGACATCATTTTTTTTCTTTTTGAGTGAACTGTCCCTTTAAGAATTGTAATTAAATGCTCTTAATATTAGTTATAGATTTCTATTCTTGTTCAAAATGAGGCATATACATTTTGCTTATTTGTGATTTATGTTTTATTTTAAAGTAGGGATGTTCATTTGAACCGTTTAACTGTTAACGATTAACACAATCAGTTAAACATCATTTTATGCATTTATTTCAGTAATTTACCTAATTATTTTAAAAGGTTTTGCTGCATTGTTAAAATGCACCACTCATAGCCTATATAAAAATGTGTTGACAAAAAAAAAAAAAAAAAGTCACAAATTATTTTGGCCACGTTCACACAGCAGCAGAATCCAGTTGTCAGTCCTGTAGACGGGCTGCTTGAATTTTAATACTGCGTTCTGTAACAGAAATCACCTGTAAATGTCCACAGACGCTGTGTGAACAGAACAGAACTGGACAACTGTCACGTCATACACTGCTAAAGAGAGCCGCTCTGCTGTAACGTGCATCTACCGTAAAAGTTGATATATTGAATTTTATTTCTGCGAATGAACAATTATTAATATAGCGAGAAATGCATGTCGTTCCTTCAACATAGCATCTGGAGGCCACCACATAAGGATGTTGTTACCTTGACAAAACGATCTCATGGCCATGACATAATATCATGTTCCCACGAGTTAATAAGACGTATTAATATCTTGTGGCCACGTTTTATTATCACGTTCCCACATGGCCTTGAAAAAAGTAAGTGCACTGAAGACGTCCCCTCACAGTCACCATACTATTTAAACCCAAAATGATAAGGTTGTGCAAATCAAGTGAATATTGTATTAGGTACTTAATTAGGTAAAGAAAGCTTTGCATCAGTCTGACCGTGTGCTTTTGATTCGACCTCACTGGGTTTTGACTTTTTAGGTATTCATTTCTAATTTCTTTTATAATTTTACCGTTAGTAGCTGAACTTATTTGTATCATCAGCAGTGTTTTTACTCTTCCTACTCCTGATCTATTTAGCCTACATCTCCTGCATTGATGGTTTTTGAAGCTGACAGCTGGTCTTTGATGGCAGGGTGGTGGGTAGTTGGCCCCAGGGCTCGGGTCTCTTTGCTGCTCCATCGGCAGTGTCGTGTGCGTGGGCTTGGCCCAGCCGCTCCGCTGTCTCCCAGGGGCCCGCGTGAAGCAGAGACATTCAGCGCTAACCTGATGTGACAGCCTCCTTCTGCTGTTGGTAAATCCAGCAAGGAGCTCGGTGAACTCTGCTCAGCAATCCTGCTCATTCTTCGTCTCATTTTGTCAGACGCATGGTGCGCCATTTCACAAACCGCTTTTTTTCTCCCTCCTTTGTCTCTCATCGCTGCCTCTTGGTCTGTAATTATAGTCATGCTTATGATACTCAGAATTATTGATGATGGCTCTCCTAAGAGCCTCATGTCGGGGAGATGATCTGATGCAATGCACAAAGGCAAACAAGGTGCATAAACTGCGGTATGACACTCCAAACTGCGTGTATTGACACAGTAAACACTCCATTAGGCTGTCTACTCTGCACCACAACAGTTCATTTTCACATGATGATAGAGTACTTCTTTATTAGCGGTAGCTAATGTGACCCCCTGCTGCTAATATCATACAAAAAATACAGGACAGAAATCCTGTAATTAATAAAATTAATTTAATTTAAACATGTAAATAAGCAGAAGGTTTAATAACAACAACAATAATTATTATTATTTTTAGTTGTTGTTTTATTTAATTAATTGTTTGTTTGCACCTTTTAGGCACTCAAGGACACCCTACAATATAAACAACAAAATCAATAAAATACACAGCAATACAAGACAATTATTACAAAACAAAATCAATAATATCATACTAAAAGCAAATGACAAAATATACAGGAAAAGCAAAACTAAACTATTAAGATTTAATCAGAGTTTTAAGCTTAAAAAGTTGTATTGACTTTTTTAATTCAAATCCTTATTTTTTTTATGCTGATAAGATAATAGTCAATGAAAAAAGTAAGTAAAATAATTGAATGAAAAAAATCACTTTCTCATTCAGTTAGTTGTGCAGTGAATAATGAAAAAATGCAATTTCAGGAAAAATAAAATAGACCGCCACAAATTATTTCAAGAGCGTAACCACTTCTTATTGATTTAAACTTGGAAAACATTTGATGTTTACACATTTATTTATTTTTTGATTGAACTTCTCCCTCAGTTAGTTATGCTAATATGTTTATATGCAGTGAATAATAAGAAAAAAATAATTTATGTAGTAAACAAAATCTAAATGTTAGCAGTTTCACTAGTAGACTTTAGTACTACAAAATGTGTAATTCATCTTTCGTTTTGATTTTGGATTTTTAGGAGTCATTAGGCTTTGATTGACAAGAGGATTTGCTGATCCAGTTGCGTCGCACATATAAACAGAGACCGCCGCTAAACATTTCAACATTTCGTTACAGACAGAGGGGGGCCTCCCAGCCCCTGAGGAAACGGCTGCCTGCTATGTCAATCATACTACTAAAGACATTTCGGTGCCAATCCAAAAACCCTGTGGGCCCGTTGCTCTGTTTTTCACTATTCCGCTCTGCCTTTCCCTCATTCTTTTTTTCTTTCTTTTTTAGTTTTCTTGTCTCCGTCTTTCCTCTTTTGCATGTTCCAGAACACTCTGCCATATGTACATATTTTCACTATCTTCAGTTTATTACCTCTGGAAAGGGACGAGAGCGTGTTTAGCTAATCATGTCAGTAAGTAAGAGAGAGGGAGAGAGAAGAGATAAAATTACCAGCTGCTGGCCTCAATTTACGATTTATCAAAATAATTTACTGTTTTCATTCATCTTCATTTGAGTAATGCAACACGAAAGCAGGTTTTCAGGTGCAAGTATAACAACCTCCCACACAAAATAACTGCACTTATGGCTTTTTAGCTTTCATATCATGCGCAATTCCTCCAGTCTGATTATTTTCTCCCCAGAATGACTAGGCAGAGGCAACTTTAATCTAAAAAAAAAAACTAAAAAAAAAGTCAATACTTATCCTCATCCTCTCAGTAATGGTCTCTCACTTGATTGGTTACTTTTAATGGAAAAGTAAAAATCTTTTGAATTATAAACAGCCATGCTGCAAAAACATTGTTTTTATTCTTATAGCAAAGTCTAATGTCTGTGTCTCCTCATTCTTTAGGTCTGGGTTTACCTTCACATATTATTTTTGGCATTTTCTGTGCTTGTACACGAACACATGAAGAGAATTATATCAGACACGGGGCGGATAGCTTTTAGAGAACCGTCTCTGTAAACACACGGGCGACTGGCTGGGGTAAAACCTGCTTTCTAAAGCGCCGTCCCCATTTCCTCTGTTTCTGTGTTTGGAGAAGGCATTATACCCTTTCCCATCCCAAACACAAAACAGTAAAATAAGTGCTTCCCCATGTTTCTGATAGATTACATTAGAGAGGATGGAGTCCAAATTAGGTTTCTGCTTCTGTACACAAACTCTAAAAGAAAACTAAGAGCTTAATTACTAGTTTGCAAAAGCTCTACTGTATCCTCAATCTATGCTCAAATTTAGGCTTAAGTATGCATTTTTATAAAAATGAAAAAAAAAACCAAAAATTTATATATATATATATATACATCATTCTGAAACCATTTTTATATTGTGATTTCTTTCTTTTTAATAATGTTTTTCTGGGAACTATGTTACAGACATAAAATTTCTTAATGCATTTTTTATCAGCGTTTATCTCACTTCGTCTGCTATTTTAGAATCTTTATTTTTAATGAGCTAAGTTTTTCTTCTATGAGAAGCAAGCGATGCTGCCTTATAATTTGGCTGAATGAAGGGTTCTTAGATGACAGTGTAAATAACTGCACTGCCTTTTAAAAGAGCATTGCTTGTATTGGAGCAGAGCAATTCACTTTGAACAGAGTAAGTTGAATGTCATGTGAGTATGAGAGAAAGTCACCTTCAAACCAGTTCAGCTTTCTTATCCTGCTATTCACATCACCATTCCTTCAAGTCACGAGTGCATCCCATTCGAAGCTGATGAGGCACGCCTGGGCCTATTTTTCCGAAGGGTACTTGTCAGCCCAGGAACGTGTTGGAAAGCGGCTTAATCCAGGGGACATTTCCATAAGTAAATAGCTCAAAAGTGACAGAATGTGCTATAAATGAACTCGGAGGAAGCGTGGCCTATCAACCAACAGGACAAAGATGATGGGAGAGAAATGGGACATGTTGGGGCATGCTGGGTAGTTCGGTGCTGGATGACAATGATGAATGTCTGCACCTAAATAAAACTGATTTTTATGTTGTTCGCTCATTTACATATTGTTTGTTTAGTTGCTTGTTTCTCCATCAGTCTCTCTTCATTCATGTTGAATCAGGCATGTATTGTTTATCTGTGCTGTTTGCTGAACCTTTAAAATGTTTCTATCTGGCTGTCTGGCTGTTTCCCTTTCTGTTGTTTTGTCTGTTTGTTGTCTTTTCTGTCTGCCTGTCTGTTGTTCTGTTGTTTTGTCTGTTTTTTTTTGTTTGTCTGTCTGTCTGCCTGTCTGTCTGTCTGTTGTTTTTTTGTTTGTTGTTTTGTCTGCCTGTTGTTTTTTCTGTCTGTTGTTTTGTCTGCCTGTCTGTCTGTCTATTGTTTTGTCTATTTGTTGTTTTTTCTGTCTGCCTGTTGTTTTGTCTGTTTGTTGTTTTGTCTGTCTGCCTGCCTGTCGGTCTGTTATTTTGTCTGTCTGTCTGCCTGTTGTTTAGTCTGTCTGCCTGTCGGTCTGTTGTTTTGTCTGTTTGTTGCTTTGTATGTTGCTCTTTCTATCTCTCACTCATTCACTCACTCACTCATCCCATCTCCTTTGTGTCTCCAAGGTCTATAAACAGTCCATCTCATCTTTCTGGCTGGCCTCTTGTGTTGTTTTGCTGAAAACGCAAGCACTACAGCAGGGTGGTAACCCTGCTGTAGTGCCACACTGTCTTTTACTGTTAACTAGACACTTCCAGTATCTGCTGGACGTCAGCCACAACTAGTAGACTCTTAAAGCACTCACACCAACCACAGTCATCTTCCTCTTAAATATCAACACTTAACAGCGTTTCTCTCACACTAGCATCTTATTCAACTCTTCTCTTCTTTGGCTTCTGTTTCATTTGTTGTCTTGTTAGTCTTATTTCACCAACGAGCCCATATTTTCTTGTATTAATGGTACTTAAGTTGTGGTTTTAGCCTTGATGAAGCCTATGAAATTGGCAGCTTAGTTCATATGTGTTTTACTGGCAGTAAAATGATGTTTACCATGTTTGAGAATAGGGAACAACCCCCAATGGCACAGTGTTTTGTAATGTTAATGAGAACTGTGTCTTTTAGTATAGCCCTCTTTTCTAAGCCAGAATTATGTGTCTTTGATGAATTATTGCCATTATACTGCACTTACTATTGTTTTTTCCAAACAGGATGGATTGCTTATGTTAATATGTTTTGTTGTCTTGGATTCTTATTTTAGTTACATGGAAAGTGAGCAGAGTGCATATATAGATAGCAGTTAGATATATTTAGGTATATATTTGCTCTTTAATTTCACAATTCTCAGTCTTGCTGTGTTAAACACTGTAGAGGGAAAGATACTGAGAGCTGTGTAGGTGTGAAATATGGAAAGTTTAATTTCTTCAGCCTGATATTAATTATACATTTGCTAACACAGGTGACATAAGACATAACTAGTGTATTTAACTTACTTTCTTTTTGCAACAATTACACCTGACAATAATGTGTATGACTACAGAAATATCGGAGGGCAAAATGACAGTAGTAGTGTGTCTTATTTAGCAAACTCTCTACTTAAATTCAACATTTAATCAGCAATTCATGAAAGAACAAATTACCTCAAAGACTAAAAATATAGTGCTGGATTGTGAGTCATAATAAAATTATATGGAGTTGTTGTCAAAACATTTTAGGTTTTTTTTTTATTTTTTTATTCAGAATAATTAACTGTAACATTAATACAATATCATTATGAAAAGTAGCAATACTTAAGATGGTTTTGCACATTTAGATTTTATATAATTTCTCCCTTTCATTCCTTCTCTCTTCATTTTTTTTTTCTTCAGTTTGTGTTCACCAGGTTTAATTTATGGACTTCCATGAGTGTTTAGCCCCTTTCAACTTTTCTGTTGATTTTGTTTAGCGTTCTGACAGGTGATGGAGTCGAGGGCTCCTGTTCTGATGACAGATTGGAGGAAAGTAGTAGAATGGGGAAAAGGGGTGAGTTTCCGTGGAGAGGACTGTCCCATATATAGAGATGAATCCTCTCCACCAGGCCCGCTGCGTTAACACTGCCACAACCGGACCCATAAATTACCCCTCCAGGCATTTTATGGGCCCTGGTGAAACCTTCTTGGCTCCCTCCTCTGTTCACATCTACAGCCGAAGAGATAAATCATTTCTCTTGCTCTCTCCATCTCCCCAAAGATGCTTACTCTCACCACTCTTTCCTGCGCTCCTTACTTGCCGATGCGGTTCAAGTCCAGAGAAGGGTAAACATTGGAAAAACACAGAGCTTAGCTGGTCAGCTGCATCCGCTGGAGGAGGTAGACAGGGTTGTTATGATGCTCCTGGGAGAGCAGAGCTGGATTAAACAGGTGTGGGCAAGACTTGAAGAATGATAAAGACCCATTGCTGAATCCCACCGCCCCTGAAGAAGAGTAGCCATTAGGGACTGTGAGGTCAGCGAGGTTGTTGACAAAGCAGCCTCCGAACGTGCTGCTTGTGAGGGATTTGTGCGGTCTTCTGGATATGTTATATGGTGTTTACTTGGAGAGAGAGAGAGAGAGAGAGAGAGAGTTTCAGGAATAGGCCCGGATCTGCATTACTGGATCTTTGCAACTCTGAGTGTTAATGCTTATAGTAGGGTTAGTTAAAAAGGGTTAGGTTTTGATCACACTACTAATATAACTATTTTATTAACTTATTGTCCTGATTGTCCTCAAATATTATATTATATACACTAGGGGTGTAACGATACACATATTCTTATTGAATCATTCGGTACAAGGCTTTCAGTTTGGTACGCATTACAAACAGAACAATTCAGACAAAAAAAAGAGAGAATTAAGTATGTAAAATATAATGTTTTCAGTGCTACGCTCAACAAGGCAGTGCAAACGACGGAGCAGGCTACGTGTTGACTGCCATTCCCACCCTCAAACAGACGAGAACTAGAAACACACACATTACAAACTATCCCCGCAGCATTCAGGCATTTCAAAGATTCAAACAGGGCAAAACAATCGGATCGGTCACAGCAATCAGTATATTTATAGCCGTGGATTTTAATGCGGGTTTTAAGAAAATGCTAAATGCTATTGAGCACTCCTAGCAAAGAACAGAAAGATTGTGACCTTTAGTTGAAACACAACAGCGGCCCGTGTGTGGAACACACACACACAAAAAAAAAAAAACGTAAAAATTGATTGAAACGAGTTCCATTTAAAAACAAAATGGTTCTTTTCTTTCTATTATTTTATAACTACTACAATATTACATTTAATTTTTTTGAGGAGCATTTGGTTTTGGTTATAAAGGAGAAATTTCAGTCAGCATTCACTTTCATTGGAAATGAGAGCATCTGACAAATCTGTTAAACTGCTCCTTTTGTGTGCCTAGAAGGAAAGGAAGTCATTAAAGTTTAGAGTTACACATTACATGATGATTTTACCACTGATGATTTCAAGTGATAATTTTATGGAGAACCACTGGTCACCATTACTTTCATTGTTATAAGGAACATCCACATGTCTGCTAAGCGTCCTCTTTTGTGTTCCAAGGAGGAAAGAAAGTCATTAAGGGTTAGAATTACACATTCAGTTATGGTTTTTTTTCTTTTCTTTTACATTTTTGGGTGAACCATCCTTATTACAGACATTTTGGGCCTGTGGACAGAGCCATGGAAATTTTTAATTCTCATATTCCCCTCATCATGCTTGTCCAGAATTATCAGTCCACATTTTGGCAGAAAGTAGATTTAAGAGAGGAAACTAATCAGCCAGACAACATTTTTCAATGTTATTTCATGCTCTAAATACTCCCCCCTTCACCTTCATCATTTTCATTATATCTCTGCACAAAGAATTTAGTTCACATTTCATGGTATAACCATTGTGATAAATTTTGTTTTAGCCTATTTTGTGCTTCAGTTGAAAAGTATAATCTGTAGTCTACTACGATAATTGTTATACATGTTCCGTCGTGCTCTATGCTCCAGAACTTACAGGGCTCAGGGGGCTTTTCTTTGGCCTATTGTTATATCCCTTAATAAGGATTTTTTGCTTGCTTCATATTTTTTTGTGAATTGTATGGAAGTGAATAGCAAGGTTAGAGATTAATGAGAGATAGGAGCTATTTCTCACATCTGTAAGTGCCGCTGCTATTCCTAGGCTGTGGAAAGATTTCTTGTAGAGATTTTTTTCTTCTTTGATTTTAATCTCAGGAGGCTTTTTTATACTTATTACAAGCAACATTAACCATACCCTAGTTTGCACTAAGTATTCACAAGAATTATACAAAGAAATAATCCAATTTCCAATCTCATTTTGTGCCGCATTTGTTCAAAAGCTGTTAGTGTCTTTATAAGTGTTTAGTGCCACTGAAGTACATTGATTCTTTTCAAATTTCAATTACCTTAACAGCCTATGCGTCCTTAAAACTATGTTCATGTGCTTTAAGCATTTTTCCTAGTTAAATTAATAGAAGATACGATAAAGCCAGCAAAATGCATTGCAGTGGTCAAAGATGCATCATTAAGGAGGACTAAGAAATTTGGGGCCTGTTTAGTTTGTGCCTGATAAAATGCAAAAGCAATCAGCAGCTGTACACAGGCCATGCGGTTCAGTCGTGAGAGCTGTTGGTGGTGTTTGATGAGATTGACAGTGTCCCTTAGCCAATGAATCTTAGCCTACGGGATTTTCATTGTTGAAACTTAATTATGCATATATTTTTTTTCCCTTTTTCCTTTAAGATTTTTTTCTACATTTGATACAGGACCTACTTAGTATGACCTACCTACCTTATCCTAAACAATTATTGTCCAAAACCATTCTTTTGACAGATTTGACATACCATGCAGTTGACATATTTTACTTGACAACACCTACTATAATATAATTACATTTTTAATTTTAGTTTTTTCTTCCCAGGTAGACACAGCAACGGCCTACTTAGTATGACCTATTTAAAGTTGACAAATTGTGGTTGACACCAATTACTTAAATCTAAAATGCTTCAAGTTAATATTAATATTTAATTGACTTGATATTTTTGTTACATAATAATAAAATAGTAATAAAATGAATAACAAAACAGGGTAAAACAATGTTGTCTGTATCATTAATATAATACTATATCCAGTACGAAGTAGATGTATTTAAGTACTAAAAACTAAAAATCTTTGATCAAGAGAAATAAGTATATATCGCAATGTGAAAATGTGTAATAGTTTGTCTCATATTAGGTAATAGCTAGTAGCATCAAAAGATTGACATGGCTATAACATTTAATATAGGGCATAATATGATTGTTCTGTCAATGTGAATTTTATTAAATAAATATAAAAATGAGAGTCTCAATGAATTCATTAAAGTCAGTTAGATTTGTCAATATTTATAATACACATTTGACTAGTTACATTTGTATCTGATGTTTAATAGGGTAGACAAGGAAAACACAATTTCTGTTAGAATAAACAAAATAAGCTTTTCCGTAGCCTGTTATGTCCCTGTTCTCACTGACCTGTTTCTGTGTAACGAGACTTTGGTATAATAGTAGCATTGTTCTGTGTTTGTCAAGCAGTTTTTATTAAGACAGTTTGATAACTGTAATTCCGCAGTTTTAGATCTGATGGATACTGACAGTTCGAGGCCTGTGTCAGAGTCTGATTATTGGATGTCGGAGATGAAACCAGATACAGTGTCTTTGTGATGGAGGCCACATTTTCAGAGTTGATAGCACTGTAATCCCATAATGGAATCATTATCAGGTTGAGACTCTCTGGAGAAAGTCTTTTAAAAGGTTTCCAAAGGTGAAATGAAGAACCACCTGCGTTCCACCTCCAAATTCACACAAAACCCAAGGAAGCGTTTCTCTAAAAATGGTTGTTTTGAGAATATAGACCTTTTTTTTTTTTTTTTTTAGCTTTTCGAATTCTTCATGCAGAATCTGTCCGACAGTTTTAAGCAAAGTTATGCTCGCAGCTGTCGCGCTCTGCCTGCGCTTATCACCATGGATGGTTGAGCGCCGGGGAAAGGAAAGGAGCAGTTGTTAGTTTATAATAGGTGGTGTGCATCAGCTGAGGAATGTGTATTAAAATGGGGTTTGACATTCACTTTACTGCATGTCCATACCGGTAGCGAGAAGCATTAGTCTCTAGTAATGCCTTGGCAGCGCTGTGCCCACGGCTTGCCTCTGAAATGTGTGGCATTAGTTTCCCATCAGTCTGCGCGTGGCACTGGTTATCATAATAGTCACATCCCTGTACGGATTGCATGTGTACATTTGCGCAAAATGTCCATTACCTTCCTTAAAAAACACAGAGGTATGGAGCATTTTGCTGTCCAGAGGCTTTTAAAGGCAGAAACTTTACCTCTGTGAGGCCACTCTTTACGATATCAGCATTCACATTACAGGCTCATTAACAAGAAAAATGGTACTCAATAAAACCAGTCACACTGCAAAATAAACTTCAATTAAACAACCTTATTTTCCCCATTAGAGAGGTTTGCTGCCTTTAGGGGCTAGAGAAGATAACTCTGCTGCTCTCTCTCCATCTGCTGTGGCGAATGAGGCCCCTGTCTCAGACAAACACATTAGCTGGCATCTGTTTGGGGCATCAGCCTTTTTGGTTGAGTGGAAGCCAGAACAGGTAGAGAGAGACGTAGAACGGGGTTGCAGGGCTTCCACGGTCAAGGGAAAGCCTGGAAATGAGGGCAGAACTTGGCTTCTGAATGCAAGTGTGAAATCAATGTTATTGAAAAGCCTTCTCGGTTTAGTTGGGAATAGGTGTGTGACTCTGCCATAGCCTGGAAAGATCAGAGAATTATAAAATTGTGACTTACAGAGCGAATCTTAAAATCTAAAATGTTCTTGTATATTTTGCCTTTGATTCCCAAACTAATCGGAATGTATTGTAAGTTGCCTTGGTTAAAGGTGTCTGACAAGTGCTTAAATGTAAATCAAATGTGAATGTTCTATTTAAATGTATTCACCTATAAATTGGTACATTATACATACATACATACTTATTTATTTATTTATTTATTTGTAATTCTTAATCTAGCAATCCTGAATGACAGCAAGGTTTCTAGTGGTGTAATACATCTCTATAGTGCATATATACACTGCTCAAAAAATAAAGGGAACACTAAAATAACACATCCTAGATCTGAATGAATGAAAGAATCTGCTGCCCTCCAAAGAAATACCACCCCACAACATTACTGACCCACTGCCAAACCAGTTGTGCTGGAGGATGTCGCAGGCAGCAGAACGTTCTCCATGGCGTCTCCAACTCTGTCACGTCTGTCACATGTGCTCAGTGTGAACCTGCATGGTGTTGGGCTGTAAACACAACCCCCACCTGTGGACATCGGGCCCTCATACCACTCTCATGGAGTACCACTCTCATCTCTTCTCAGTTGTTGCCCTCCTATAACCTCCTTCACATCTGTCTCCTGGTAGTACCTCCATGCACTGAACACAACGCTGACAGACACAGGAAACCTTCTTGCCACAGCTCGCATTGATGTGTCACCCTGGATGAGCTGAACTACCTGAGCCACTTGTGTGGGTTGTAGACTTCAGCCAGAAAGCATATGAACTGAGAAGTGGTCTGTGCTCACCACCAGCAGAACCACTCCTTTATTGGGGGTGTCTTGCTAATTGCCTATAATTTCCACCTGTTGCCGCTTCCATTTGCACAACAGCATGTGAAATTGATTGTCAATCAGTGTTTCTTCCTTGGTAGGCAGTTTAATTTCACAGAAGTGTGATTAACTTGTAGTTACGTTGTGTTGTTTAAGTGTTCCCTTTATTTTTTTGGGCAGTGTATTTTAAAGTTACGCTTGGCTCTAAAATATTTAATCACTAGAAATTGCTTTTTGAAAGTGCTTTTGTAAAGTGAATTTTTAAAACCCGTCAGTAATCATGAATGCCTTGAAGAGTCAAGGAAATTCATTGGTCAAAAGGTATGGGAACCCTGGGGTTAAACAGAGTGTGCCTTTGAATTTAATATTAGAGCTTTATGTAATATTTGCATACAGCAAAAATGCAGTGTTAATATTCAGAGTAAAAATATGTGCGAAATGTATCATGTTGAATGGGCACTGAGCATAGAGCGTGGTATTTTAAAATTCTGTGCATCTTTTTTTTTAACATAATTCCCTAATTTTTCAGCCAACTTCAAAAGCTCTGTTTAGCAAGCAGTTGTGGTGCGCAGGTGAGAATAACAGCAGGTTGAGCTGAAGGCACTAGCTGTGACTCTGAGCCTGTCATGTGAGAAACAGGCCTGTGCAGGTTTATGTGTACACACTTAGAAAGTGAATTGAAGGATTAATGTTGCCACACACCGGATACACGTCTGCTCTCAGCTGTCACTTAACTTCTCCACCTAAAGCATAAGACATGGACCCATGGTTTCAGCATCAATGCAAGCCCTCTGTATTGATTTTGAACAGATGGTATTCTCTCTCTCTCTCTCTCTCTCTCTCTCTCTCTCTCAACTTATTTAAAATCTTTCCCTAAAACATTTTCCTTGGAGAGGCCAAATACAAACACCCAGCTTCCCTCTGATAGAGAGGTTGTGTTAGTCTGCTGATGAGTCACTGATCCGCTGTGTTATTCAAAGCTTCTGTAAATTACTCTACAAACATCAAAGTCCCAAGTCAAGTCACTCAGCTGCCATCTTTGAAAGTGCAGCTCTTACTGAATGTTGAAACATTACATTTCATATTTGAAATCACCAATGAAATCTAAATGCAAATGTCCCATAAATGTAGTTTATTTTGCTCAGATAGCAATAAAAAGAGCTTATTTTTTTAAGAGCACGTCTCCGAAAGGTGAACAATGTTTCTGCAGAAAGCAGAACTTCCAATGGCAGCTGCAGTGAGCTGTAAGGGTGACTTTACTAATTAGTGATTGCTGTTTCAACTCAGAAGGTGGGGCTTTGTTCAGTAGAGTGGCCCTATTAAGCGTTGCTTTTTCCCCCATTCAAAACTATATAAGTGACATATCTTGGGTATTCTATAGTAATTGGGTGCATCTCAATCAGCTCCCTTGTTCAGTAGTTAGGGGACTGATCAAGCAGTCGGCCATTCTAAGGGCTGATTTAATCTCAAAATCCTGCTAGTGCACTGGAACATTCGTTTCCTGAAAAATGCCACAATGCACCGCAAAAACTAAGAAGCAATCGGAACATATAATTAATATTCAGCTGCAATGTAGAACATGTAACAGAACTACTGTATGTATGTGTTTAAAGAGAATGAAAAATAATATAAGTATTAGATTAGTCCTGCCTGCTGTTTATTAATTTGCAGTGAAGACCTTCTACTATGTTGTCCATTGACTCTATATGTAATCAGGGAATCATTCAAATGATCACTGTCCCAATGTGCGGTGAGTCAGGGAGCTTACCAGTGACCAAATCCTTGTACCCAATCTACTGATTCATTACACACACACTTTGAAAAACATACACCTCTTTGGCCACGTTCACACAGCAGTGGAATACGATTGTCAATCCTGTATTTGAGTCCTTAATTTACATTCCCACACCTGTAAATTTCTCATTTTCACCACATTCTTGGAACATCAACATATCCTGATATCACTGTGGTTTCTGTCACTATGGTCACTGTAAAGGAATACAGGCTTGACTCTCGTTGCAAGTTCACAGAGACAGAATTCTAAACTGTAAGCTGCTGTGTGAACAAGACATTTCAAGAATACACCTGTAAAGAAAATACGGTTGTCAAACCCAAAAGCTTGACAGTGTGAGCATAGCCTTTGTTTCCGTGCATTGCTCGGCAACCACATTTTTTATTACAACCACAGCTGTTTCTGAGGCTACGTTTACACTAGTGCATTTCACTTAAAAGACATAACTTTATGCTATGTTTATGCCTGTTGTTTACATTACAATGGCGATTTTGATCTTTGAAAACAGAGACCGTGTCTGCTTGAAAACTCCTGGGTTTTGTTTCAATGTAAACAGACATGGTTTGGCAGAAGAATAATGTTGCTATCAACATTTGCTTTGTTTTATGAGACCTTGCTACGCATATGGAATAACCATTTTACAAAACCAGTAAACCCTGAGAAGCTATGGTTTACAGTGAATTTATAACAGCTATACGTTGTGCCTAACAGCGCCCCTTAGCTGTTATAAATTCACTGTAAACCATGGCTTCACAGGGCTTATTGCTTTACAACACCTTATTGATGCCCAGACAGTCACGCTCTTTTTCAAACATTAGTACAGTTTTGATGTCATAGACCGGAAATGTCTTATTTGAAAGTTTCTCTGATGAATGAAACTTTGAAATGAGAGAGTTGTGCGGCGGTCCGGATGACCCTCTGCCCACAAGAGGATCTATTTGCGTAAGCCATTAATTGGGGAAAATGTGGACGAGGAGGTGGTTGGGGCGGAAGGGGGGCAGGAGCGTAATTACAGGCCTGCAAAAGTGTCAGAAGCTGCATTAGGCCACATCAAGCTCCCGTCTCCCCTATGAAAAATTAAATATGAAAATATGCAAATAAGCCCCGCTCTGAGCTCTTAGGAAGACTTCCTAGGGCACGCTGCTAACAGACTTGTTATGATTCAAAGCAGGGCCATTGTTATGTATATTCATATCACCACGCTTTAAGACTCATGGAGACAATGAGGCAGAAAGACCTTTTTGCACTTTGACTTGAGTGTGATTATGATTAATATTTGACTACGCTTCCTCAACAGAAGTGATCTAATTAATTCTGTTGCAGTGATTGACGGGCGGGCTATGCATGTTCGCTGAGAGGCAAGCGAGTGTTCAGGTGAAGCTTTTCGAAGACGCCCCGAAGTTTACCCTGAGAAGTGTCACAACTCCGGGAGACAAATTACCCGTGTTCTGTCTCTGCTTTAATTGCTACGCTGCTTCTATTTGCACAGTGACCCTTGCATGCTCGATGCTGTCTGTGAAGCTGATAAAACAATTTTTTCTCCACCCCCCTCTATACAGAAGCTTTTAAAGATGAAGCATTAAGGACAGATGGGCGACATTGTGTGAGTGGAGCTCTTGAGCTTCACACATTCTAGGTGCTGATGTTGTCAGGTTGCAGTGACACACTTTTGTAAAATGTTGGCCCATCCTACCATTTATAGATTCTTGTTCTCTCTCTCTTTCACATACACAGTTAGTTGTGGACACTTTAGAGAAGACGTCTTGCTCAAGGCCTCTTTGTCTTCCTTTAGGTTGAAAAGACCCTAATACATATATATGTAACACACACACAAATTTAATTCTGTAGAAATTAATTAAAAATAGTTCAAATACAACCTGTCAATTTTAGAAAATGCAATTTACAAAAATTAAAATCTGACCCTGGACCACAAAACTATGTCATAAGGGTCAGTATTTGAAATTGAGATTTATACATAAAAAAGGTAGAAAAAAATAATCTTTCAATTTACATATGGTTTGCTGGGATATGGCAATATTTGGTCGAGATACAACTACTGTAATATAAGGATGCAAAAAAAAAAAAAAAAATCCTAATATAAGGGTGCAAAAATAAAAAATAAATTTGGGATAAATTGCCTTTAAAGTTGTCCAAAGTGCGTAGCAATGCAAATTACTAATTAAAAAATGTAATTAAAAGAAATATCTTCATGGAGTATGATCTTTATATAGTATCCTAATGATTTCTGACAAAAATCTACTATACAAATATACCAAATGTACCCTGGCTACTTAAAACCACTGTACAAAGGTAAAATAAAAAGCAACATGAAGAATGAAAGTATTTCACAGGCTGAGGTAAATACTGGTATATAGAAAGTGCACCGTGTACTGAACAGCAGTAGTAGCACTATAGCACTAGTGTTTTTCAGTGTAACCTTAAGCTGCAGTTTCTTTAACGGTGGCAAATACAGTATAACCACTTAATGGGCCTTACGATACTTAGTTTCACTTCCTTCATATTTCCTCTCTTTTCATTCTACTGAGTTCACAGGGCCTGTCTATGAATGCAGCACACAGTACAACTTTTTGTTAGTAATAATATTTTTGAAAGCTCTGGTGTTTTAACCTTGTAGCCTGAAAGTGTCCAGAAAAAGACAATTCTTAGATATCAGTAACTCCCAAGGTCAACAATGGCGGATGACAGATTAAGCATTTGTTCTGTGTTTTTTCCTGTTTTTTTTTCCCTCAAGCAAACTTTTTTTTAAGGTCAAAACTGTGTGTTATTGTCAGCAGTAAATGCTGTATGGGAACATATCCGGTCAATTGTGTCTTCTGTATTGCTTTTCTCCGTCCGTCCTTGACACGAGCCGTTGACTGCCTCGCATTTGCACACTTGATTCTATTAGTACTGAATTATCTCTCCATAGCAGATGACTTGTTAATGAACAGCAAAGATTCTGCGTGTCCTCTGTGAGTTGCGCTCAATACCGAATCTGAGCCGTTTGCCCTTCTGAACGGCCTTTCTGAACTAATGTGAGGCTGCTTTTATTGTACAGGCTCTTTCAATGTCTTGTTGCTCTCATGGTACTATTGTGAAACCGTCCGAGTGAGCGACTCATAGCTGTAGGACTGTAGATGTTTGTGTGTGTGGATTTGCGAAATGATACGAGAGTTATCCCTCAGCGATTCTGCTTTTGCTTTGGGCCTCGGCCTCTCGAGTTTGTGTCTGTCTTTCACTTCAGAAGATGTCTCTTATCTTTTTTCTTTCTTTCTCGCAGTCTCTCTGTCTCTCTCAGTCCGAGGGCATATGACTTGCCTTACCTCCAGCACCTTTCTTCTCCAAGAAACCGAGTTCTGCTTGAAGCTCCAGCGTTCTTCATGTCTCCTTTTTTACCTCCACACTAATAGATTTAGCTGCCAGGCATCAAATCACCCAGTTCTGTCCCTCACCGCTCAATTATTTAGATGCCGCTTCTTATGCAAATGATGTGCTATGTAGGATATCCTTATTCCTCTTCTCTATCTCTCTCTCTCTCTTTGGGCGGTTATATGTGCTTACACACCAGACAACCTCTAGCCTGGTTGGTTTTGACACATGCTGTGTTGGGGGGATGAAGCACGCTGCCTCTTTGCGATCCCTCATCTCTCTGTATGTGCGGCTCCATCAAATCCAGACTATTAGAGTCTGATCCAGCTAGCTCTCCGTTTACAAGCTCTAAAACTCTCCAGTGGTTCCCTAGCAACAGCTGCAAGCCGTGTTCCCGTTTTCACTGTATCTCTCTGTTGCCTGGTTACACAAGCTTAGACACAACCGTATCGTTTGATTGCCGTCCAGACTTGTGATGCTTGATTTCAGCTGCTAGATTGACTATATACAGAAATTTGTTTTAGATTAAGGGTGATAGCAGATCTGTGTTCTGTTTGGACCTTCTTTAGTAACAGGCATTCTTGTCTCTTTAAGAAGGTATGCACCTATTAAAGGGTTACTCCACCCCAAAATTAAGATTCAGTCATCAACCACGTCGTTCTAAACCGTAAGCCCTTTATTCGTCCTCGGAAATCAATTTAAGAACAAACTATTTTGGATGGAAACCAGGAGTAAGTAACACCATTAAGTCGTTGTAGAGCTATGTGTATCCTATCCATATCCATGTGTATCCTATGTGTATCCTATCCAATGACTACGATGACTCGCGCCTTGCCTTGCCTAAATGCCAGCATGACAGCTGTGAAGTGACAAGGATATTTTTTGTATAAAAAAAAATTGTGGTGCAATGGGTCACAAAACTCAGTTCGGATCATACTACGGATTTGGAGTCACGGGATCGGACCATTTTTTTGATTTTTTGATAAAGTCATTATTTTTGTTTTCTTTGCATACAAAAAGTATTCTTGTTAACAGTACGGTATATAAAACTGGAAGTTTCCAACAAAGTTCAAAGAATTTTTTACAATGCTGTACGTGTAAAATATTACACCCCTAGTACATACACACACACACACATATATATATATATATATATATATATATATACATACATACATACATACATATGTGTGTGTGTGTGTGTGTATGTATGTATGTGTGTTTAAATGTGTTTGTTTATTTTGATTTCTGGAACATCAACCAGATACGGTGCAACTATATTGTTCATACTGTATCTAGTTAGTTCAAAGAACAACCAAAGCGCATCTCCACCCACAGTGGTCAAAGGTCAAATGTACACGTCTTACATCATAATCAGAGGCCGGCCAACAACCTGAGGTCTCTTCTGGTCAATCATATGCAGTGGCCTCATGAATCACCCGTATAAACGTTGTATTTGACACCATGGGGTTAAGACTTTGGTCAAGGGCAGGAGGAACGAGACTGGAAAGATGAGCTCTAATTAACATTCATTCAAACAGCCCGTCCTCACTGTGATAACAGGAAGCTAACGCTGTTCCTCCACCCTCGCCACCTGTCAGCGACCTCATTTCCTGCGCTGCTGGTTGGAAACTGCCTCCCGCCTGCCGTGACCATCTCAGCAGAGCCCTGGATTAATAAAGAGATGATCTGTACTGCTTTTAGTCAGCTTGAAGGGTAAGGAGTTTGTTTTGTGATTGCTGTTTTTAGTAATTGGTGGACATTAACCCACCTGAGGCTAGAATAGATGGAGAGAACCTGCAATTGAATTTGCGCTTCAACTAAACTCAAATCATGTATTTTTTGAGAGGTCACACATGGGTCAACATGGGCCCATAGATGTTGTTTGCTTCACAGCAGTAAAAACGCACAATCTCTCTTTTCCCCACACAATGACTGAGCTTCAAGAAAATTTTGACGTGACCAGAGAGGGATTTTTTTGTGGCTTAATGGTTACCCCAAGATAACAGTGTCTCAGCTGCAATTGCAGTTAAGAAGGCCATGAGGATCTGAGGATATGACACATACGTAACAGACTAGGTTTAGCATTAAGGTCACCAAAATGGACAGTGATGAAATAACATGTTACTTTTAAAAGGCCAGTGTAGTGGCTCCCAAGATGCACTGTGATTATAGAAACCTAGTTAGGGACCTCATTCAGCAATTCTGGAGACTGTGGTGTAAGTATAATCATATATAAATGGTTGCGCTGAAAATAAATACCATATTACATGAAGAGTACATAATCAGCCAATGAATTACAGGTTTCAATATTAGATTTTATATATATATATATATATATATATATACAAACACATACACACACATAATGACAACATTTTCAGCACTGATAATAAAAGTTTAAAAATAAAATGTTTCTTGCACACAGAATCATCATATTGAAATGACTTCTGAACACTGAAGACTGGAATAATGACTTCTGAAAATACAGATGTAACATCACAAGAGCACATAAAAAATAATTATAGAAAAATAAAGTAAAATTTCACACTATTATTGTTTTGCTGTATTTTTGATCAAATAAATGAAGCCTTGGTGAGCATAAGAGATGCCTTACCAACCCTAATCTTTGAAATGACAGAGTATAATTAAAAAATAATGAATAAGTAATGAATGAAAATGAATAAACAATAAATTAACATTTATTATAGATTAATAATTGCTTTAGAAATGTTTGTTATTGTTTGGTGATCCTAATTCAGTAATTAATGTTAAAAAATTACTTCACCCCAAAGTGAAAATTTTGTCATGAATCACTTACCCCAGTGTCGTTCCAAACCGTAAAAGCTTTGTTTGTCTTCTGAACACAATTTAGGATATTTTTGATGGAAACCAGGGGGCTTGTGACTGTCCCATTGACTGCCAAGTAAATTACACTGTCAAGGTCCAGAGAAGTACGAAAGATATCGTCTGAATGCTCTATCTTATATCAGTGGTTCAACTGAAGTGTTATGAAGCAACGAGAATACTTTTTGTACAGAAATAAAACAAATTATTCATCATTATTCAATGATTCGACACCATGATGTCACCGTAGAACCATCTTAGAGAGCATCTGCTGGACGCACATAGCGTACGCAGTTCTGTGTCAGATGTAATGAAAGGATATGTTTTTTACAGGTTTGGAACGACATAGGACTAAGTCATTAATTAATGAAAAATAAATTCAATTTGGGGCAGAGTAACCCTACTGTATAACAAATTGAATCTATTGTCAGCAGCGCAACACTGTTTTACATTTGTCTGCCAAAAGCATAATATATAAGGATTTTTTTTTTCGTTTAGTGTTTGTGCAGTTTTAGGTTCTTGCAGGTGCCTGTCCTGCCTGTATGTTATTGTCAGGGCGTTTCTGGCATGACAGAATAGCTTTATTTGTCCAAAACTTGTTTTCATGTCCCTCGAAATGCCAGTTCTGTCTCTTCTCCCTGTTGTAGACAAATTACTCTTCAAGTTACTTATACATGACAGAGCTAAGGTGAATTGTAAGGAGGTCACCCGCACACACAAACTCTCCCCATAAACCAGGGTGCGCTCCACACCTCCGGAGAGCCTGGCACCAGAGCTCGTTCAGGCAGTGGCGGGCGTCTGAGGCGGACCCCTCGCTGCAGAGCCCCACATAATGAAGCGCCCTGTCAAAGCCGTTCTGCTGGATGCGCAGAAAATCTCCATCCAAGTCGCAACATGGGAGAGGGCCGCCAGCCTCAAATTACTGTCCTCGCCAAGAGCCAGCGGAGGGAGAAGTGTTTCTCTCTCTCTGTTAACCCACTCCGATGGGAAGCAGTGACTAGCTCCCCACTCCACTGAGATAGACTTAGCGGATTCAGGGCATGGAGCAGAATAGATTCGAGGTTGTTTGAAATGGTGGCAGATTTTAGCTTGTGTTTTCACTCCCCTAGGTAATTTCTCAGCCTGTGTGAATAGTAAAAGGAGGAAGTAAACCGGTTTCTTTCAGGAATGAACATTAATTCTAATTTTGGATGCCTTCATAACATATTTAGCCTGATCTGAAGCTCATATCGACCGTCCTCTTATCGCTCAAGAGAGATCTCTGGGCTATTAGACATTATTATGTGAGACTCATTCTCATATTAGACAAACAGCATTAGCTCAAGTAAACAGGTTTAGAAGGTGTGAGCAGCGTCTGAGAAACAATAACCCTCAAGGTGAAGGAACCATTTGAAAGTTTGAAACTTTTCTTTGGAAATGTGATCTGTGATTAGTCTCTACTTTCCTTGAATTACTTTAAATTTCCTGCTTGTACTCTAAAAAGACTGATGGTGTGGTAAATTCAATAAGGTTGTCTTAATGGTGTATTTCTACCTCATCTTGGACCCTTGTGTCTGAATCAAGGCTTTTTTGCAGGACATTTACAGAGAAGTGCCTGTCTTCTATGTCTTTTAACGTCTCAGGTGTTAAAATAACAGCAAGATTTTGACATTAAGGCTGAGGTCATGAGGACCTCAGATTTCACATCCCAGAAACTCCTGTCATAGCACTAGTGAATGGATTAAAGCCATCTAGAGAGGAGGAAGATAGCGCTGGTGATGTTCATTCACTGTTCTGACCTTTCAGTCTTGCTACCGAACTTAAATACAAATATGTAACAACACCTGCAGTTGCATAAATGTGACTGTGAAGCGCTTTATCACAAATTATATTTTTCTTTTGTGTGCTTTTATATTTCATAACCTGAATTAATTTTTTTTATATATATATATGCTGGGTAGTGATTACTCGCATCCAAAATAAAAGGTTTTGTTTATATGTGTCTGCTCCATGGATATTTATTATGTGTATATGTAAAGACACACAGATGCAAATAATTTCAATATATATATTTTGTATGTATTTTATAATTCATAGAAATATACACACACACACACACACACATATATATATATATATATATATATATATGTGTGTGTAAAGAAAAAGTTTTTATCTGATTAAATTGATTAATAAAAGAAATACTCCACAGATTAATCAGTTCATTTAAAGTCATAGCCAGTTCCAGCCCTAAATGTGGTCAGATCTTTAGATCATTAGACTCACTGATCTGTAAGTAATGTGAGGTACTGTCAGTAAATGATAAAGTAGTACTATATATTGTACTGGTTAGAAACAAACCTGCTTTGTATTGATGAGTTTGATTGATCACACATTTCACACATCACTCTGGGTGTGTTTCAGCTTCATCTTCCCCACCACTCGCCTCGGCCCTGAGAGCCAGTTCAGTGACTTCCTGGACGGTCTGGGTCCCGCTCAGATTGTGGGGCGGCAGACATTAGCCACACCGCCAATGGGTAAGACCCCTATACCGCCCAGAATACACTCAAATACAGCAACTACGATCAGCTTCATGAAGAATGGTTACTTTGCATTTTTATTCTGGATTCATATTAAAACCGTCATTATAAATTAATGTTCAAGTACTTCATTCTATTTAAGTACATACATTAGTGTATTTTAAATAATAAATTGCTACTTTGTTCCTTACAAATGTGCATTTAGTAATATATTCAAATGCATGACATACAAGTTTACATTAAATTACAAATTAAATGATCAAATTACATTAAGGTATATTTTAGTTTGTCATAAATGCATTCTACAGCACACCATTTAAAAAGACAATAGAAGTAATTATGGAATTACATATAAAGACACTTATGTTCCACTTGTGTGGTTCACAACATGTGCTTTAAAGGGATATTTTGCATTTTCAGATATAAATATAAATACAAATATATTTTTATGGGTGTTTTACCTATTTTTGAGCCTAGTATATAAACTGTATAATAGTATTGTACTGTGCTTGTGTATCAGTCCGTGGCTGATTGTCAATCAGTCTATCTGCATAATCACCTGGTCTGATAAATGTCAACCTTTTTTAGGAGCTTATGGTCCTGACTGACTTGTTAGACATAATAATATGTTTCTAATTTTCGTTTATGATCAAATATCAAGGCAGATACTCTCAGGAGTGGAGGTTGTGTTGTGTTCTTTGTCTCCACCTGCTGTTGATTGATCCCATTGCAAGAACGCTTTTAAATGCAAATGGTTTCTTCTGTGTAGGTGATGTTTACATCGGTGTGGTGGATAGAGGGGGTCAGTTAGAGGTCGAGATCACGCAGGCCCGAGGTCTGACCCCCAAACCAGGCTCAAAGAACATTCCAGGTAACCCACCCTTAAACATAACTGAGTTAGACTGTTTTATTCACAGAACTGTTTCATCATTGGCCGTTTCTTCTTTGTCAGCAACGTACGTAAAGGTTTATGTCCTGGAGAATGGAATGTGTCTCGCTAAGAAGAAAACCAAAGTGGTGAAGAAAACCCTGGATCCAACCTTCCAGCAGTCCCTGATGTTTGACGAGAGCCCGCAGGGGAAAGTGCTGCAGGTATTTAGTCTGAATAAATCCAGCTGTCCTTCACAAACACATCCTTCAGAAAACAGCATACTAGCATCTAAATATATATAGTGCTCCCAAAAAAGAAAAAAACATCTCTTAGCAGTCTCGCACAGTCTTGTTTGAAACACAGGAGTGTTTCGATATAACTTTCTACAGCCTTTGTAGTGTAAAATATATTCTTAAAATATTGTTCTAATAAATTCTGAAAATAATATTCTTAAAATATAATCAAACACTAAACAATAACATTAAGGCCTATATTAGATTAATAGTAAAAAACGTACTTATTATTATTATTTAATATGAATGAATACAGTAATATATACATATATGTATATTCTAAATTATAAAACAAAATATGTACTAGGCGAAAACTACACTGTGACATTTTTAAATGTGTCCAAAAATCAAGACACACTTAAACATATATGAATGTTCTCATTAAATGAGAAAGTCAAATCAAACCAAGCACAAATGCAAGTACTGTATATTTTGGCCACTTTATATTATTATATTATATTAAGTCTTTCGGTAACGCTTTTTAAAAATAGTTTAGACATTTTAGACTAACTTTGCAACTACATGTCAACTAGCAGTCGTTAGAGTATTACTGTAGTAGACGACCTGACTAATATCTCCTAACACATTATTTTGATGGGTCCACAATAACATAGAAGCTTTGCAAGTATATGTCAACTTATTCTACTAACCCTAAACCTACCCTTACAGTCTACTCTGAGTGTTAGTAGATATGTAGTTGCAAATTAATGAGAAATAGCTGACATGTAGCTACAAGTTAGTATAGTATATAATAAATGACAAAAGTAGACTATCAAAATAAAGTGTAACCAACCTCTCCATGCTGATCGATCATTTGTAATCTTTAACCTCTCCAGGTGATCGTGTGGGGTGATTACGGCCGCATGGACAGCAAGTGTTTTATGGGAATGGCTCAGATCCTCCTGGATGACCTGGATCTGTCATCAATGGTGGGCGGCTGGTACAAGCTCTTTCCCACGTCCTCTCTGGCGGACCCCAGCATTGGGCCCCTGACGCGCCGACTCTCCCAGTCCTCACTCGAGAGCGCCACCAGCCCCTCATGCACCTAGAAACATCCACTTCCTCTTCTAAATATGCCCGTCTTCTCTATCTCTACGTGTGTATCTTTGTTCAATATACCCTGTCACTGACCCCAAATGCATGAATACACACCCTGATAAATACAGCCAACTCGCCCGGAGCTGGAACGCTCCTCTACCGATACAGAAATTAAGAGTTGGATACAAATCAGGCGTGACAAATATAACACACACACACCCTCGCAGATGGATGTGGGTTTAACCAGCAACATGGGGCCATAGGGTAGTGAAAAATCAGTCACGGCTAGTTACATACAGGTCCATTGTCTGCAGGACAACCAAAAGGGCATTTAATAAACAAGCCGAAAAATTTCTGACAATGTAGCATTCGTGTCGACGTCACGTCACACAGGAAGCAGAATGGGTTCTCCAAGACTAGTAGTTTCCAGACCCTCGAGGGTCAGTCATTTCTCTATGCCAAACCCGAACAAAGTTTTATTTTTTAAAAACCAAAGCAATTCTTATAATCTGTAGTGTTATATTATAGAGCATGGATATGTAGCAGAGTCAGTGACTTAGACGAGATGCAAAAAACAATGACGTGTTAGAAAAACTCGTAAGGTGCGGTCACGTTAGCAAAGTTTTGTTGGCAACGGAATCCATTTTCAGTTGTCGATAGTGTAGCGACGCATTAAGTCACTTTCATAGTGCGCAACTTTTGGCACATTACCAGGTGAGCGAAACCTGCGTCGCAACATTTTCGCACGAAATGGATTCCTTTAGAAATTACTGAAATACGCCTGTAAAATTTCGGTTAATGTGATCGTACCTCTAGACTACATACACAATTAAACTTTTAAAGGGCAGGGCTTTACTCCACATGTCAGGTTATTTATTAGAAATGCACACGATTCCTGTCGCATAAAGTAGCGTATTCTTTTTCTTTTTCAGAGCGCTGAATAAATAAATAAATATATAGATTGATATTTGTGTTTATGTATTTATCGACTGCATTCTGCACGTTAACTCGCAACCCTTGTTGAGCAAAATATGTAAAGTGCTATTTTAAGCTTGCCTTTAAAATTACGTAGACTTATAGATGGTAGGTTATTTATTTTGCTAATGTTTCGATCTCACTTTTTTTGTCTGGACAACACACCTTGCGCCGAGCTGCAAACGTTAGTTGAGGGAATCGAACCAACTGTCCCGTTAAACCAGCAACCCTCATACACAGCTGCATTGTGGGAAACACCGAACGGTGTCCGCTGGAAAACAAGAAAACTTTTCTTGTAGCAAGTAGCGAAGCTTTCTGGGAAGTTGGAGCCGCATTAGACTTTACTGCCACAAGTAGTTTTGGGTTTCTTTCTACCAGCATTTGGAACTGTTAAAGACCTTTCCCGTTATCTGCTACTCTCAGGAGGTCAAGCTGAACAAAAAAAAACACACACGCAACTATATGAGGACTGGTGATGGGGTCGCTCTCTCGACAGGATCTTGAAGCCCAAATCAAATGGTATTCTGTAAACTCCTGGACACTTTTTTTTGCTTGTGAACCATTGTGACTATTCCTGTCCAATCAGACGTCTTCTTTAGCTTCATCTCTGAAGCTGAGTGGCTCTAGATGCTTTCTTCTGTGTTATGGAGATTTGTGGAAGGATAGCAGCACTGTAGGTAAAAAAAAAAGTATTCATCCCACTCCTCCTAGATTTGTTTTCATAGCTGCTCTAAATATATCACAGGTACTTTACATATCATAGTATCTAGTCAAATCAGTCACGTCTTCTGCAAAGGAGAAGGCATTCATGACACTATCAGTAAGTACCAGAACATTTTTCATTTCTAAATTCCCATATGGATCATTTACCAAATCACTAAAGACGTTTATATAATTCAATCTGTTTAGACGCTCGTTGATGAAAGCGCACAAACTCTATTGTTTGATCTTCTGGAAAATCTGCTTTTAAAGGCAGATTATGAGACCGTCTGCAAACAGTTTCGTCTGATTTATCATTTTGAATCCCATCAGCTTTTGAAGTATTTTAGTATTGCTTTTTGTACATGCTCTTTTTTGTCACTGCTACACTTGTCAATATGTACAGCACAACATTTCTAATTTATCTGGATGTTCATAAGAAAGTGTGCCTCACATTCCATTCCATTCCATCAATGCACTTTACATGCATACGTTTCAATGCATTCAATGCATAAGATGTAGATACTATAAAACACTTATCTTTCAAAATGAATGGTAATGTTCATATATAGAGATTTATCATTAAATCCTGAGAAACATTTAGTTGTTACTTTTCTCTTATCGTTTAGATGTTTTGCTTCACAAATTTTTTTTTACATGAAACAGAACACATGTTTCCACACTAAATATATTTGCATCTTAATTGTTTCTGTAAGGCCAAAAGTATCATTTGGACCAATGAAATGAGACTTTCATTTACGCTTTCTTACTTTAATCCGAAACTGTAAAATCTGTATTTTTCCCCATGCCATCTATTTTACGTTTCAGCCCACTGCTGTTGTTCAATCTCTGAGGTTTTGCCTTCAAACATACAAAACGAGTTTCTGCTATTGTTCACATTCATGTCTTGCTTTGTATTTGCACTAGTTTGATTGTGTTGCACCTTTGTCTTTTTCACTAACAGACAAATGTCTGTACATTAAATTAGGAACAAAAAATGACTTCTAACTTAAGATGAAATTGTATTATTGTACCGAAAACAAACTGTATTTGCAGCTGAATGTTTGTCCTTGGTAAACACATATAAATTGACTATTAGATATCGATATTTTTTCTATGTGATTTTACGTACTTGGGAATTTGGGATAATATACATGTCCCTTTACTGTACAATGAAGTAGTTACAAAATCTTACTGGTCTTGCATTTTTGCAAAATGAAGAGTCTGAATGCATGAATATTTGTACTGTACTGCTCTATTTTTTCAGGTGTAGTGGATGGATGTAGTTTGTTGCAGTCCATAGCTAAACCAAATGCAACATTGAGAAAAAAAACTAGATTTGCCGCTTCCAGATTTCTGTGGTTTGGATGCGTTTTGATATTTTATCATGGAATGAGAACGATCGCATCTGTTTTGTTCTGACAGTAATCATATAAAGCTAACCAATACTTCTGTTATGTGTTGATAATCTGTAAATACAAATCTCTGAGTATGATGTTGTAACTTCTGAATAAGATACCAGAAAAAGTGGCTGGGATCTGGTTTGTTTAAATGCTCTCTGTTGAACTACATCATGCTCTTATACGCGAGACCACTTCATGCTTTTCGGTTCATACTTGGTGAAGTCTGAAAAGTCTTTCTTGGCAGTTTTATGGCATGTGCAGTTGATGTGTGAGTCTAAGTGACACCAGCCTGACTGGGGAATGATCTTAATACACTCAATACAGATATCAATGTGATTTTAGGATTTAAGCTGAATAAACCTGAAAGGGAGCATATCTGTGTGGGCCAACAATCATAGCGGAAGTTGGATGTGGTCAACCTGCTTTTTAATTTGCATTCAGAAATTGACAGTAGATTGTACTGAGATTGAGGTGTAAATTTAATCATTTATTTTATGAGATTTCGATTTGCCAGGTACTGTATGGTGTATATACCTTATATAAATGTCGACAGATTGCTTTAATTTCAAATTGGAATGTAATCCCTTTACATCTTTCTGGGCCAGTTAAAGGAATAGTTCACCCAAAATGATTTTTTTACTCATCCTGAGGCCATCCTAGATGTAGATGAGTTCATTTTTCTGAGAAATGTATCATCAGTTGCTCACTAATGGATCTTAACTGGCCTGATTTTTTGGTGTAAACTATTCTTTTAAATCCATGTGAAGTCTTTTTGTGAACGAATATAAAGACTAATGAGGATATATTGAGCTTTTATCTTATTTTTGTAAAATGACTTTATCTTACAGAGTGGTTTGTTGGATGAAAGGCGGTGAGAGATTATTATAAGGCTGAGACATGTTACTGAAAGCCTTGAGTGTTTTGCTTTGATGATGATACTGAATGTATGTATTAAATATTTAATGTTATTGTATTTTTAAAACAGATTTGTTTTACAGTGTCTGAGTGACAATAGCATCTTTACCCGGTATGTGTTGATGTTTAAAGCCTTACATGAGCACAACATCAATCTGTTTGCTATCACAATTGATTTGAGCATCCAGGTTTGCTGAAAATCTAACATGGATATCAGATATTAATCTAACGTTCAGTGCATGCCTGTTTTTAGTCCTTTTAGTCTATTTTTTGCGATCACACATATTCCAAGCTTGAATTTGTTCTACTGTCTTTGGCTATTGATTTATTTTACAAATGCAAAGACGGTTATTTGTAATCTGTTTTCTTATCCATGTAGCAAAGCTGTTAGCAGCTCATTTGTCGTGACCATAAATCAGCCATTCATATTATTCATGACATTGTGAACAGCACAAGACATTGTCGAGACATGCTCACCTTTTTTGCAGACAGGTTTTTGATTTTCACAAGAGATGTAGCTACTTTGGGAACAATGTAACCCACTTCAGTTTAAGTCTTGCACTTTGAGAGAGCACTATCAAAGATTTATCAGAGCTAAAGTAGCCCCCAAATTTTTAGGAAAAGATTTGAGCTGACAGTGCGCTGCTGTTTCGGAATTACAGAATGGAAAAGAGAGCTGTATGGGGAAGCTGTAATTTTATACTTGTGCTTTGTAAATGTTTTCTATGTGCAGTATTTGATAATGTAAAACTGGTATTTTTGTGGTTTGTACGCTGCAGAAATGATTATTTAAGGTGCACGCAGTTTTCTAAGAAAAGGTTGGGAAACTTTGGGAAACAAAAACAATAAAAAATAAAAATAACAATTTTGACTGAAGCCTGTATCTGCATGCATATTGACTGCTGGAAGCTGGAGGTCAATAAATTTTGTTTGAATCATTTTGTCTTTGTGTCTGAATGGAATATTTATAATTAAGTGGGTTTTAATCTTATCCTGAAAAGGATACAATAAAAAATAAGGGTCCTTATAGTTCCACAAAGAACCTTCACCAACCAAGTAAGCTTTGCTTTCTACAAAAGGTTTCATACAGTGGAAAAAAGGTTCTTTAGATTATTAAGATGTTCTTCACACTAAGAAATTAACATTCTTTTAAGAACAGATCGCTTAAAGGTTATTTAACAAACCAACACTGGTTCTTCTATGGCTTCGCTGTAAATAAAACCCTTCTGGAAACTTAAAAGAGAGTGCTTAAAAACAATAGCATCTGTTTAACACCATCGCCCAACACTTGAGTTTAAAAACAAACTTTTTTATTTGGAATATCAGGAGTTGCTGGATATGTTAAACAATGCAGCATAAATCAGCAAGATATGTACATTAAGTAAAGTAAGTGTATGTTAAGTGCAGTTTACATGTAGGCCCAGGTTGGAGTGAATTGTCTAAAGCTCTCTGGAGCTGTACGATAGGACAGTTCAGAGACTGAGTGCATCTTCTTGGAGGATCCACTGGAGGAATTGTAGCCTTTATTAATTTGTCCCAAACTATAAGTAGGAAAATAAAAATGCGAATATGATCCTCTGTAATCGGCGTACGAAGTCTGAAGGGGCCAGTACCACGTTTTTCTCTTGCACGACAAATTTGTGAGGCCCGTAAACGAGCTTTCCAGGCTATTTGTTGCACAAAATGCAGGTCTGGTCCTCTGGGGGGCGCTGTTTTCCCGCTGCAGAAGGGACTCTATTGAAAACGGGCTGCTAAACTTTCCTGCTTCGGGGTGTTTGCAGGTTCCCCTGTTTTCCGTTTCATTCTTCACAGAGGAAATGTCCACGTTTTCGTAAAAGTCAGGGAAGACATCGCGCAAACCACTGAAGTGTCGTCGCAGTATCTTTGGGGTGATTTTACTTTCATCTACTTTCCAGAAGTTGCGCTTTGCATTTGGGCATTCTGGATTTATAGGCACCTGGAAATATAAAGACGAAACAGCATAAGTAGCCTAATTAACAACAAGGAAAGAAGAGGATTTTAGAATTACACGTAGCCTACCTTTACAAAGCAGTTGTTTGATGATAAACAGACCCTGATATTGTTCTCAAGGCCTTTTCGGTCGCCGTCCACAAATAGAGTCACCGCGTTCATTATCTGATGAAGGAAAACAAGTTACAGTTAAAACCAATCCATCGAAATTCAGTCTTTTTTACACTGATCGCATTGTCAGCTGTAATAAATTTGAGCTCACCTCATAAAAAGCTAATTTCTTCTCCGGTGCGCTTTGAATGACATAAGCGATCAGACCCAGGTAGGTGATTTTGTTTTTGGAGTATCTCTTGTATTTTCTTCTGACCATCATGTCCGCGCGCTCTCGCTGCATCTCACAACATCCGATTCTGAAGCGACCAGCAGACTCGGTCCTGTAGGCTAGTTTCTGGCCTATATATATATATATATGAAGCACATCGGCTATTTGACCGAGATGGCCATTCCTCGTTAATGGCTCTTGTACGTAATTGATGGAGGTGTTAACGTGTGGGCGAACATGCCTGGACCACCACAGTAAATGTTTTTCATATTGTAACATGCATTACATAAATAAAACATTCGCAATATTTATATACAGGCTATGAAAAAATACATTTTTATTGTATCATGTATTCCAATAGCTACAATTAAACAAATATTTTATTAAATACGTGATTAGTTTAAATAAGTAAATAAACAAATAGCCTGTAGGTAAAATAGTATTTTTTAAATTATCATATTATCCACTTTCCAAAAGTTTAATTGTGCATTTATGAAAGTAGGCTATATTAATAATATTAAAGTGCATTTGTAATAAATAGCCAGGAAGAAGAATGCATATACACATTTATTTTCCCCATCCACAAATATCACTATTAACTGATGTGGAGAAAAAAAGGTAAAACATTGTTATACGTGTTTCTGATTTGCTTCATTAAATAACTCAATACATATTTTACACACATTTTATTAAATATTTAAATAATTCAATGATATGTAATGAGATTGACCATTCATAAATTGTGTTATAGGATGTGATGTTATAGCGTAGAATTATTTTTATTCAATTATTTGGGTTTTCTCTAAATGTGTTTTCACATTTAGCATTTTTCCTGTTCCAAAATTTAGATAACACCTTCTGAAACTCAAGGTCTTTGTACAAGCAGAAATGATGATGTAGATAAAACAGTAGATTTGTGGCTCAACCACTGAGCAATAAACAATACTTTTTTTCTATAATTTACAAGGAAATAAATCCATTGACTCAATCCGGCACAAACTGTGAGTTATCAGCATTCCAATGTTTACAGTCATTACACATTAATTCACACATGACATTCATGTGCAAATGAAATACTTCATACCGTGGTAAGTGGTAACGAGTCAGTTTAACAGACTAGTTCACAAACTCTTTAACAGAGGCAGAACATTTTAATATTTACATTTCGGTCTATGTCCGTGGGTTTATTTCATATAAGCAGCATATAGGCTATCCCAACCATTGAAGGGCTTTATTGTTTCATAAATAAACAAAACACTAGAACCGATGAAGAATATTCTCATTGACATTGTAACAGGTGAATAAAACAACATTTAAAAGAAAAAGAAAAAAAAACTTGAGCATGTGTATGCAGATTCATTTTCTCACATCTGCTTGGTTATTAATAATGTTATATAATAATGTAATTAGGGATAAAGTAGAACTGTTTTATGACTTCACCATTTTGTCCACAAGCATGTCCTACTTTAAATTACATTGATCTGGTAGACCATGCTGGACATTTCTTAAAAGATGCCCTGAGAGGTTTAGAAAACACACTGCATCACTTTATTTGGCAAAAAAAGATTTGACAGTGTAGATACCACAAGATGTTAAACTGCATATATACTCCTAAAACGATAGGTTAAGTGCAGTTTACGTGTCACAACATTTGGAGGGAATTGCCTAAACTCTCAGTTCACAGGTAGTTTAATCATCTTGGAGGGTCAGCGTTAATTCATTTTGACCAAACTGCACTTAAAAAAAGAAAAGTGTGAATATGGCCAGTCCCATGTTTTCTTCTTGCATGCCAAACTGTCCATTTGCGAGGCCCATAAACAGGTTTAACAAGCTCCTAGTTGCACAAAATGCAGGTCTGGTCCTCAGGGGGGCGCTGTTTTCCCGCTGCAGAAGGGACTCTATTGAAAAACGGGCTGCTAAACTTTTTGTCCGCTTCGGGGGTGTTTGCAGGTTCTCCTGTTTTCCGTTTCATTCTTCACAGAGGAAATTTCCACGCTTTCGTAAAAAGTCAGGGAAGACGTTGTGCAAAGCACTCGAGTGTCATCGCAGTCTGTTTGGGGTGGTTTTACTTTCATCTACTTTCCAGAAGCTGCGCTTTGCATTTGGGCATTCTGGATTTACAGGCACCTGGAAATATGAAGGCAGAACAAGTATCCTAATTAACAACATGAGGAAGACAAGGATTTTAGAATTACACGTACCTTTACAAAGCAGTTATTTGATGATCAAACAGACAGATATTATTCTCAAGGTCGCTCGCCATCCACAAATATGATTATCATTAACTAATAAAGATGAAAAACAAGTTACAGTTAAACCAAAATATTAGAGGAAAATAGCCTATGTTTCAGATTTTTTTGCTTTTACAATTAAAGGTGATAAAGGACAATGTTTAGTAAAATTTTGCATTTAATTAGTAAAGACTGAAAACAATTCATACACAAAAATAAAATGCTATTAGGCTACCCCAAATTAGCACACAGTTCACATTTTTTGAGGAGAGCAGTAATAAAATTGAATAGAATTTTGCCTAAACTATTACACTGAGCACACTGTCAGCTGTAATACATTTGAGCTCACCTAAACATACATTTTATTAAACAACTGTTATTTAATAATCATAATTTTTATTTTGTAAAAATAAATAAGCATGCGGTCCATAAACATTTCTCTAAATGGAAGGTTTAAACAAGGACAGTTAGCCAACAAGAGTTCTTTCTTAGCAGACAAAGCAGAACAGTTTGATTCAATCTGGATCAAAAGCCTGAATTCTGAGCATTCCAGTGGTTTTAGTAATGAGACCTCAATTCACATGCAGTACGTGTTAATGTGCAAATTAATTAGCTACTTAAGTGCTAAAGAGTCCTTTTAACAGGATTGTCAATGCAATGTTTATTACAAAACTTAGCTCCCCGTGCTTTGCTTAGGCTAACTGATTTTTAACAGTAAAGCATCTGGTAAACATCCACTGGCATTACATTCAATAAACGTATCGATATTCAGAAATGTCAAACAGAGATTCATGTGACAGAGATTTGAAATCCCGCTTTAAGATTTTACCCTGGCCCTGTTTGGCGCTGTCGTCATGTGGCGGGTCATGACACAGAATGAGATTGTGGGAGGACCAAATAATCGAGAACGTGCTAGGCAGTTCAGTTCAGTTTAAAGAACCGATTCACTTGAGCACTTTTGATTTGTTCATTTGAAGTCAGGCACAACAACATAATCAAGGATTGAGAACATTTTGATACATGTTAGGGAGCAGGGGAATTCCCACAATTTTATTATTTTGTTTATTTAGTTAAGGTTATTACACTTTGTCATATTTTAGTCCTATAATATCATTTAGGCATAATGATTTTGTGTTTAAACTGTTACGTTCCCTGTGTTCGTGTTTTTTTTTAACAAAATATAATAAAATACTACTAAAAAATGCAAACTTTATAGACCTGTTTGGATATTCGTCCAAGTATAAAATTCCAATGGCACAGTGAGTACAGTTTATCCTGTAACATTTTTAATGTTACCATTTGTTGCCCAATTCTACGTAACAAGTAGACTATTAAAGTTAAAAGTATCAAGTTTTAGTCACATCGGTTCGTTCATTAATTTAATTAATCAAGCCTTATCAGAGCTTTGGGGAACTCAAGCGTCCTGATCTGGTTCAATCGTTTAAATTTGCGAATCGGTTCGTTTGAATCACGGAAAAGAACATGTGGAACAGAACGATTCGCGAGCGAATCAGACATCACTACGATCGCATGGCGAGGCTCGAGTCACTCAGACACTCTAGATTATTAGCAGGAACCTTTCGGTAAGTAAAACGAAGGCGCAATCTTTCGTAATCTGTTTTAATAACGGCGCTTCAGATAGCCAACATGGATGAAAATAGACTTGGTGAAGGACCAGAGAGCCGTGTGTGATGAGCATTTAAGCGGATTGTGTGGCTGGTTGAGGGTGTTGCCCAAACCGGCTTTCGTTCGAAAACCATGGTTGGCATTGTTATCAGTGTAGTTCTCGTGTATTGTACTTGAGAGTAGTGAAGATGTTAAGTATAATTTGCGTTAATAGCTGCGGTATGAATGTGTTTAACGTGGTATTTTGTGGTATATAGCCGTAGAGAAAAATGTCCGGAGGGACAAGGATAAACTAAATGTTACAGGATTTTACTAAAATAAGAAAGACTAAACACGATTTTCGTACTAAAATAACTACACGTGTTGTATTGTCAGTTTAAAGGCCAGTTTTCACGGTTTGGGGCGACATCTTGTCATTTTCTGTCCACGTCTCTGTATCGTTAAAGCTCCAGATGGAAAGCTACTGTTTGAGGTAACAGTTACTCATAAGAAAAATGTTATAAAACAACAAAAAAAAAAGGTCATGAAAGATTTCTTTCATTATAATAAACCTTATGCGTTTTAGCATCACTGTGCATGGAATATTATTGAAGAATAACGTATTTTTATCCAAATCCATGTGTAGCAGCATCTAATAATGTAAATCCACATCATAGATTCATATTTTAAGGATATGTGCCAGTTACATAAGTCTTTTTGACTTTAGAGTGATGCTAAACAAGCTAATTCCTTCTGTTATTGATTTATGACATTTCTTTATTCTTTATTTCTGGTATGCATTGATTGATGATTGATGGGGAAAGTAAGACACCTATCCAACAGGTCATTCACAATTTAAAATGCTAGACACTAAATGAACATAACTGACATCTGTGTTTGCACTTTTGCAAGGGCCATGCAATTCGGCTGTTTTTTTTTTATTTTTTACAATATTAGATTTTTTTTTTGCGAAGAATTCAGCTTTTTTTCCCTGTCTATTCAATCGTAAAGAATTTTAAGCCATTATATCGTATTCAAATGTTATTCACATGACTACACTTTCTAGTGTCAACTTTGTTTGCTAGTGTTGAAATGTAAAAAGACTTCTATAGAGATCATTTTCATTCCTTTAACTTTAAAGACCGGTGGCGAAGCTGTATCCACAGAAGAAAGCGTTTTAGCCGAGCATATCAGCTGTTTTCATCGGAAGTGCATCACATTTACTCTCCCAGCCCGTGAGCGATACATGTGGTATTTTTGTCTTCTTTGCACATTGTGTTTTTCATCCTCTGCAGTGGATCTCTTATGCGATATGAGAAAGACCAGCAGATTCTCAGGACCAAGAATCCTGCATAGCTTTCCCCAAGAGGGTCCCGAGCCTCAAATAAATACTTCCACATGACCTTCAGTCAGTGTGCCAGAAAGAGCTGTTTCTGCACTCTCAGTGACGTACAGGATTCCTTGAGATGTCAGCCGACTGCTCTTTTTGCAGTGCGGTTTCAGCTATATGGGGCTCCCCTTTTGTTCGATTCCTTGGGAATTTTACTTGCCCTGGGCTGTGGTCTATAAAAATTGACCGCAAGGTTGTGGCGTGCCAGGGAAATTTAGATCACATCTGCCAAGCTGGATGACTAGGACCGGGCACTAACTTCTTACAGGAAGGGTGAGTCACGTGGAGCACCCTCCTAAAGCGCCAAAGGTGGTTCTAGGAGATGGCAGGGGTCAACAGAGCTCTTTAAGTCTAATCGTATCCGAAAAATCTTTGTGTATTCTCTCTGGGTTTAGGACTTTAATAGTTACCAGCCCCTGTAGAATGAAAATGAATAAACATGCTGCTATCTCTGACTTTGAAGTATGTGCCAATGTTGATGAGCATCAGCAAGCAATTGACCCAAACTGGATTCGGATCATGCAATTATCTGTTTGATAAACAGTTGTTAGCCACACACAGTGTGCCAGGGTGTATGCCGACTTCCATTTAGCCGCAGGTGATTTAGACTCATTGATGTTCCAGATGTTTATGTGCTTATTGCATGCAACTTTTGTGGTGCAGAACATTTATCATAACAGTTAAAGTAGCTTTAAAATCCCATTAGCTTAAGTCAGAGAGGCTGACTTGCATGCATGCATCCATTCTTGTGCATGATACCAAATTTAAAATTACTATGATTGGCAGCCTTTTGTTGTTGTTCTCAGTTTTAGTTGCTGACTCTAAGCTGAAGCGGTCCAGGTGGGTTGTCTGGTGTTCATTTGAGTGTGAGAAGAACTCAGTGAAGCAAACGTTCTTGCAGGTGCGCATAAGCTTGACGCATGAACATGTATTAATCTTACACAAACAAATAGCATCATGCAAATCAGTCACTTTCCAGCTGACTAAACTTTATTTCTTCGTGTCATGTGGTGGACTTCCATCGTGCGCTTGATTATTGGTCATCTGCCCATCAAAAGAGAACTAGTTAGGGACATTTGTACCAAATTGGAGGTGGACTGGTTTCTGCTAACAATTTCCAAGAACATGTATGCAATGTGACATTTACTAAATGATACTTTTAAGATAACAAATAGCCTAACCAGATATTGTTTTATCAGTTTTAACAGAACAGAAACACTCGTTATTAATTTATTCAATGTTAAATGTGACTGTGGACCACAAAACCAGTCATAAGCAGAGGTACTTGAAGTACATGAGTAAAAGTACAGATCCATACTATAAAATATTACTCCAGTAAAAGTAAAAGTACTCCTTTTTCAATTTTATTCGAATAAAATGTACTTAAGTAAAAAAGTACTGCGATTTTTAACAGTCTACTTAATTTTATACAGCAAATATTTTTTCATAATCTTGCTGCTCAAAATACCTGGGATTTTCGACGAGCATGATGCAGTAATGTTTAATGTGAAGCTTGCACTGCAATGTACCCGAGAGAAAACAGTTTTGAGTGTCTAATCTTCACCTGTAAGAAAAAAGTGTTTTGAAGCGTAGGCTATAGTTTTGCAGAACGCTATATATGACATGAGAATAAGTTAAGATAAACATTTGAAGGAAAATATTATATTTTCTTTTTTTTTCTCAAGCCTTGTCTGTGTTGTAAACACTCCCAGAGGGCATTACTTCACACTTGTACACACAACTGTTAATTACTGCAGTTACCTGAATATCAAATCCTTTCTGTTTCCCCTCAGACGTTATATATAAAACTATTTGGACGTTATCTAAAAATGATTATAAATTAGCACCAGCAAGCTTGTTAGCTGAACAATCAGCGTTAACGTTAGATAACAATATGAATAATACGAATTTTTTGGTGCGATCTAATATATGAGTAACAATGTGTTTTATGAAATGTATTGAAGTAAGAAGTGCGATCCTTTGCTTAAGAGTGTAATGAAGTAAAAGTTGCTAAAAATAAAACTACTCCGGTGAAGTACAGGTACTTGAAAAATGCAACAAAGTACAACTATTTGTTATTGTCCACCACTGGTCATAAGTGTAAATGTAAGTCTTATTGATTTTTGTCACAAAAGAAACATCTATAATTTTCACCCATACAATATATTTTGGGATATTGTAAATATACCCCAGACTGGTTTAGTGGTCCAGGGTGACAAATTATATTGCAGCTCAATCTTCGTTTTTGGCCAATCATGCATGTTTTCTATTGCAAGCCGTCATCTTTGAAGATGTGCGTGCACAGATGTGTATTTACAACGTGCATAAGCCTAATTCAGCTTCTTCTAAGATAACCGTAAGAACATCCCACGTCCTTTACATAACGAACTGTAAACCGTAAACTCTTAAACATGCAGCTGCCAGCAAATTTCAGCTGTTGCCAAGTAAACATAACTTTGGTTTCGTTTTTCGCAGCAGGGGCGTTATTAAGCCATGCGCTCCAGAGCTCGTACTGATGTGCTCTCACTTGTGCTAGAAGTGTTTAGCGTTGCTCTGACAACTCGTTGCCTACCTAACATGTGTTCCGTCTGCAAAGAGAACTAGAACTCTGTGTGACTGTCAGTGTTTTCTACATGATACCCCCTGCCCAGACTGGCCAACACAGTCCGCAACAAACATTTTAATAAATGCCACAAAACTCTTTTGGGGTTTTCTATCACAGCATGTTGTCACATTATAATTGCCTGGTAATTTTGATGCGTTCATTTGAGTTTATTTTACATTGCCAGCTTGGTCTGCAAAATATATCAAAATTGTCCTGTACGAAGTGTTACTCTTATTTTAATACTTTCAGAAATGAGGGAAAGTCGAAGTTCATGCAAGCATGAAACTTATTTTGCATGCACATTTGATTATGGACACAAGACAACGGGATGCTCTTTTAACAAACTGGAGAGAGTAGGTGGTATTTAAATAGTTTTATTTCATGTTAAGATGTCTTTATCAGATTTGTGAAATGGCTTGTTTTGTAATGCTACACTAAAGCAGTTGCGTTCTTCATAAGAAGAAATTAAAATATTGAAACGCTTCTGAAGACGGTAGTTCCTGTTTAAAAAAATATTCGTATAAAACACGCGCACCGCGTTTTGATTTTGAAACAAACATGCAACATCAGTAAATTTAAGTAAGGGATAATGTAGAGGCAGCCGGTAGTTATCGCAGAAATAAGCCCCGACAGTGTGATCATGACCCGGTGCGAAGCGGAGGTTATTACACGGCTACTTGCCACATAAGGAAAAAAACTGCACAGGAATATGAATTTGAAACATTTTATTGGCATATTTGTTTTAAATGAACATTTTCATCCTTCCGCGAAACGATATAGTACCGCGTGACTAACATTCAAACGTCAGTAAGACAATTTATAACATCTACATATGAATATATAATAATGAATGTATTGTAGTTATTTAAAAGTATTTATTTGTCACAAGATGGCACCAAACGGTAGTCTTTGTTGGCGCGGAGGGGTTTTAAACATACAAGTAGTACCAGCTATGCGTTATTACTTTGGAGCGGTTATTATTTGAAAAAAACAAACCTGCAAATGTCTCAACCGACCAATCAGAATCAAGCATTCCAGAGAGCCGTGTAATAAAACCTTTTAGAAAATCTATTTGTTGTGGTCAGTGTTGATTATTGTGGCAGGTTGCCACAAATAAATCTATTTATGGGAAACGCAATTAATCTGTCTATTAATCTGTATTATTACTAAATGTTGGATCTTTTTATAAACCTGTTTTTGGCAGGTTTCTTGCAATTGTTCTTGCAATTGGCACAGGTTTTGCATTTCTTTTTGAAACCGGTTGATTGCAAGCCGGTCTAACTGAATCACCTCTGTGTTTTAGTGAACATTGCAAAATAGTTTGCAAATAAATTTTCATTCAAAAGCTGAAGTACATGAGCTCACATCAACAGCTTTTTTTTAGCAGTATTTTATGAATGGCGATTTAAAAACTCCAATAAATTAACCAATAGTATGCAACTAAAATGTAATTGTTTTCCCTCTCGTGATTAGTGATGCAATGATACCAAAAATGTAGTAGTAAGAAATACACAGCCTAGTAAGTCAAACCCCTAGATTTGGTGGGATTTCTGAACGATTTTTCAAATGTGTCTCATTTTTGAACACCAGATTAGATGAGAGTTTTTGCTCAGCACAAGGTTTTAACAAGTTGTCGCAGGTAATTAATTGCGAATAGAAGTTGCAAACAGGTTGGCTACTCGCTAGTGGTTTTGCAGGATAGTGAGTGAGCGTCCGGCAGAGTAGATGATGTCATCTTTGGCCATGGCTTACGCTTCAGGAAACACTAGTGGTTTCCATCTTGTGCGTCTGCTTTTAATTATGTTCAGCGCATTAGTTGTGGACTGAGGTGCAGTAAGTGAAGTATTCAGCCAACACACTCCACATATCCGATAACAAACCTTAATCTGAATTCGCAGCGCTTCAGACTGACTCTTCACCTTCGTAAATCTATTGTTCCGTGCGTTTGATTCAGTAACCAAGATGACGGCTCTCATGACAGCCTCTGACTCTCACATCAAATGCGTCACCGTACACAGGCCTCGAGAGGCCCTTCTGGTTCAGGCTTGTTAGGATGAAGAGATGGAGCGTTAATTAATAGTTTATCATGTAAAGATGAAGCATTCTGAACTCAAGCGTATTTACCATTAGTGGCCAGGATATCAATGCTCTAGGACTCTCTTGTGTCCTATAATCATTAATATTTAATTATTAGTGTTAATGGAAGAAGGAAATATGCCCAGGAAATACAGTCTGAATCAAGGGTTTCAGCATTTTCGTTAGCAAGCTTGTATCTTAACGAATAAAGAAATTCAAAAATGTAACACGCGGTTCTAGTTTCTGGATCATGGTGTTCATGAACTGAGTTTTTCATAAATTGTGTTGCACACAAAAATGGTCAGATAGTCTGGCTTCAAGACTAGGCTACTAAAAGCTAGTAAGAAAAAGTGTAAAACGCTTTTAAGCTCAGAATGCAATTTGCCAACTAGGACCGCCTTTAATTGGTGATATATAATCACGCATTATTTGAAAAGCCTATGATCTCCACAGGAAGTTACATAACAGTGAACGTAACCAGTGGTTTTGATTGTCTAACATCCATTAACTTGAAACAGCGGCGAAAGCAATCACTCTGTATGGACAGATCTACCAACCAATGTTGTATTGCACTTTTACAGTGGCTTATTGTTCTCATCCCACGAAGTGGTTATAATAGAAATGCTTTTAATTAATCCAGTGGAGGGCCATGGGCGGCTGCCCGAGCCTGCTGTGACGCAAGCCTGGGATTTAATCATGAGGAGATGGGGTGGGAAAGAGGGAAAACTCATTCGCCCCTGCTTAAACGGGCAACACTTCTGCCGTTCAGTCAGGAAATTATTCACAAATCATTTCTAAAGGTTTAAAATAAAATCAAAAAATGTATATAGACTGTAAAATATGAGGCCCGTGCTTAAAGTTTAAAGTGTGTAGCACTTTCTATGGTACTTTCTTCTATCACAGTTGTCAATTAGTAGTGATTGATATTGCGCTCTTTGTTTTACAGACATAAATACCTTTGGTATAGGGACAAATTTTCACTATTATACTTATACTTAGCACATATTCGGCTTGACCATATACTAACATACATGTACCTAACCCTATGCAATACCTAAATGAAACTACTACCTTACTAACTATTAATAAGCAGCAAATTTTTTGAGGCAAGAGTCATGGTTGATAACTAGAATTGGACCGTAAAATTTGGTGTGACCTTTTATAATGATTTCGAAAGAAGACTCTTATAGTCACCAATGCTGCATTTATTCGTTCTTTAGAGTCACATGATCCTTCAGCTGATTTGTTGCTCGAGAAACATTTATTATCAATTTTATATGTACACTTTTATGTCTAATAAAATACATTTGGGAAGAAAAAGATAATTGAATGTTAATGTCAAATTCAGTTACCGAGGTCTGTTTCGTATGATTTGTGTGCTGTGGTGAAGCAGGGAGATTTAGTATTAGTGTTGTGGCCAAATAATCTCATAATCACTAACTGAACACAGACTTTATCGTGAAGAAAGAGCCCAGTTACACACTGCATTACATGTAAAGGTGCAGAAAGTGTTATTTAAAAAAACAAGATTATATTAAAGGGATAGTTCGTTATCCCTTTATATAAAAATGAAAATTCTGTTATTAATTACTTGCTCTATGTTCCAGACCTGTGTTTAACTTTGGAACACAAATGAAGATATTTTGGATAAAAGTCCGAGGGCTTTATTTAGGCATAAACAGCAAAGCAGTCGAAACTTTCGAGAGCCAGAAAGTTAGAAAGGACATGATAATAATATAAATGTGAGGTATTAAGTGAAACAGAATATTTGTAGGGCAGTACCAAAATGTTGTTTTGTAATTGTTTCAAAATTGTTTGCCTCCCTATCTTTGTGTTTCCTTTCCTTTTTATTTTTTGACTGTCCAGCTGCATTTCTCAGACAGGAAACCCTCTGACATCAGGGTTTGTGTGTTTTTTGAAAACTCGCAGCTGCAGACAGGGAATGTCCCATGAAGAAAAAAAAATAATATATATTTATATATACAGCATCCAAAATATCCACTTTGACTAGATCATTTGTTCTGGCTTTATATGCTCTTGCTTAAACTGCTACTACTACTTTGTCAAACAGACTATGATAATGCAGGTGTTATGTGTGTTTATTTGTTGACACAGGGACATGTGGTCCTATCACACTGAAGTGTGTGTGTTTCATTGATACTTGCGAGACGGGATGAGGGATTTCCTGTGTTGTGATCCCCTTCCCTGCCCTGCCAAATTTGGCCAGTTCTGACCTTTTAGAGTTCTGTGAGAATTTGGATTCCTGCATTCAGACGGACCTCCAGTCCAGACCGCTGGTGGTCTCCTAGGGGTTTACAGGAAGGCCAGATTCTTGTGAAAGACGATCCCAGAGGATTGCAGAGTTTTAAATGTGAAGTTATGCTGATTTTTAAAGCACTGGGAAATGTTCAGGTCCTATTGAATTTAAAAAAAAAACAAGTTTCGTTTTGTGTGTTAATAGCAACCTGATCTCATAAAAATATGTAGCTCTGTGCACTTTTTGTGCAACACCGTTTTTACGCACCTTACTGCACGTTTCGCCGCAGTAACAACTTAGTGAGTGGCACTAAAACTGTTCAATACGTGAACCCTGGCACATTTATGTTATGTTGATATTGGTATGTATTGCGACGGTTCGTATTTGAATTATCCGTGAACTGTTGATAAAATGCTCTATGTATGCTCTATCATTTTGTAAGTATGCCCTTCACCAAATCCAAATCTTCTAAATTTACCTGATAGTGTTAACAAATGCAAAACTGATATAAAAATGCATTTGTTGATGCAGCCATGCCATTTCAACTCCCTTTTACAGCGATTTGATCTGTTTAGTCGAACTGTAGTTACACAGGACTCAAACCAGAGCTCCTCGCCTCTCGAGAACAAACCTGCCATCTATGAAAACATGTAGATATGAAGCTGGATACATGTGAGTACATTCAATAGCATCAGTTTTCAGATATCCCAGATTATCAATATTGTTTGCCTAGATTGCCTATAGTGTTCATTTATCTTGGAAACTGCAGTGATGTATACCGCTTGTTGGTATGTATTTTGCGTCTCGCTAAAAAGTGCACCAAGGTACATTTATGCCATGAGGCCAGACAGTTTAATATATAATAGAAATGTATTTAAAAAAATAAGAATATTCATTCCAAGCCCACATTGTACACATCATATAAATCACAGAGCCCTAGACGTGTTCCTTTTAGTTTTTTTTGTCAGTTAAATTGCTTGCTAAATTGTTTGTGGATGAATAGTTGCATTAATTGTAATTGAGAAAAAGACACATTGTGACGACAGTGAAATAATTTGAATTATAAAAGTTATGCTGGATATTGATCTGAAAGCCGTTAAACCACTTGCTAGCGGTTTAATTAACTCACTTCAACACATCCTGGTCTGCGTATGAAATTAATCTCCTAATGTTGTTTTCAGTGAATACAATTATATTTCAGACTATAATATTATTTAAAATGGCCCAGCTTGCTAAAAGCAGATGTCTGCAGCATGTTATCTGCAGTTTTTAACTTGTTGGTTGCTTAAATAGCAATAATCTTTTTATAAGGAAACCACTCGCCGCATCTATCATACACATGTTATTCTGCTCAGGCACCTGGAGGTTGTTTGCCTCTTCCTGTTTTCCTGTAAGTGGCCCTACTCTATGTCTTCAGCTGCGTTTAAAGACTGTTAGCAGCAAGACCCATGAGGTACATCTGAATGAGTCCATTTCTTTACAGCAGGAAAATGCCTGAAGTGATATCTAAAAAAAAAAAAAAAAAAATGCTCCGGGTTAATACCACTCAGGATCTTCTGCTTTGCTTTCTTGGCAATTACTAGTACTTTGATGGGCCTTTTTTTTTAACTGCCATATATCCAAACTCTATATGCCAAACTCCCATATATCGCAAAACAAGTTCACCAAGAGTATGTTTTTCAGAGAGTTCAGAGAAGGTATGTATTGCAAAACTGCAAAAATACACCTCATACGTGGAAGTTCTCACATATGAGGTGCTTTCCTTGCCATTAATGCTTGGATAACCCCTTATTTAGCTTCGCCGCGGCCACCAGAGCTGATTGAGGCAACTCTTGTAAATGCTTGTTTATACTAGCGGTGCTGCGACATGTTTCAGAAGCGTCTCAGAATTGCCTCTCTGCGCTGCTTCGCTATATGTAGATATATGTCTCCTTCAATTTAAAATACAAGCTAGTGTAAACATGCCAATCCTGTCACCATGGCAGAAAAAACCCCACATTATAGTCATATTAGTCACATCGGTTAATGGCATTAATCGATAAATACCATCATTTCTCAAGTTTATACCAATACATAAATGATTACAAAGGTTTTGCGCAAATCTTATTGTAGATTTTGACATGCTGTCAATTGCCACAAAAACAGAGACTTGTCAGTGAGTTTAAATTCATAAACCATATGAACTTATTCCTAACTATATAAGCAGTAGAGCTCAATAGTTCATAAAGAAATAAATGAGACATCATGTTTTGTCTTTTAAATGAAACGCCGTTGTGCAGGTTGGTTTTTATAGGTGAAAAGCCAGTTCAGTCTGACTGAGGAGTGCGATTTTTGAAGCCAACATGATGAAATGCAAACCAATATTCCTGAGACTAATGCAGGCGGGGTAGTGTGTGATATACATCACTGTAAAATGGCTCTAAGTGAAGGGCCCTCCTGCTTTCATGGCACCAGTCATGACGACTCGCACGTAGCTGGACAAATTCTTGCCATGGTGATCCATGCGTTTGAGATTATTGGAGACCAGCTGCACTATCCCTGTGGGAAACACATAGCTGGGTACTTAGACATAGAGGTGCAGATTTGCCCCTGAGGGCCCATCAGCTGTTCCTGCACAAGTTCACAATATTCCCTCCAAATCTCATTTGTTTATCACCATGGATGGAGCTTATGATGTTATGCCACCATGGAGCTCCATGGATATGAGATGATATTATGTCTTCAGTAAAGACCACAATGCTGTACATTAGTGGTCAGCTATGTATTTATATATCATGATTTGATCAAGTGTGCAGCCTAATTTTCATGAGATTCTGTGTTATACTGCAAAGACATGATTCCATTTCCATAAGTACATTATGGTCCTATCATAGGCCATCACCTTGTTTCTGAAAACCACTGAAATTTTGAAATTCTTAATGCCAATTTCAATAGCACAGCAAACCCGAACACACAAATGAAGAGTTACAGACTCTTCAGAAAGTTCCTTCCTTGCATTTCTGTTCTGATCTCATGTTTCCTGGTTAACTTCATCTTGTACTTTCCACCACAACAACTTTATGATGCCGTTTTTTCCAGATCAACAGCCCAATGAATCCATAATTAATTACAGATTTTCCGTCACTCAGGATAGTGGTTGGTCTCTCAAACAAAGTTCACGAAGCTAAACTGAGTTGGAAACAAACCCCCACCCACTGTTATCTCCTATCCAGTGGCCCAGTCCGGCCAGGGCTAAATGCTTCAGAAAACAGCTGCCGGGCCTATTAATAACATGCAGGTGACACGCAGCACACGGGGCAGTCATATCATCACTCAGAGCTGTTTGTGAGATTGCATGTCTACAGAATCAGACCTCAAGGCTTGTCTCTTTGACACATTTCTAGTGCTTTTACAGGGACACAGCTCTTCTGTTGTTCCAGAACGGCACTGTGGAAGAGGCTTGCATGTTATTTCCCAAGTTTTCCTAGAAAACCATATCAAGGTTTGCGAGAGGAACTGGAATTTAAATTATTATTTGTGTTTTTCCTACATTTTTTTTCTATGTCACACCAGGGGCGAAGCCAGAAAAGTGGGGGGGGGCCTACAAAAAATCAGGTTGGCCGTTTTTTTTTTTTTTTTTTTAAACTAATAGCTTACAGTAAAAGTTAATTAAAAGTATATTATCTCAACATTCAAGTCTGAGCTACTGTAACACTTCTTCCTACTGTTCCGGCTACCAAATAGTTCAGTTTTGTGTGTAATAGCAACATTTCGTTTAGTTTTTTTCAAGTTAATATAGAAAAAAAAAAGGGAATATTTTTATTTGTGAAATAAAATTAAAAAGTTTTTAAGCTATGTTAAGCTATAAGACAAAAGCTATATTTGATCAATTTAGTCTTTTTAAATCATCACGACTTGCCTAAAATAAAATCTATAGATATATTAAATGTATCGTTTCTACGATGCATCGGGCTGCAGTCGAGAACGATTCGGTATTGGTTCAGTTATGGACCATAACTGATTATAACATACTAACGTGTTTTGTCGCAGTAGAATACAATGGCTGAGGCAGGCGGATCTCGAGTGCGAGTAATTAAAAATGCTTTAAAAGCCAATATCTGGGCACATTTAGGCTTTTATGAACAGAGCTAGTGTCTCAGGTTGTCGAGGAATGGCAGGTATCAGATAAAGATGTAGTGCTTGTGACAGGTAATGTGTCGAACATGATCGCTGCAGCTGAATTCGGAACATTCCCTCACGTTAAATGCCTCGCGCGTACAGTGAATCTAGCATCGCAGCTCGCACTTAAAGTGGCCGCGCTCTCCCGGTTTTTGGCTAAAATCCGCCGAATATCAACATTCTTTCATCGCAGCACCTCAGCGAGCCACTGTCCTGTCTTGGCCTGAGAAATCACAAGCTGATAAGTGATGTCAGAAGAGAGCAATCCAACAGTGTCTCCCATTGCTCCTCTAAATGATATTTTGGCTTATAAATTATAATTTCAGATATAATTTCATTATACATTTGTTCAAGAAGTGTGTTTTCATTGAGAAGGTAAAATTAAAGTTTATATATCTGACTGCTTGTGTTTATGAACCCCTAACATTAAAACAGTTCAAGCATTTAACAGTGTTTAAACATGAAAAACCTGCGTTATAGTAATAACTGCACAAAGGTATATGATGGTATATCCTAGTTTGTTCTGAGAATCTAAAACGTGTTCTGCAGGACATGAATGCAGCCGCGCAATCACTCGCTTTAAATTTAGTGAAAACAAAATAGCCTACTGGGTGGGCCGTAGCTACGCCACTGTGTCACACCATAGGACACAGTACAATCTGTCACCTTCATAAATGTAATTTAAAATGATCCTTATTTGAGTTTAAAAATAATTTTTAAGAAAAGATAGGTTACATCTCATTCTTTCTCTAAACAAGTAAGGCTTACCCAACATTGTTATTACAAAGTCATAAATACAAACTTTCTCAGGAACTTGACACCAAAGGAAACAAATCTCCACTTATTTAGTATGATTAATCACATCCAAAATAAAAGTTTTTGTTTACATAATATATATGTGTGCTGTTTATGTTTATTATGTATGTATAAATACACACATGCATGTATATATTTTTGAGGAAAATGTTTATACATCAAATATATATGTTTATAATATAAATGATATGAATATACATAGACAATATTTTCAAAATATACATGCTATGCGTGTGTGTATTTATATATTCATAGTAAATATACAGAGAACACACATTATGTTTTATTTTGGATGTGATTAATCGTGGTTGCTTATTACATCTTTTAAAATATGAATCATTTTTGTGCTCACTCAAATAGACTCATGTTTCTCAAGTTGTCAACTACAGATATATCCTTCAGGAAGTTCACATGTCTACAACCTGACATTCAGAAGAAGCCATATTTTGGCACGCTTGGTGACTGAATATAGAAACTCGACCGGGTCCAAGATGCTTCTGAGGGGCCGGTCTGCGAGACATGGCGCCTGTTTATGTGTAGAAATGAATATCTAAGTAGTTGCTGTGTGTTGTTTATTTCTTACGCCGCTGCAACGTGACTGAGGACCATGTGTTGAGTCCCCAGCATGTCTCCGGTCTATTTCCAACCTATAGCGCCCCTTCATCTTCAACAAATTCCTCTTTCGCTTTCAAACATCAGCGGAATTTCTTTTACCCTTACTTTCCCGTCCCTCATTTGCTGTGGTTTATTTGTCTCAGACGCCCGCAGTTTTTACAATTGTCAGCACAAACATTTAACCAGTATCTGCAGTCTTATGGGACAGAGTAATTGGCCTTTGAAGACAAGCGCAACACTGTCATGGTTACCCTCGGCGCTGAAGTTCATGCTACTGCTGTGGGTTTAGCAGTGAATCTGTGGTTGTTACCTCAAAAGCAATTGTTTACAGATCTCCACGAGTCTCTCGGTGTGTATCACTGAATGTGCGTGACCCTTGTGTGCTGTTGACATAGCACAGAATCACCCAATTAACCTTACTCGGCTTGAAGTAAACGAGTACAGCACCTCAGGGTCCGACCCCCGGTGGACCTGTCAGAAGTCGTTTTCTCACTGTTTGTTTTACATGCTGCTCATTGTTCAACAACTCATTGCGCAACACTGATGTACCTCAAGGGTATGTATTACTACTCTTGAAGGACTAATATCCATGCTTTAAAGAAGGTGTATCTGTGTCCTAAAGGTGCATCTTTTCCAAAATCCAGTCTGTATTGAACCTCACAGCCTTTGAGTTCCTCAGTGAAGTTGTTCAAAGTAGGCTTTTATTAAAATAGGTCATTGACTATGTTTGGTTGTTATTGTTTCGTTCTCTCCATTGCTCCGCAAAGCGAATGAAATGATTTGCTTTTGTAAGAGCAATGAGGAATTCTGGAAACGTTTAGTTTGAAGAGAAGAAACGGAAATTAGGTTAAGCTTCGGTATTAAAGTTTTAATGAATTAGCGGACATAAATGATGGATTAGGATTGCAGTTAAAGGCCTAATACAACTTCCCGAATTAATTCTTTATGCGTCTGGTTTTGAAGTGTTTACTTAGTGCCGCAGAAGCACAGAACTCAGAGGACCGTCTTTTACAATCAATCTGTATTTCCATCTACAGTTCTTTTCATAAGATTTTGACATTATGGATTTAAGTAAATAGTGAATACTTAATAAAAAGTACTTAACCCTGCCAAAATCAACACAAAAACACTTAAGTGTGTCGGGCATGTCAGTCAGATTTTTTTTATATGTTATATCACAATATTAAATTAAAAAAAGATGCAGTATTTTCCTCATTTATGCCTTAAAAAAACATTTGAATTAAAAAATCCAGTGTAAACAGATGTTTGGAGACATGTAAATACTTTTCCACATGGAAAAATCTGACCAAATTTAACTTTTTTACTTCAAAACCTACAACTGTTCAAAAAAGCTTTCAAAAGGATTATATTAGCAGCATTCCTCCTACCACCATGCTCCTCGTCCATGTTGGTGGTGTTTACGTCAAAGTCCTTTCCGAAGTGTTATAAATTTGAAACCAGTTGATAGAAAAGAAACAAATGTGCATTAACAACACCATGCATATTCATTACCTCAACAAACCATATTACACCGAACCGACGCATGTCTAGTGTCACAATGTAATTTTACTTAAAATAAGTGTGTGTTATAAATTATACACTGAGTACTATGCAGTTCATATTTTATTCCAAACTATAATCAGTAAGCCACTCAGCGACTCTAGCAGTGCTTTTATAGAAGCATTGTTTATAGTTAGTGGCATCGTGACGCTAGCGGTATGGATGAGACTCGCCTTCTGTCAACACTTAGTGAGTCTCTGCACCTTTAACTGCTGAAGACACTCGTGTAGGTCCCTGCAGTCGCAGATCAGCAGGGAGCGCTCAGTAAAACTCGAGAGTGCATGAGAGCAGCATTCAAACATCTCAACCTCCCAGCGTTTGCCTGTGACAGAACCAGAATGGATCGTAATCCACAATGCTAAAAATAATAAGTTAGCGGGTAAGTAACACACTTTTTTTGATCAGAAATGCTGGAATCTGGATTGATTTTTGCAATCGTAATTTGTTGAACTTTTAATGCTTGAAATATCGGAATGATATAACCAATATATAATCAAATTTTGCTACCTTTTAAATATATGTAAAATTAAAAACAAAGTAAACGAGCAGTGTTTGTGCTAAAAAGTGATGTTTAAACTCGTCAAACTAAATTTAAAAGGTTCATAAATTAATTTCACTAATGCATTAAAACATGCAAAAAAGCCTGGGAAACATACTCCTTTCTGCTTTCTGTGAAGCCTCGTGTGCCTATCAGCCTCTTAGTTGCGCAATGTTTTGAGTGCGTGTGTGTGAGTGGGATTGTGTGGGTGGGTTCTGGGACACTGTATGTAATTTGCGGTCACACATTAACAGTTAACGTGAGCCGTGCTGTCATGTGTGCGTCATGTTGGTTTTCAGCAAACTGCCCTGCTTCTGCGTGTCGGAGAAGAAAACTAATTTCTCTCTCTTTCTCTTTTCAACAGCTCTGTCCTTCGCTAGTGACTTTGTCCATGGCGTTCTTGCAGAGGACTGGAGACTACTGCCACGCTCAACATCTACGCGCCTAAACTCGGGGGGGAAACTCAACCTCTGGATGCACGGAGACGCTCTTTCCTCTGCCGCCTGTGGTCCTGCCACCCGAAACTCCTCTCAAATCTAATGGGGTGATCTTGCCTCTCTGGCTACAGTAAGCCATTAGAGAGAGGGTATTGGATATCGGGGACTGATTCGAACATCGAGGAGTCACAAAGGAAGATCAAAGACTGAACAAAATCGCAAAAAGCATCCGCAAAGTGAATTTGCTTGTTAGCAGTTTGGAGGAAGCACAATGGCTCGGATGAACCGGCCAGCTCCTGTGGAGGTGTGTTACAAGAACATGAGGTTCTTAATCACACACAACCCAACGAACTCCACTTTGAGCAGCTTCATAGAGGTGAGAATTTGTATACCGTCTATCCCCGGCACTTTACATTGTCTCGCTTGAATGCACACTCTTTCAGCAGCACGTCCCGTCCTGGCTCACATGGTCTATCTTAAGACAACTGCGCCGTCACATGGCCCATCTTGCTGGGGAAGTGTGCGTGAACTATAGAGGCTCTAATGATAACGGCACATCCACAAAGCCTCCGTTTCCATGGAAACCCATCCCAGTGCTCTGTCACATGGCAGGGATGAGGGACAGAGCGTGTTCATGGGCAGCTTACCTTTCTCTGGGGGGGGGGGGGGGGGCGGGGGGGGGGGGGGGGGGGGGGGGGGGGGGGGGGGGGGGGGGGGGGG
>JAUYWG010000056.1:4297478-4307610 GCA_034779775.1 Enteromius afrohamiltoni | reverse complement strand
CCGTTCTCGCGCCCCCCCCCCCCCCATTAAAATGATTGTGTTTATATTTTAGTGTGAAAAAATGGCAGAACAAATGGTGATTGCCTTGTTTTTTTTTTCCTGAATGATTTTTTCTCTTTGTTCCCATTACGCTTTAGGATCTTAAGAAGTATGGTGCCACGACGGTGGTCAGAGTTTGTGAAATAACCTACGACAAAACTCCACTGGAGAAGGATGGCATCACAGTTGTGGTGAGTGCACATCTTCTAGATGAATTATCAGAACAAAACTCCAAAAAGAGTACATGAAATTGAGTGATCTCACCCTGAACGCATTTAAATTTGACTAACTCTCCTATCACTGAAGTTGAGAAAGAACACAACTTTACAGATAACAGTTAGCTGAACTTAGTTCTTAGAACTTAGCTGCTTTTCATGTTTGTGAATATTTTAGCTTGGATTTAAAAAAAAAAATGCTGGGTAGCCAGTGTTTCATATGCGCTTGGCCAATCAGCGTACACTTACTTCACTGGTAGGTCCTATAGATGCTACTCTGAAATAGGAGCTAAATTAGTTTCCCCATATGGAGCTCTTAGAATGAAAAACACGCTTGACATTAAAGGGATAGTTCACTCAAAGATTATAATTGTGTCATTATTTACTCACTCACATGTCGTCCCAAACCTGTGATAATTTCAATCTTGTGCTAAACACAAATTAAGATGTTTTAGTAAGCAAACAGTAGCTGGTCCTCATTGAATGTAATACAATGTTCAACAGAAAAAAGAAACCAATGTAGTGTAGAAGTATATAGGTTTCACCTTTCATGTTTGTTAATTTAATTTAATAATTTAATTTAATTTAATTAAAAAACCAACTTGAAAAAGAATTGGGATAAAAATCATAAATTTTTATCCCAATTAAAATAAAATCGTGATATGATATTCTTTCCATATCGCCCACCCCTATTACCATACAATTTGTATGTAAACATAAAATATTTATTTCTCTCTGAAAGGATTTTAGCAGACTTGCTGAGTGATCTGAATGACACGAAACTAGGACTGCTATTCAGAAAACAAATTATCTGGCAAAACTAATTTTAGCGGTCATTATGCAAAAATATTTTATCCTAGAATGCCACCATCACTCAATCAGAAACAACTATTCCAAGAAATCGTATAAATAAATCATGTTGATGTGACATTTAAAGGGCCAGATGGCGCTTTTGGTGCACTTCGGCAGTTACTGATAGTGTTCTGCGTTAGAAGTGAAACAGCTCCCAGCAGACCCCCTTGACCCTTGTATACACACACTCTCTCTCTCACACACACACACACACACACACACACACACACACTATAGTCATTATAGAGAACGTTCTCTTCCAAGCAGCCACACGTGTTTCTTATTACCAACGTCAACGTTTCACTGTTGCTATGGTAGCTGCAGAGCCTGGTCTCTCCGTGTGGCCTCCGATTGGTCCCCGCCCAACTTCCCCCACCACCCAACTTTTCTTTTATACTTTTCCTCTTGACTTTCTCACAGCGAGCCTGAAAAGAAGAGAGAAACCCAAGGCGAACTGTTGCATAAGTCCCATCTTCACTGCCTTGTGTGGATATGAAGGACACGCTGGCGGTTAGACGCACCTCTGTAGTCCCGCAGCCATTTGCCAAACCCGATAATTCACTAAATCTGTTCGAAGACACGTGCAAAAGACTACGCCACATTGACGGCATCTAATATGTCCGCAGCTTCATGGTGAGCTCATGCAATGTCAGTCATGTGGCACACGAGTTGCTGAGAAACTTAGTTGAAGCAAAAAGCCCCAGCGCGAACAATCATCAGTATTGTTCACTAGTGTATTTGTGTGAACACCTTTACCAAGGGAGTAGGGATGGGCAATATGGGCTCAAATATACATCAATAATATCAATATTAACTACTTTAGTACATTTATTCAAAGCTCAGAATGATTTTTTTGTAGTACCGTATAGCTGTATACCGTATATCCAGATTACAGAAGGAGTGATATATTCCTCCTCAATTTCTCATAAATCTTCGCTTGGTCGCACACAGAAATATGTCAACAACTAGGCTGTCATTACTATCAGGGAGATTTTTTACCGGTGTATAGCAAACGATAAGATATCGCCCATCCCTGCTAAGGAGTTTACTACATGCTGTTCCACACCCTTCCAACTCGTAGCATCTGTACCAAGATCTACGGGTTTAAACAAGTGACCCTGCTACCTAATTCTGGACCTAATTCCCAAAGTAGGCCATGGCTGTTTACCCAACCTGCATTACATCAGCAGCCCTCCATCCGCTCCCAAAAGCTTTCTGAGGCGTGTTTGCCCGGGAAATCAATAGGGCAGACTGGAGGGAAGTGGAGGAAGCGTTTGTGGCGCGTCATTCGTGCTTCAAAGGCTTTTCTTTTAAGCCAGCCTCCTAGAGGCCTCGCCAGTCTGACTTGTTTACATGAAAGGACTCACACCTGCTAGTGCTGAATGTCCCATCCCCAGGGCTGTAGTGTGACTGCAAATCGCTCATCGCTCCCGTGTGATAAGGGATATTTTGAGGCCTCAGAATGGCGACTTTTTTGTCTGTACTGTGAGAAAGCCTTTTATAATAAAGGCCTGCCCTGCCAAGCCTCTCTGGATCACATGAGTGCGTGTTTGTGTGGGCATCCGTGCCTGTGAAGACATGCCAGTTTGCGTGCTGGTCTACTTGGGCCACGTCCCTAAGCAACTGAACCACATCATAGTCCCTCAGCAGTGGTATAGAAGGGCAAACGGGAAAGGACGGGTGGAATTTTCCTGATGTCCCGTGAAGCATGATTGTGAATCACCTCTCACCTTGAGGTCACGAGAGCACAGGAAAGCCACACACGTATGCTAAATTTATGCCATGTTCCACATGCCTCCAAGGCCTCATGCTTTGTCTCATTGAAACAGAAGCATGTGCCGCTTTTGCCAACAACCTGGGAACAGGGACAGCAATTAATAAATTTAACAAGATTTACATCACCACTAGGTACGTGCGAAATTGACAAAAAAATAACTTGATAGTTTTTTGGTAATTAACTGCCATTTTGCTTGGTGTGTATTTATGATTTAGGCCTTTCATGGATTATTAATATTATTATATGACACCAAAAGTGGCAGCAGCTGTTGACAAGTCTCTTAAATAGTAATTTACCGAATCATTCACTCAAATGATTCATTTGAAATGGCTGATTTATTTAGAAATAAAGCAAGTGGTTGTACCCACTGACACATTCAAAAATGAATTCATATAAACGAAACACCACAGTGTTGCTCTGAGACACGCAAATGCTCTGTTCCATTTCATGCAAAACTCAAAAAACATTTGGTGTCTAAAATGTAACCTATTTAATACTAACCTTAATTTTTTCTCGAACTGTTGTTTAAAATTAATATCATGTTTGGGACCGCACTCATGCAGTAACTATTTATTTAATTTATTTAATCACTGGTGTGCTTGTGTGATATTACTTAACTGTGTTATATTTTATAAAAAAATGTAAAAACAAAAACGATATGGGTATGTTTTTCTTTCATAACGTGAATTATTGGGGCATTGTATTCAGTATTCTTCATCACAATTATGATATTACCATAAATAATAAATATCGCACAATAAATATTTTTATATTTAGTTTTATAGCGGCATCTGAACATCCCAAACTGTATAGAAGTATTATACCTTGGTTCAATAAACTAACCATTTCAGTTGACAGTGAAATCCTCTGTTCCATATACCCATTTAGCAGCATTGATCTCAGATCTCAGTAGTGTCCTTTCCCATTCTGTGTTCTGAAAAAGTGTTAACCAAAAGCATTGTTTACCAACCCTTGCAAGTTACATCATCTTATAACATTTTGGGGATTTCCAAAACTTCTGACGAACATTTGGAAATTGCGTCTCAAAGTTGACCTGTGGTTAGAAGTACTTACTGTTACATACAAATTTCATTCTACATGTTTTATTTTACCCATCAGAAAGCCACAGAGTGTGCATGTGCTAATGTTCCTTAGTTCCTTGGGGGAAGCCCGGACTATGACTTAAGAAAAATCATTTAATCAGCCATCTGGAAATACTGCACTGCAAAACACATCGAAAACACAAAAAAAGGTTTAATTGACAAAAGTTCTTATTCCACATTCATGATGCTGGTGCTAACCATGGTTCTATGTTGTTGAATAATCAAGTAAGTTTTTAAACAGATGTGTCAAAAAGATACTATGGTTTCAATTCACATTTGAAACTCCAAAAATACATCGTACTTATGCTACATAATTAGCCAAGTTACATTATTGTAAGGGGACACATCCCCTGAAGGTTATTTCTGAATGGTCCTCACATGGTTCTCACACAGTGCTCTATGCTCCCTCAGCACCTTCACCATCTGGATCACCCACTTTTACAAAGACCTAAGTATAGAAGTATACAGAAAAAGCTAGCAGATCTCCTGATACTGTGGCCCCAACCCTTAAGTCACATTTAAGACGTCTTTGCATTAAATGCAAACCTGGTGGCGTCTATAAACAATTTTTGATTTTTTATTTTTTTTTGCAATTCACACAGGTGCCCTATTAGTTTAAAATGGGTGTGGTTCATCACATTTAACTAAAATTTTCAATTGTACACACAAGTAACAACAAAAAACACAGCTTAAAAAATAAAAATCTATTATCTTCATATATTGTCAAAGTCACCAAACGAAGTACCTTGGCTTTCGCGACTATAAAGCTCATAGGAGCTTAGTCTGGCCAAGCTACCTTACTACCCGCCTTCTGGGAGGCGGGCTTAACCTGCGTCCATCAGATGCTACCAACTAAGGCAAAATGAGCAAAAACAACAACTGAATACAATCAGTCTAGGGTGCGTTTCCAAAAAGCAGCCATGGTCGCAAGTTACCAATAGAGTTCAGTGGAACTAACAATCATAGTTGGCTAATGATGCTTTTGGGAAACGTACCCCTGAACAGTTTATGTATACAAATGAGCAGCAAATCAACCACCCTAATGCATTTCCTGTATGACATTTTTTTTGCTGTAAAACACAAAAAAATACATTTTTAAGAATGCTCATAACCAGTCAATTGCCAGTAGCCATGGACTTCCACAGTGTTTTTCCCCTGCTATGAAAGTCAATGGTAACCAGCAACATATTTCTAAATCTATTCTTTTTGGTGTTCAGAAAAAGAAAGTAAGTCATACAGATATGAAGTCATTTTTCTCTGTGTGCTGATGTAAGGTGTAACTTGTTCTCTTCTCCCCAGGACTGGCCTTTTGATGACGGCGCTCCTCCTCCATCGAAGGTCGTGGAGGACTGGCTGAGTCTCCTGAAGAGACGGTTCGTAGAAGAGCCCGGCTGCTGCGTGGCTGTGCACTGCGTGGCCGGCTTAGGAAGGTCAGTATATATGAGCTTACAGAAACACAATCGCATTGCCTTCAAGATGTAAACACATCTTTAACTTTGGGTTGGGTTTATTCTCAGCCCTGGGAACTCAGGGGTAAATGGGTTCATTTCTTGTCTGGTGGCCGATAAGTAAGCCCACCTCTGGTGCCTCGTTCGAGACCTTAATCTGGAAAAGAATGCGCTCTATAGAACATTATGCACCTTTGGCGTCCCAGGAGACATGTCTCCTCTATTAACCATGGATGAAGTTGATAGTTCCCCTATGGGCTGAGCGAGAGGTACCTCTACAGAGGCTTTAAACTGGCCAGAGTGCTCCGCCAAAGTCAACAGTCCCCAAAGTGCTCTCGCTCTGCTGCAGTCCTACGCTGTTTTAAGAAGCATCGAGGTGAAGGCTGAAGACAAAACAGTAGAGTTGCTTTTTACGAGCATGTGTTATTACTTGCATGCTATTTCCATGACCTTTATACCAGACTGTCTATCTCACATGATTAGGATTTTTTAGCTCTACGTGATGCTCCCAGTTACCTAGTGCTCATCCCATGACAGTACCACAAATGGGAAGCTGGCAAAATCAGTCGTTCTCAAAAGCATTGCTGAAATGCGGAACAGTATGTCTCATAAGGAGTATGATGTATTTATGCTCTCTGTTGGCGCACATACGGTGAAACAAAACACCCCAAATGTCGGCTCTAAAACGGTGAGGGACGATAAAAAGGGGGAGGAGGGAGTCTGGCCTCGCTGCTCTCATCTTTTGGGCGGTAAAACTCAGCCTCTGACGCACTTCATCGACTTCCAAAGGGAATCGGTCTCGACTTCTGAAAGAGTGCCAGTGTTTTTTTGGCTTGACTCGTTTGTTTTCATCTTATTCAGAAGGCGGAGAGTTCTGCTGTAGTCTTTACTGGACCGTGTATGTTCGAAAGGGAAGCTTCGAGGGTTAAGCACTAAAATTTGTTTTGCTGTCTGAATCGACTGGAGTGATCCCTCAGATGTGGCTTGTTAAGGAGAGGTGCTGTTAGTTTTGTAAGAGATCAGATTTAAGATTTTCCACTTGGCTGGCAATAAAGTGGAAAGATCTTGGGGACGTTAAGGATGGGGGGGGTTGGGGGGAAGTCACATGCAGAGACGAGAATAAAGTAGATATTCAAGGGTGGGCTCTTAATGTGACTCGGGGTGTAACAACCACCCAGAATGCTTAGGAACATCACTAACAGTTGTTTTTTGCACCACTCACCTTTTTGTGAAATTGTTTTCTCACTTTGCCTGATTCTCCATTCTCCATTAATCTATTTTTCACTGTACAGTTACTAAGATCTATCTGAGGTCATGGAACAATTGAGCTTTTCTAACGAGCCAGTAAAGTTGTGTGTGTGAGGGGAGTGCCAGGTTTGATACCATAATGCTCGTTTTTAAATTAAATAGTCAATTAAATATTGACTTTAGTTGATATTGCTAAAATGTTAGTAGTGCAATACATTTATTTCAATTTTAATTATTTAATTTGTACTATATTTAATATTTTATTTTTTCAAGTTTAAATCAAAGCCACGCCTCCTCCAAAACACATGACTGTGATCCAGCAGACAGAGCCTAACCAGTGACACTATGAGACGGCGTAACCACTGTCAGATTACCTCATGTCTCATTCACCAGTGACAAAACAGTACATTATAATGAACATAATTTTATTATAATAACGCCTTCCTTTTTCGCTCACTCTGCAATGGACTGCTCTGATGACGTAACACGTCTGCACTAACAGGGTGTGTGGAGGTATGCAAATAGGCAGGCAGGCAGCCTATTGTAACGTTCAGATGATGATATGGTTCTACATTTACAATATAAATACATTTAGACCACTCAACAATGCTGCATGACATTGTTTTAACTATGTCAGATATTAACAAGCGAAACGAAAACAATGGCATGTAGCTTGGCAAGCATTTTTTAATTGAGTGAACTTGCATTTAATAGAGAAGTACCAAATAAAAACAGAACAGGAATATGCAAATTAATTGATTTGTTATTTATTTATTTGTAATAAAGCAAGAGCACAAAAAGCAGCTATTTTGACTTTGCTAGTGTGCGTCTCAACAGTGTTTCTGCGTGAGATCTCTCACACGCACACACATGTAGGTCAATGGACCTACACACATGTAGTCTCTCAAAATGTGTGTGTGTTTTTGCAGAGCTCCAGTACTTGTGGCCGTGGCGCTGATTGAAAGTGGGATGAAGTATGAAGATGCCATCCAGTTCATCAGACAGTGCGTACATCTCTCTCTTAACTTCTTTCAAGAAGCACAGACCTTGAGCTCTTGACGTCAACTGCTACGTTCAGACGAGTGGATCTTTAACGCTAGTCGCTTGCGCTTGCCAGAGTGCCTTTTGATAGCAAGGCCAATCCGAAGGCTTTCACAATTACGCAAAAGTTTCACAATTAACCCTTTAAGCTCCACCCCTTTGGTTAGGTATATTATCACTGCTATTTTCAGCCCAGTGGGCTGAAGCGTGAGATGGCAAGCAGTTTTTATCTCGGTTGGAACGGGACGCGTGTAAATCAACACACTAACGCTAATTTTCTGTGTTCGCAGGAAGCGCAGGGGTGCAATAAACAGCAAGCAGCTGACGTATCTAGAGAAATATCGGCCCAAACAGAGACTGCGCTACAAGCACCCACACATTTTCAAGAACAAGTGCTGCATCATGTGACCGCACCCTCACCCTGCTGTTCCGAACCGAGCTGAACTTGACGGACTGGGCCACGACTGATGCACTTTGCTGATTTGCTATTAACATACGAACTGTTTCGGTCAGGATGAAAACCCCACTGGTGCCTCACTCGGACTGTGGTGCGGATACTGCCATGGCTTTTCTGAGACTTGCGAAACGGCTAGATAGGCAAAGGCGACCTCTGACCTTTGACCCTGCACGAGGACCGACACCCTAATCTTGCCTCAAATGATCGCGATTGTCTGAAAGAGCCAGACGATAATGTGAATCGTGGACAAAATTTGTGCTCTTTCTCACCCTCTCTTTTCCTTCTACCGCTTTCCTGCTCTGCTCGGCCAGGAGTGCGATTTTTAGATGACTGCGGTTCCTGTAACACGTTTAGTTTTCAGCACAAATCTTTTTACTGGTGACCTTTTCCATGATGCTTTTATGTTGTGTGAGCAAAAGACAGTTAAATCGGACTAACAAAGGGCTCACGTGAAAGCTATTTCTATTCGGGTGAGTGCCAGACACTAAACGATTTCTACATGAAGTCTGAGAAATTTAACAATGGAAATGCTTGTTATGCGTGTTTATGTGCTTAAACTCAAACCTTGTGTTTGCTGAAATGATTTTAACGTGTAAGGACTGTAGGGCGACCTGGAGGCGATCTGTCTACGATACTTGTCCATTCAGGTCAGCAGAGATAAGATGGTGAAAAAAAACGTCCCTATGTGAATGAATTACGAGACGAGACTGTGGTTTAAAGTTGTTTTTATCTGTTTTTTAAGAACACACCTCCAGCTGCATAATACAAATAAAGGCTGTTGCAATCATGAGTCAGGACTGTTTTTGTGTGAGGTGACCTCATAATCGTGTTACAAGTTCACTGTTCAAATCAAAATATTGCCATACTGCCCTCTGCAGGACAAAGACTCACAATGTTTTTGACTATAGATGCCCAAATTATGAATGGAAAAAATGTGAACGTTTCCCTGTGGGTTGAAGGTTGAATTCTAAATTATAACTAAAACGCTAACTGTATTATATTAAAAGTTAACACTTTTTTAATTATTAAATGTAAAAAAAGCAACAACAAAAAACAATAATAAAAAAATAATAATTCGAAAAAAAGAGATGTTTCAATGGAATTTTAGCAATTTTGGAATTTATTTAACATTGCCTGATGAAAAATCATCACAGGCTGAATTTACACTACTATATTTGTATTAACACTAAAAAGTATATTTCTATAGGCAACCAAAAATGCCATTGCTGCTAAAAACTGCTTTTTGGAGCTTTTTCTAAAGGATGAATACATGCCAAACATAAGTGTGCCTACTTTGAATGAAGTACAGCCTAATAATAGAAGAATAGAGATCAAGAATATACTAGTTACATCAAAGCAGAAGATATGAACATGTAGCCAAGCAAAACTCAACTTGCATAGCCTATACTTGCAAAGCACGAATATTACAAAAAATTGTTTCAATGACTTGAGACGCTCTTTCTAGCACAAGCAAGAAATAATAAGGCCTTAAAAATATTTTTGGAAATTTAAACACCATGATATCAATAGTAAAAAAAAAAGTGAGTTTTAACCGACTGAAACCGGGACGTAGTTCCATCTTTATCTAAATGGGTTTCTCAAAAGCGCCAGCAGATGGCAATGTCCTGTTAGAAAAAAGGTGACACATTTTTAGAACATTTTCCCAGACGAACAAGCTTTATTATTTTTTTACGTTTATAATATTTTATAATGTTTATATATTTTTTCCTACGTATGTAATACGACAAATGTCGGGGTTTTTAAACGTTTTTCACAATGTTGCAGAAACGTTTTTATAACGTTCGAATGTCTCCTTCCAACGTTTTAAAAACGTACTTACCACGTTCAAACTGGTACATGTTGCCATCAAAACGTTTTCTTTACAGTGTTAAATCTGAATATTAATCATATTACCAGTGCTTTTTTACATTTCACCTTAGTTGTAGCGTTGC
>JAUYWG010000056.1:4256888-4293095 GCA_034779775.1 Enteromius afrohamiltoni | reverse complement strand
TTACAAACGAGACACAGCACATGGAGACACAATGAAAACAAAACACAAAGACACATGGAACGACAGACGGCGTGACACCAAAGTAATACAAACATGTCACGGTTGCGTATTAAATGTGTTTTAGCGCCACTCTCTGGGCATTTCACTTTGAAACTGTGACGAAAGGTGTAGTAAGGTACATAATTACAGGGTTGCAGATATGTATGTAGAGGCACGTATTTCCAATCAGAATGGGTTGAAAAAGAAACTATTTTACAAGATCACGATTATGAAAAGATTACATATTATTTTCAGAATAAAAGCATGAAGATTACCCATAACGTACAACTGAGATTGTGTACAAATATCACTTTTGCCACGAGACTGTGTTGTTTAATCTTAATGTGAATGAGAACTATTTGCAATGATGAAATTATCTACTTGATTACTATATCATCTGTGTTTCTGGATTATGCTTCATAACGACAAAAACACTTTGTCAGTTATTTTGATATCTTTTGATATCCTGTGTCAATGAATATCATTCCTTTTCAGTTGGTCACATCAAGACAAATTTGTAAGATTTTGCCATGACTTGGATATTCAGGTATAAATTGCTCATAACACACTTATAACTTCAGTCATTTGTGGAGTTTTGTATAAGGACCCTTAGTGACCTAAGTCCTTACACAATCCAACGTGTTTAAATTGAACTGGAAATTAGGTGCTGGGCGTCTGGCCAGAGGAGAACTGGACCCAACTAAGCCTGGTTCTCCCAAGGTTTTTTCCCCCATTCTCTGCATTTGATAAATAAAGTTTAATCTCATCATTATACATTACTATTACTCTGTTGTTCTATTTGATAATGTTCAGTGCTTTGCTACAATCTGTATTGTTAAAAGCGCCATATAAATAAAAGTGACTTGACTTGACCGACTGAAAGGGAGTGTCTCTGATTCGTGTCGTAACCCTCGCTTGTTTAGTGGCATTGCTGAGCTCTTCACCAAATAAGAAAATGAGATAAATGAGAATGAGGTAAAATGTGAAAAAATCATTCTAAAATGAATTTTAATATCTAGCTATTTTAAGTGAAAGCTGAATGGGGCTCTCTGTCTGTCGTAATATATTAAAACGTGTAGTTTTTGTAGAATTTATATGACTGCAACACATGCAAGTCATCACTCTCCCTAAACTTAAAGCATAACGGTAGCAATGAAAACTGAAAGTGTAGTTGTCACACCCAGCTGGAGCTGCCAGCCAAAGACTACTATTGGTACTTCAGCTCTCAATGAACCCTATGTGTTTCATATCTGTTCCTCCTGGACTCCATTTCCCAGTATGCCTCTCTCCTTCACAGCTGCTGCTTGTTAGGTTCATCATTCAATCATTCAATCATCATCTCCACCTGTATAAGTACTGGTTTGTTTGTCTTGTCACTGATCATTGTATGTGGCTCGTCCTGTCTTTGCTAAGTGTTTTGTCCTTGTTTTCCCTGTTTGTTTATTGATTCCCCGTTACTGACTTCGCTGCCTCTTGACCTTGACTCTGTCTTGTCCTCCTCCCACTGTTTGCGATCGACCGACCCTTCGCCTGTTTTCTTGTACTGTCTGTGAGTATTTTAAATAAATTCCTTGCATATGGATTTGTCTGTCTCAGTCCCATTTCATGACAGAATGATCAGACGCCTTGAATCCAGCGGGTATTTCCACAATGTTCCACGACATGAATGTTAAGAGTCATCTGCTCACCATACGGCAACATGGGCGCGACATTGAGGATTATGTCGAGGAATTTATCGCTTACAGCCACCTTGCTCGTGTTTCCGAGGACACTGTCAAGCATTGTTTTTTCCAAGGCCTTGACCCGGAAGTGCTCAGGTGGATGAGGGTCTGGAGGAGAACTCAGAATGGAACTTAGAGGAGCTTTTCGAGGCCGTGCTAGTCATCCTCGGTTCGCAGATGACTGTGGGCGAGTGCGATGGGGAAGTGTACGACCAGCAGTCGTGTAAAGCTCTGTTGGTCTCGGTTTCTCAGCCTGTTTCCAGCCAGAGACTGTTTCCTGTCCAGTCAGCTCCAGTCATACAGCCAGGGGTGCTGTTCAAAGCTCAGTCGGTTCAGGTCTCACAACCCAGAGAGCAGCCACCCATCCTAGTGGCTCCTGATCCGCTTGCGATGGGTTCAACCGTGTTCAACCCAGTCTGTCCTAACCACGCAGCCTGTAAGCTGCAGAAGACCCTCAGCGAGTCAAGCCTGTCAGAAATGGGTACTAGCCCCGTAGCACGATACAAGGGGTCATGTCAGGTCCAGTCAGTCCCAGTTACGCAGCCTGAGAAGCTGCAGAAGGCCCTCATGGCGTCTAGCCAGTCGATAACGGGTCTCACTCCTGTAGCACAGTACAAGGGGCTGTGTCAAGATCAGTCAGTCCTGGTTTCCCAGCCAGTCGAGTTACCTGAAGCCTGTGACCCTGACCCATGGTGGCCGGATCTGCCAGACCCGGTCAGTGATCTGGACTCATCATGGCCGGATCTGCCAGACCTGTTCTGTGATCCGGACTCATAATGGCCGGATCCGCCAGACTTGGTCTGTGATCCACATACTCAACTACTGAACTCACCCGAGCTCCACAAAGATTGTGAGGCTCCATGGCCAGAACCTCCGGAAACCGTGTGTGGCCCGGAGACTCCATTGGGTCCGCCAGAGGCTACACTACCTCTGGAGATGTCAGCTCTGGCCCCAGAGACCCCACTGGTGGTTGCACATCCCAAGGATTAACATGGTTTGGTCGGTCATGGAGGTCGTTTTCACGGTCTGTTCAGTCTCAAAGGGTGATGTCAGGATCAGTATGGTCTCAGAAGGCAAATTCATTGTCAGTCTGGTCACAGAGGGCACATTCCCAATCTGGTTGGTCTAGGAGGGCGAATTCATTACCAGTCTGGTCTCAGAGGGCCACCTGTTCTGTCCCGATGGGCTTCTCTGCCGCCTGCTCCGCCCAGAGGGAGGTCTCTGCCGCCTGCTCCGCCCCAGTGGACTTCTCCACCACCTGCTCCGTCCCGGTGAGGTTCTCCGCCGCCTGCTCCGCCCAGGGGGAGGTACCGCCACCTGCAACGCCCTGTAAGGTGTTCCTGCTGTCAGGTCCACCCAAGTGGCCGTCACCGTGGCCTGCTCAACCCAGGTGGGCACTCCCGCCGCCCGCTCCGCCTTGGGGGAGGTCATTGCCATCTGCCCCTCTCTGCTGGTTGTCCCCGTCGGCTCCCACCTCAGGAGCATCTGGAAGCTGCTCCTTAAGGGGGGGGGGGCTATGTCATGCCCAGTTGGAGCTGCCAGCCAAAGACTATTATTGGTACTCCAGCTCTCAATGAACTCTATGTGTTTCACGTCTGTTCCTCCTGGACTCCATTTCCCAGTATGCCTCTCTCTTTCACAGCTGCTGCTTGTTAGGTTCATCATTCAATCATCATCTCCACCTGTATAAGTACTGGTTTGTTTGTCTTGTCGCTGATCATTGTATGTGGCTTGTCCCGTCTTTGCAAAGCGTTTTGTCCTTGTTTACCCTGTTTGTTTATTGATTCCCCGTTACAGACTTCGCTTTTTTTGCCGATCGACCAACCCTTCGCCTGTTTTCTTGTACTGTCTGTACTTGCATATGGATTTGTCTGTCTCTGTCCCATTTCATGACAGTACTACTAAATGTAGAAATGTATGTAAAGCTATAAAATAGTTTTTTTTTTTTAAATGAAATGAAATGTTCAAATAATAATCTCATGCATGTATTATAAAATATGAGTGCAATTAAACAAAAACGATAATATATATTATAGGATTTACATCAAATTTGGAGAAAAGCTGAAAATGTGATTTTCTTTAAATAAAGCACAACCATATTTGGCTGCAAATCTTGGCATGAACTTAATAGAAATCATATGCATTTCATTGTCACTGGATACAGGTCACGTATGGTATAAAGTGATGAAGTCATGGAGACGTAGAGTGAGTTGCTATCTTTCTCTGTCGTTGTCTGGCAGTAAGTTCCCTAATTAAACATCAGGAACAGATAGAGAAGGAGAAAGACAGAAAGAAAGACAGACAGAGATATAATATCAGACCCAGATCACCCAAAGCTCAAAATTTGCACACCTGACATGTAGTGTTACATCATGTCTACACTGCAGGCCAGTGACGTGACACAACGAGAACGCTCATGTTATATTCAATAACGCTTGATTAAAGGGTTCTAGTTTTGTCTAGTCATTGTCTCATCGCTCGCTCTCAGTATAGACATTGTGTTTGTCTGTCTGGGTTTCAACTGACCTGTATATGAAGACTGTGACCGTTACAATGATGATAAAAATGAAGCACACCACTATGGAGATCATCTGGTGCATGGTGACCGTCTCTGAGGAACAAAACCAAGAACACAATCTCTATCTGAATTTCATTATAGTTCATTAGTAAGACCAGCTGAAATAATTTCATACATATTATTTTATTCTGACCTCATCGCTTTCTTTCTCTGTCACAGATGTCAGTATTTGAAATTTACTTTAAAGAGAACTTCATGAAACTGACAAAAACCCCAAATGCACAATGAGAGCAATGTAAGCCAATTATTAATTTAGACAAAAGAATACATTTTCCAGATTGGTCTATGTAATATGTTTTCATGTTTTCATCATGCATGGTCTTACATTTATAAAGAATGATATTAGTATTTTTAACACAATATCTCAAATGCAAGAGACTGTTCAAAAGATTGGGGTCAGTATGCTTTTTGTCAAGTTGATTAAGCAAAAGTAAAGCCAGTTATGATGTAACAATTTATATAGTTGTATATTGTTGTTGATGCTGATTTCTGAATTTTGTATTCAGCAAAAAAATCCTGAAAGAATATCATGAAAATACAGCTTTACATCACAGGAATAAATTACATTTTATATTTATTTAATATATTTAAATTTGCAGTAATATTTCACAATATTGCTGTATTTTGTTCTATTTTTGATTAAGGCAGCCTTGGTGAGCATACAATACATGTTTTATAAACATAAAAAAAACCTTACCAACCCCAAATGTTTGATTGAATATTTTTTTTGTGCTGAACTAACTACTAAAATAAAATTGACAATTTATTAAGAAATATTGTAAGTATTGAAATATGATCACTGAGCTCTTTGAGGAACATTTTCAGGTGACGAGTGTTTCACACGCTCTCACAATAATGATCAACTGCTGTGTGCCATTTTTTGGATCTGTTATTAACCTAAATTTAATTAGGTAGCAGTACAGAATTACATTAAAACAACATGAAGCATGCCTTCATTTAATTATTAGGTTAATTATTAACTCCAATTGTTTTATCATGCTTACACATACACATTTTTGCACCTCATTACAACAATCTTCATTTCAGAAAGTACTAAAACATAACTCAACCTTAATGACAGATTTATTCAACACTTTATACTTCTAAATATGATGCATGCAAATGTATCCTTACTGTATTTTGAAAAATACTCAAAAATAAAAAAGTTTTTTTTCTAAAGTTAAATTGCTGACTGTTTAATGTCTTGCTTTTTACATGGCTATTTATCAACGCAAGTATGTGAAATATTGATTTTAGTCTAATTTATTTCATTATGTGGGAAGGTACGTTTGTGAACACACGTGTCTTTTTATACGGGCCTATTACTACATGAGTTATGTAGGGCTGCACTCACTTGCCAGGCAGGCAGGGTTGTCGTTTTTGAAGCCACACAGTGGGATATCTGGAGGCGGACTTCCCTTCAGCCAATACACCTTCATCCCTGGCTCTGGAATCATCTGCTTCTGACTGCCATTATACACTGACACAATCTAGGGCATACATTTCAGCTGCGGTAAGGTAGCATTATCCAGTAATGTATTTTAAAATGTGAAGAGGTAAATGTTCAGATGAAGGCCCCCAGTACCTGATAAACTCCAGTATCTGTGTCGGTCATGTCCCATAGAGCAAAGTCAATCTCCCGATCGCCATTTTCATCCAGCTGAACGAGTCCGGTAACCCCTATCAAGATTAGAAAACAAACATTAGATCATTAGAGGTTCATATAAAAGCTTCTGTGTCCAACACAGTCTCACAACCAATTCATACCGTACAATTTGTCTAAACTTTATGGGTGAGGTTAGGTGTTGGTCATTCGTACAAAATCACACGTATGTATGAATGTCGTAATTATACGAATCAGTCATCTCGTAAAATATGTACCAATTGCCATGAGACTGGGCTGGTGTCAGGCTGTGCAATGCATTTTGAGCCGCTGAATTTAAACAATTCGCTCTGAGAGAAAACGGCAATCAGAATTGGCTAGTGGAATTTGCATGCTGAGCCACTCCCCGCTGAGCGGGTATAAATAGGGCAGCAGGTGCATCCACTCATCAGATTTTGCTTCAGAGCCGAGAGCTGTCTGTATGCAGTGTTCTTCTAGTTCTCCGCTGAGAAGAAGAGAGAAGGAAGTGGGAGCTGTTCGGTGTGGCGAGACAACATGATCAGTGGAGTCCCTGTGCAACCAGCGATTCCCCTGGGCATTTCACAAAAGAGCAGTTTCTGACACGGTTGGCAGTCATCTTTTTAAAGATGCCGTTCCGACCGTGTCCTCTTGGGTATGGTCACTATCTGTCCACTAACGACGGCCACGAGCACTGCCTTCAGTGTCTGGGCATCCGGTACGCTGAAGACGCGTTTGTGGAGGGTTCATGTGCTCATTGCGAGTCCATGCCCCTAACAGTCCTGCAGTCTCGTCTCTCTCTCTTCCGAGGGAGTGCAAATGAGTGAACGTCATCTCTGGTGGCAATGTACTCACCAATGGTCCTTGCGGGTATCATGATAAGCGAATTTGCGCTGGGGTGTTGGGAAGGTTACGGCCTTGCATTGTAATTATCGGCACGCTAGCGCCTGTCCAGAAAGCTTTCAGATTTTATCGAAAATATCTTAACTTGTATTCTGAAGACAAACAAAAGACGAACAAAATCTTACTGGTATGTAACGACGTTAAAAAATGGTTTTATAGACATATACTTCTGAATTTACTGACACAAATTTAAATCTTCTATTTTTTAGAAATAGAAAAAATTTTGTTACAAAAGCCTGATCTACCCCCAGAGGTGTATAGGTTAGTTTTGCAATGGATATATACAATTTATGGAGTTTCAAAAAAATAGCCACTATCTACATGCTTTACCAAGCTTGGAAGATCAATGCTATATTTGTAAAAACTCTGACTCTGTCTGAAAGAAGAAATCACCTAGGATGGCTTGGGGGTAGGTAAATTATGGGGTAAATTTCATTTTTGGGTGAACTATTGCTTTAAGTGTGTTAAGAAACAGGGCTAGTTTTAATAAACAATGTCCAAATGAAAGAACACAGACACAAAATCTCATTAACATATCAACCAACCAACCCCTGCTGCGCAAATTAGAGTACTTGCAAATAAGCAGAGTTGATGTTAATCAGGTGTTGGTAATCAACTTATGACACTTGCTTTTTTGAAAACCAGTAATTTGATGAATTTAATACTCTCCTCCCATACATTTCGCGTCTGAAATCAAATAAGCTCAGGCGCATAAATAACTTTTCATTACCTATTCTTCACTGCGCATCTTTAGTAAATCCTGACAGTTCTATTTCAAACAAAAAGTGCAAGCTTTTAGTAAATATGACCCATAATTATTAAAGTATACTCCACATACAGTTAAGTGTTCTTTCATTTCATTATTTTATAGGCTATTATTGTATTTTGCATTACATGTAATTTTTCAACACAATTGTAAGCATACAATCAATACAGTTAAGCACACATTTTCACAAGTGTTATATTGAGCATTTTGTCTAATTTGCACTGGCACATCATTCATCATGTAGCAGTTTAAATATCATTGATAGATGAACACAAGGCTAAGGCAGTAAGCAGTACAGCACCTGGTCTTGGCCAAACCACACAGGGGAAACAAGGCTAAAAGATAATCACACTTTTTTATCCAGTAGATTTTCCCATCATTGATGCAGTAAGCACTGAGCAAGCACACTACGCTTTTTGCCAGCAATGTGAACCTTTCCCGGCACTCAGCAATAATGCCCACAACCTGACTGCACATTTCTGATGCCTGGCACCGAGCCTAGAACACCTGAGTTCTGCTAACCCATGCAGAGACATTCAATAGGCTGATTTAACAAGCCATGGCCAGTTTCTCATGGCTTATATTCCACAGTACAAGAAAAAACAACTAACAAATGGCTTAAAACTTTTAATGATTAGTGTTCTTACTTTTTAAACTTGTTTTAGAGCATTAGATTATAAAAGCTTATTTCTGCCACATAATGAAAATGAAAAAAAAATAAAATAAAATAAAATAAAATATATATATAACCCACAATTTAAACTTCTTTCCTTATTTACTCTTGAAAATATAGGTGCTTCACAATGCCATTAGAACTTTTTTTTCTAAATGGTTCCATAAAGAAGCTTTTTAGACATTTAAAGAACCTTTCTGTTTCACAAAAGGTTCTTTGTGGCAGAAAAAAGATAAAAAATATCTTCTTTAATAAGATTTTTAAGATTCTAAAAAGGTAAGAAAGAGATTAAACTAAAAAGACTAAATGTTTTTTTGCCGAATCAATAATAGTTCTTCTATGGCATGGATGTGGAGAACCTGTTAAGTACCTTTATTTTGAAGAGTGTGATTCAGACTTTGTTTCTCAGAATTGTGAGAAACGTCTCAAGGTTACGTATGTAACCCTAGTTCCTCGAAGGCCGACGCCGCATCAACAAGACGTTATGGGAACACCATCAGCATGACAGCTCTGAATCGTGTGTAAAATCAACCAATGAATTGTTGGGACTTCATAGGCGGGTGACTTCACTGGTCAGGAAGTGTAAAAGCACGTAGAATGCTGCCGGCTTCAACTCCTGTCAAGCAGTGGAGCACTGGCAGGCGATGCCGAAAGTGTGATTTCGAGACATGGCGTCTCGTTCCCTAAGGAACTAGGGTTACATTCGTAACCTCTCGTAAGTTCCTCTCAGGAACTTGAGCTGCATCGACAAGACCCTCAGACTTTCAGACCAGACCCTGTCTAGTGTGTGTATGTGCACAGCTACAATGAGAGAACAAATTAGCCCGGAGTGGCTCGGAGAACGGACAAATGTGTGGGGAGTGGACCACCCTGCAGCGTCACAAATATCAACCATGGAGACCCCTGCTAGCACTCGTGTCGAGAGTGACTCCTAGCCTCAACGGGAGACCAGAGGACTCATATGACACATTGATGGGATCCACCATGAGTGGCTTAAAGTCTGCTTGGTCGCCAGACACCACTTCTTGGGGGGACCAAAGCATACAAGCAACTCTTCTGAATTTCTCCACATGGCAGCTCTGTGGACGTATGTGTCCAGTAGCTTCTGCTGAAATGCCACCGCTTGTTTTCATGTCTCTTGTTGCCTGTCGACGACCGTATTGACAGCGTCACCGAACAGGAAAGCGGGGTGTCCATCTCCGGGAGACTCCGTCTTTCTCTTCTACATCAGACAGAGTCAGCCAAAGATGCCTCTCAGCAGCCACCATAGCTGCCATTGACCTGCCAATAGCGCGGGCGGTCTCTTTGGTGGCACGCAATGAGAGATTAGCTCTAAAATGAATGTAAACAGAATTGAATAAACAAGCTAAAACTTTAAGATCTAAACTGAGAATTCAGAGAAATATTCAACATTGTGATACATAAACAAGACATTTGAGTAAGAAAGTCAGAATTGTAAGACATAAAATCAGAATTGTGAAGAAACAAAATCAGTATTGTGAGATTTTGGTCACATCAGAAATGGCACATGGCAGCTGTCTTAATTAAATCTAGAAGACTTTTCGGTTGGAATGTTTTTCTTCTCAGAAATTCAAATTAGACACGCATGTGTGTGTGTGTGTGTGAGAGAGTTTAAAAGAAACTGAACACTGAATGTTCTTTGATGTGTCTGGTCCATCTGCTGTGGTCTGCCACCTCAACCTCTTCCCAACAGCCCCTGTGATTATGAGCACAGATCTGCTGTCCTGCACCTGACACTCAGACACTCTATGTCATCACAGCATGCTGATTCAATAAAAACTCTAAGTATAGCATCAGCCATGCAAAACTAACCACCACAATGCGAGGGCTTTCTGTGGTTGCCAAGAGAGTGTTATGTGATTTATAGCTTTAGGTTTGTGGTTTTCAACTGGAACACCTCAGCAAGCTTGCAAGGGGGTTACAAGATGACTTAAATCATTTTAAATTCAATTAAAAAAATTGACTGTCAAGAGTCACAGAACAAAAACACTTAATTAAATGATAAATTCTGCACAATTCAAGTTAAAAATCACCTACAGCGTAGGTTTGAAACTGATTTGGAAGAATGTAACAGTATTTTTTAAAAAATACAGCTTTTTTGGAACAACATGAGAAAGAGTAATAAATAAATACTATATATAACTTTGGATGAACTGTTGCTTTTAAAAATAACTGAATTTGTGGTGGAACTTGGCTGATTCACAACACTCTGATTCTAGTTTTAGGAGTCTTTAGAGAGTTGATATTTCTGAAATCCTTTACCCCATGTCGCGTTCCTCTGGTATACTTTAAAATTTCTGAGTCAAATGGTGTAATGAGTCCGGTGAGTATCGTTTTCAGTGTCAGCGGGGTAGAGAATGATTTTTACTGCCTTGACGTGTTGATACTGATCAATACTGCCCACCGTGGGAAACGAGGCAGAGACAGACTGCAATGGTGATGAGTAAGACATGTTCATGGAGCAGAAATAATAACGGAGCGACGCGGAAAATACAATAAAGACAGAATCAGATAAGACTGCAACAAGCAATCCAAATAAAGAGACTCAACAGCAGTGTTGTGTCTAGAGAGACTCTATTAAAACAGATGTCATGAATGCAGGTCTTTCTGAGCAGTAATGGAGATTTGGGCTCCCAAGGTCCCAGTGGAGAGCTAGGTTCATCTAGCAGCATAGAGTTTCATCCCTGTCATGACAACGTACAGTTTCCATTTGAGCCATACTAATAGGCTGCCGATATAGAGTGTGTGTGTGTATGTGTGCATGTGTGTTAAGTGGGGGTACGTGCATGTGTGCATGCTCAGGAGTGTTTGTCTCTCCGATCGAGGACATAGTTCCCTCCCCTCTCAATATCTGAGCTGGAGCATACCTGTTTTTGCAGCATCAAATTGAATGAATAAGGAAAGTTCTTACTGGAGCCTGAAATTGTGTGTACCCTTTGAAACAGATTCCTTTAGTTAGATTGATTTCAGAGGAAAACATCTTTTTATGAGCTTCTATCTATGTAATTAGACATCAGGGTTAGTTTGACAGACCCAATTTAGCATGAAGCGACAGGAGAAAAAAAGCATTGCTGCCGTGACTGGCATGGCTTTCTTCCTTTAATTTCAGCTCTAATTAGCTTGGTATTTACAAATAAGAGCAGTGAAGTAAGAGGGAAATGACATGCGTGTGTTGTTGTTTCAACAAAAAAAACAACAACAAAAAAACACAGTTAAATAACCTGAATGTTAAATGAATGTAAACATATGCATTGCATAAATGTATACATTCTGAATGCAAAGTGTCTGATGAAAATGCAAGATTATTGTAAAAATAGCAATGGTAGATCAGATGCATGATCATTAAAAATGGTTGTATAAAAAATATGGTTATTATAATTTTACAGCAAATAGGAAATGAGTGCTGTCAAGCGATTAATCATGATGTGCACTGTGTACATTTATTATAAATGCACACATGCATGTATATATTTAACAAAAATATGTTTTTTTAATATTAAATATATTCATATATAATATATATGTATATACATGTAAATATTTTCAAAATATATACTGTATGTGTATATTAATATATAGGCATAAATAAACACAATGCACATATATAATGTAAACAAAGCATTTGTTTTGTATGCAATTAATCGCGAGTAAATGGTATTGTAATTGTTACCACGATTTCCACTTCTCTAGATTGATTTAGCATAATCATCTGTTGTAATTCTGCTGGCTATTTATCCAGAAAACATTTAATTTTAATTAACATTTTCATGATCATGAACTAGTAATAAGCTATTATAGTTTCATAGCTTCTGGTCTGTGTTTGTTTCTTGGTCTGGTTAATGCTGGCAGCTACAAACATATTTTGCTTGTTATCAAAAAAAAAAAAAAAGTCTACTGGAAGTTAAGTTATGGCCACAAAAGCATGCCTGCACAGTAACTTTTGTTTATGTTGTTTTCTATACTAACGGTTGCCAGGAGTTTTTTCTTAGCTTTTTTCTTAAATGGATACATTTTCTGCCAAGTGTTTTAATTACCCCTAACCTGGCAACCACTTGCTCTTTCTGCTTCGAGAAAAAAGCAGTGAGGATCTGAAAAAATCAACAAACTTGTCAACTGGAGTATTATGATCTCTATTAGTTAATATTATTGAGTGTTATACAGCTAGGCTATGTTCCTCCAAAATCTGAAGTGACAATCCGTGGTAAATTCAGTGCCACAATGTCTGTTTTGTCGTTGTAAGAGAAAGCGAGATTGATGCAAAATGGAATCTATTGTAAGTATGTAGCTCAAATTGTTTAGGATTTTTCTTAATAGGATATTACACGTTTCTTAACTGTATCTGGTATAACATAAATACTCATTATAAAGAGTAAATAATTTTCTACATTCATATTGCAAGCTAGTGCTGGGCAATTCAATCATTGATTTATTCATGCGAATTTCGACAGTAAAGCCGGTTCTTTGATTAGCGGTAAAACTCAATCAGCTGTTTTTAAAATAAGCGGCAGTTGATCACTGACGAGCTATGCAATATTGTGTTCAAAATGAAATGAATCGGCTTTACTGACAAAATGTTTATAATTAGATCGCACAGCCCTATTGCAATAACAGAAACATTTCAGAAGTTCAGAAACAGAACGTGTTTCCTTTTATGAAATGTTTTCAATGGGATGTTCCTTTGGTAATCAAAAGCACAGCATCTGCGTGCAAGATTGACCATGTGGTGTGAATGTGCATTAAAAAAATACTACTATCACAGGAACTTCATAAAGCCACCAGAGAGACTGCAGTCCGAATCATGGGAAGAGGCTTATAGAACATTTAGATGATTTGCTTGGGTGTGGGAATGGACAGAGTGGGGTCTTCTCATATCAAGACATAAAAAGCATGAACGCTTCTAAATCTATATTCTTCCCACCCTGACCAAAATATGTCCTGTTCACATGATCTGCGTGATGGAAAGTGCACCTCGGAACACAAGAGACATGTGTTGCATTGCTCTGCACATGAGGGTTGCTAGGCAGCAATAAAAAAGTAAAGAACATGAAAGCAGTTATTAGAATGCATACATGTCCAGTAATAACAGACAAAGAGGTCAAAGTTGAAACAGATTCACTTTAGTGTTGAACCATTGTACCTGTGATCAACAAAGAGTTGTTTGATGATTTGGTCCAATAAGTTTTCCACATTTTTTATTCAAATAATTAAAAAATAAAAAGGATTTGTAATGAACTTAATTCATATTAATTTTTTTCAAACATTTAAACCAGTTTAAAGATAGTATAGTGTAGTAGAATAGTATTTTGATTTTTTCTGAAATGTCCGTGTTGTTTGTACTTCTGGGATGTGTGCTTTATGATTTAATACTAATTTGTTTAAAAACAAACAAAACATTTTTTAAACATTTTTAGGCAAACAAACTGGCGATAAACAGATTAAATTAAAACATGGATGAAATCAATTTTTTATACATATGTGTGTAATATTCCTAAAAAACCCCAAAACATTTATGTTGTTCTTACTGTTATTTTAAGTACAATTTACAGCACAATTGCAGTGTATTTTTGTCATAATTTCTTCAAGTTAAAGCAAACTTTTATTTTATTCATCAAAATTGTGTGACTTGAAATTCCCCCTTATACAGTAAATTCCATTCTGTAATTCAATATGCATTTTGCACAACGCTGAGATCATAGTGTCCTGAGTTTAACACACTGAGGAACATTGACAGAGGTCATTTTAAAAGGTCTTCACAAATGGGTCAACTTCAAACCAGAAAGATGCATTCAATATTTTTGCAACAATAAGCAACCAAGAAACATTGACTCTTTACAGGGTATCCAATACAAGCAAGAGCTCAGACAAGATCAGAATTGATGTTTGGAGGTTGGTAGAGAGTGTGTGAGAATAAGCAGACAGAAAGATTTTAGATCTTAATTGTTTAAGAGCAAATGATTTTGAGTCCTCAGGGAATATCAAGTGGATTTGATTGGCTGTTGTAAGAACTTCACAGCATGACTGCTCCTCACACTGTTGATAACATTTGCTCTGTATTGTTGTTTCATATAGAGAGCAGCTTCTATTACTAGTAGAATTATAAATAAAGATGGTGACCTTTTTGTGTGTAACTGTTGTTTATGGTGTTTTTGAGAAAGGTCTGGCTGCAATGAAAGCTTCTAAAATGTAATACGTGTAAGCCAATATCAATCTATTATCTTGTACTTGTACTGACTGAAAATGAATAAATTGCTTGTGCAGGCCTACTATAGATTCATCATATAGTTATGAATCTATAGTAGATTCTCTTATTTTCTTCAATATATATATATATATATATATATATATATATATATATATATAAATCCTGCAAATATTAAACTAAAGATGATTTGGACATTGTAACAAGCTACTATACCACTGAATGCAGAGTGTCACTGTTGTAAAAGGATACTATTGATTAAATGAGGAACTAAATAGGGGGTTTTGAGGAGTCTGCTTTATGTTCCATAGCCTGTCTTTCTCTCTCTGTGGGGTCTGATTTCTTTTGAGGGGCGAATAGATTTCCTTTTTCAGTTTCTCACACAGAACGGGTGTTTTGAGCGGCCCAGGGGTGCTCAAGGCAGGTTTGGTGCTCAGGTCGATAAGGAGAGCATAGCCACTGAATGGACTGTATTTACTGCTGTGTGCAGAGGATCTCTTAACTTGGTATGGAGCTGGACTCGACCAAAATGACAGCCCGCCTCACCAACGAGCATGTGAAGGCCATGCTGAACTTCCTAGATACGTTCAGGCACAAAACAGCAGTTCCTCTCAAAACTTTTCAGAGGCTTCTGGTGCATATGGCAGCTGCAGCCGCTTGGCTTGTTACATATGAGACCGCTTCAGCGATGGTTACACGATCGGGTCCCTAGATGGTCATGGCACCGTGGCACACTTCGGATTGGCGTTTCCCCGCAGTGTCGCCGCCTTTTCAGCCCGTGGGACAATCCTGCTTTCCTACGGGTCGGGGTACCCCTAGGACAGGTTTCGAGACATGTCTTGGTCAACACGGATGCCTCTCTCACGGGCTGGGGTGCTGTATGCAACGGGCAAGCTCTCACGGCAGTCCACCTACCCTGGAGAATGGCGGCTCCAGCCCCAGGTAGTCCAGCTGATTTGGAATCACTTTGGAGAGACCAAGATTGATCTCTTCACCTCTCCCAAGTCGACTCACTGCCCGCTGTTTTATTCCCTTCACGAGTCCCCTCGGGCAGAGATGCACTGGCATGCAGCTGGCCTCCGGGGCTTAAGTACGCCTTTCCCCAAGTAAGCCTCCTTGCACAGACACTGTGCAAGATCAGGGAGGACGAGGAACGAGTCCTGCTGGTAGCGCCTTACTGGCCCTCCCGGACTTGGTTTGCAGACCTTGCGTTCCTCACGGCAGCCCCTCTTTGGAAAATCCCCTGGAGGAAGGACCTTCTTTCTCAGGGGATGGGCACCATATCCAACCTTTCCAGTGCTGTCGTTGATACCATCACGCAAGCGCAAGCCCCCTCTACGAGGCAGGCTAACGCTCAGAGATGGGGTCTGTTCGTTGAATGGTGTTCCTCCTGTGGTGAGGACCCACAGAGATGCATGATTGCAGTTGTGCTTTCCTTCCTGCAAGAGAAGTTGGAGCGCAGGCTGTCCCCTTCAACTCTCAAAGTATATGTCGCTGCCATAGCCGCATACCACAATGCATTGGAGGGTGCATCCCTCGGGAAGCATCAGCTCATCATCCGATTCCTTAAAGGTGCGCATTGGGTGAACCCCCCGAGACCACATCTTTTGTCCTCTTGGGACATAGCTCTAGCCCTAGCTGGGCTGCGGCTGGCACCCTTCGAGCCGCTTCAGTCAGCAGAAATAAAATATCTGACACTGAAGACAGCACTTCTCATCGCGCTGGCCTCTATTAAGAGGGTAGGGGATCTGCAAGCCTTCTCTATCGACGAAGAGTGCCTACAGTTCGGCTCGGCTGATTCTCACATTATCCTGAGACCCCGGCCCGGCTACATGCCCAAGGTTCCCACCACACCTTTCCGCGATCAGGTGGTGAACCTGCAAGCTTTGCCCCGGGAGGAGGCAGACCCAGCCTTAGAGTTATTGTGTCCTGTACGCGCGCTGCGCCTCTACATTGACCGTACTCTGACGCTCTCAGCAGCTCTTTATCTGCTTCGGTGGTCAGCAGAAAGGGAATGCTGTCACCAAACAGAGGTTGGCTCACTGGGTGGTAGAAGCCATCTCCCTGGCCTATTTATACCAGTGAGAGCCTTGCCCCATAGAACTGAGAGCTCACTCAACAAGTAGTATGGCCTCGTCTTATGCGCTGGCTCACGATGCCTCTTTAGCGTATATCTGCAGAGCTGCTGGCTGGGCGACACCCAACACCTTCGCCAGGTTTTACGACCTCGTGTCTTCTCGCGTCCTTGATCAGTACAGCAGGTGAGTGAGAAGACCGGCTGGTGCCGGTGTTCTATAAATTCATCCTACCCAAGAATGCGTCCTACTTACGCTCACCATGCATGCGCACCTCTATATTGCATTCATATTTACTATATTTGCATTAACAGTAAGGGTAGGTTTAGGGTTTTTTGAAGTGTAGATATTAATAAAAATAATTTAACAGGTAGCATTTTCTGATATCAAATTGTGCTACCCATTTTTTCATAGGAGGGAGCAAAATCTGATAAGGTAGGATAAATCGTTAGAACACCGGCTTACTGCGCCGCTTCCACGGAACCCATGCTTAACATCTCATCTTAACATCTACTGCTGGGAGCAGAGCAATCAGGGGAAATGCATACAGAGTGCATACATGTACAGGTGGCGCCTCGGCAGAGTGCATTGTGCACTCACTGAGTCGCAACAAGTCTCCTCGGCTCTGTAGAAGATTGTCCAGATTCGCTGCACGACATCTGGATACAATCTCCACTCCCTGGGCCTCAGCCCCTGTTTCGAAAGGATATCTGCTCCCATATTTTAAGTGCCCCGGGACATAGGCTACTTTCAACGAAAGGAGCCTGCCCTGAGACCCAACCTGAATCTGGCGCACCACCTTGTTTAAGGGGCGCGAACGCAGACCTCCTGTTTGTTGACCACAGGCCAAGCAGCCACTCATGACCACCCTATCTGGTGAGGGACGCGTTGACCGTCCGTGTGACGCAGCGACACAGAGTCCCTCAAAACCAGGTCCAGTTTAGGAACTCATGGTTCCTCCGTATAACCAAGACTCGCACACACCGTCGGGAGATCTTGATGATATGAGGGGAATTCTCCTCGAAGAAAACCCTTGTCTCTGATCACTGCAAGGTTTAGGGTAGAGCATGCCTAGCGAAATCATGCTAGAAGCTGCTGCCATCCAACCCATCAGCTTTTAAGAGAACTTATAGTCAGTGAATGGTTCCCCACTCTTCTGACTCTCTAAAATGGGTTTTATTGATTTTTGAATGGAATTTACTGCAGTGTTGCTAAAAAATAATTATTTAAGCTAAATTAAGTTTTATACTTCTTTTTTCCTCAAACCCATAAAGCACAAGCTACAGGTAAAGCATATTCATATGCACATGCATGTACACGAAAATACAGCTGGTCCTAACTGAGGGGTCTGTTAGTGTGTGAAAAATGCCTGCTCACGGGAAGCAAGGGTCCATCTGGGGAAGTGACATCTCACCAACCTCAGCTGCGGGAAGGAGCTAATGTAATTGCCATGGAGACGTGAGGAGAGTGATTGACAAGCTCACCCCCAGATCAAATTGCCAAGAGGGTGTTACGTGGGGACACAGAGACAAGAACACTGGATTGGGAAGATGAGCCCTAGTGAGAAAAAAGATGTCAATAGAAATACTGTTGCAGATGGTTAAAGGATGTCCTCATGGACGATGAGGGGGGTGAGACAGAGGGATGTGGGTTTCAACATGCACACAAAATGGCGCTAATTTTTTAAGAAATCTGAGAGAGGCCAGGTAGTAGAGCTACAGGGATTACGACATTGGGAAGATGATCTCTTTGACTTCAGCAAACCCATGATGTAGGAAAGGAAAGCTGAGAAGTCACTCCAAAGGGATGCTGAGAATAGGAGATATTACAATGCAGAGTGGACATTTTTTATTAACTTGGACTCAAAAGGGAAAACTGTTTGCTTCCATATGGATTTCAGAGCGCTGTGGGAAACTGTGGGAGAGTAGCTGCACTGTGGTTTCCTGTGTAAAAATATAACCCAAAAAACAGAGTAAAGTACCAATTGCTTTTACTTACATTTCCCCAAAGCATATTCGTTACTTACTACAAAATAGTTGGAAGAACACGGATTGCAGGAAAGCAGGTTTGAAAAAAAAAAAAAGATGTGCGCACAACCATGATTTCATTTTCCAATCAAGTAAAGTCTGGGGTGTGCGATATACAGCATCGTAACATATGCAGAGATTGTGGCTAACGACTGAAAGAGTTGAAAGAGACTAAATATTTGTTCATTAATAATATTTTTAATTCAAAGGTTAATATGCATGCAATGTAACTATTTAAGGATATTTTACTGATATTTATTATAAATAAATAAATAAATAAAATCTAACTTACTAATGGCTTTCCCAATCTCATTTGCATAAGAAGTTATTGCATGATGAATGTGCATTTTGGAGGATAGCTATAACTGCTTGACCGTAGCATTACATAAATATATATTTAGCAGGGTTTTTTTTTTTTTTTTATAACATACAACAACGGCAGAGGAATCTTAACATAACTCAGACTCCAGACCCAGGCAGCCTCATAAATGTAACCAACAAAATGCTCTCTAAGCAGCTCAGTGTTTTAGACTCTTTTTTTCTTTACATTTATGTCAGGAAAAGGAGCATTTATATCCAAATGTATATTTTGTTATGTACACACATAAAAAAATGTAGAAATACATATCGGAATATAGACGGCTTAATCAGCCATTTTCAGTAAGATTTCATGTTACTAACGTGTTTGTGTGCCTGCTTTTATGCTTTTAACTTGTATTATGTCCAACAGATATCTGTTTTAAAGCAGAGGGTATTTCACTCGCTGATTTTCTTAAATCCTACATTGTAATTCTGTCTCTGCAATTTAGAAATGTTTATTCTATTCAGTGTTTCTATTCTATTTATTGTTAGTGCAGAAGAAACAGACAGTGTGCAGCCTTTACAATAATTTGCAAGCAATGTATCCAGTTGCCGGCAACCTCATGCACTTTTAATGTTACACGGACTGTGACTTTGTATGTTTCCTTCAAAACTGCTGAAATGTATTTGACTAACCAATTTGACCGGCTTGGTTTGGCCCCCTCAAGCTCAAAAGTCAAGCTACGGCAATGGGAACAAAAACACCTCCTGTTACAGAAAGGAGAAAAAAAAAAAAATCTCGGGAGAACCAGGCTCAGTTGGGGAGCCAGTTCTCCTCTGGCCAGATGAAACCAGCAGTTAATTTTCTGTTTAATTTCAAACGCAGATTGTGTAAACGACTTGTGTGTGTGAGACAGTGTATGAGTTGTGTGTGACTCCCGTGATCTGTCATTGGAGCTCATCAAGGTGTTCTGGTCTCTGCTGATGGTCAGGGCTGTAGACATTATTCTACCAAAACTCAAAATTCCAGGAATTCTAAATCATAGACGGCAAAAATGCTTCTGTATGCTATTTACATATTTGAATGAAAGGTTTAGTATGCTAGAGGATGAACTGCACTGGGTAAAACCTCTTGCATAAAGCTTCCAGGCTGAATGTGCTGTGTAGCTAAACACTAGCATATGCTGGATGAAGGTCTGTGCCAGCAATCAGTTTAAACACAAACCCACGTAATTCAGCACAATGTTCAGATCATATTACCACACTGCAGCACTTACGCTTCAACGAGCATGCGTATCAACCAACTTTTATGACTCATTGCAATTATGTCTTGATTAGCGCACCATCAACATATCCAGGCGAGTGATTTCCAAAAGTATGACTGTAATCGGTTTACAAATGACACTAAAGCTCTGCTCCAAAACTACTGAACTGCTTCAGTTCACAACATTTAAAAACATCACATATGGGCCGTTGTGTGGGATGTAAATCAAACTTTGCTTATTAATACTTTCATGAAACACGTAAAATTACTCACATATACATGTATACTATTGGATGTTCAAATACAAATATATGAAATGCATGTTCACACTAATATGAAATTCACACCAATACATCTTATGTTTGTAATGAATGCATAAACACTTGCGTATAGACATAAACTCGACGCGTGCATTTAAACTCCATCCATGCATATACACCTACAACAACATACTCACATACATATAAACTCGCTGCATGCAGACACACCTATACTTACTTGCATATACATATAAGCTTGAGTCCTACATATACACTTATAAACACATACATTCACACTCGATGTGCGCATACACACCCATTAAACACTAAGCCATTAAACATACTCAATAAAATTCAAAAACAGAGTTGTATATACATATGCAAGTGATTTCATATGTGAATGGAAGTCAATGGTTACCAAAACATTCTGGTAAAAAAAAAATTCTAAATGTCTTTCTTTGTGCTCGGCAAAACTAAGAAATTCATAAATGTTTGGAATTACTGGAGGGTGAGTAAATTATGAACAAATTTGTATTTTTTGTACTATTCCTTTTCTAAACCATTTCTCTGGTTTTCAAAAAGATCAATTAGAAACCACAAACAAAATGGCTTAAAAATGGCTAAACCAAAGAACCCTAAAACAGACTCCAAAATCATCTGTAAAGCATTTCAGGTTTTCCAACGTTCAGTGTATCTCTCAGACTCTCTCTGCTGAAGGGTCTCCTCCATAGCTGCTTTGAGAGGATATAGTCCACGTCCTCTTGCGTGGAAACAAACGAATGCTGATCTGAATACTGATCCTCAAAAGAATCTCATTGTGACCTCCTGCCCTCTGATAGATCTCAGGTCACTAGCAGCACAGTGGATTTACGACCTGGATCTCTTGGGTAATAATGTAAAGGTCAGAGGGGACAGCGAGAGCGAGGCGGAAAGCACTTAAAGTAATGGAAGTGAATGCCGCTTCAGTTTTATCATTCCTCCCTAAGGGAACTTTGACGCACAGCCATTAACGGCACTATTAGATAAGTGTGCTGCGCACTGATGCATTTATTAAAAGCTCGCAATGCTGACTATTACAATAGCATAAAATAACTGTGCGAGCTCGAGGAAATAAAAATGTCACTGACATTAAACATAAGGCATCGGACTGGGTGTTCCTGTGGGTTAAACATCAACGAATGAAGACAGAATTATTAATGTTATGCATTTAGCAGATGCTGTCTTATCCAAGCAACAGTATATTTTTACTACACGGTCCATCTCCCTGGAGTCACCTGGGGTTAAGTGCCTTGCTAATGTGTAAGCCCTGCTGGGGTTTGAACCAACAGCCTTCCAGCCGCGATCATTAACCACCAAACCACAGTCAAATAGGAGTTTGAATGTACACTTTTGTCTTCATTTATGATAAACATTGATAAACATGATAAACCATTAAAGCACAGGAGTAAAAGTGACTGATCTTAGATCAAAATTCAATATGGATCCTTAAGAACCAGTATTATGGCTTTTACAAAAATATTAAGCAACTGTTTTCAACATTACAAATCAGAAATGTTTTTTGATCAGCAAATCATGATTTTTTAATAACATGTTTTTTTTTTTTGTGGTGAATTTTGAAGAACATTCCAAATCTGCTACATGGCTTTCAGGACCGCAAAATTTCACTTCTGAAAAACGACATATGCTCTGAATTTGTGTTTTACTCTGTAAAACTTCTCTTCTTAGTAAGTTCTAGAAAGTGAATTGTGGATATGTTCATGTCACAGCAGCCTTTTGACACCCAGCCTCTTGATCCTGGGATAAACATACACCTAATAAATCTACTGTAATGTGTCATTAGACTATCTGTGATTTACTGAATGTGTGAAAACACTTTTTATATTGCCCCTCAAAAGTTTCAACACACATGCACTGTGTTGACATTCTTGGTCGATGTAATCATTTGTCATTAAGTAAATCAGTTCAGTGACTTAACGTACATAATGTTAGCTACAGCAAAGAGCAAGTACAGATTTTCTCACTTTAATACAATTAGGTATTTTGGGTTGCTTTAAACAAGCATTGCTACAGAGTATTTAGTCGGTGACTTGGTTTTCGTTCACATGGCACTGTGCTGCGTAGATCCACCCACTCTTCTCTCCAAACATTTCAAAACAAAGTGTACAGCTTCAGAAATCCTATATGTTGTGATTCACTGTGAATAAATAATTTTATTCTTTAAAAAAAAAAATACATGTAACAACTTTGAACTTAAAGAGATGTGAATAGGGTTAGAGCTAGTGGTTATAGAACAACTGTTCATGATTCACGATTATTATGCATTTTGGGTTAATTTAAAGATAAGTTGAGCAGCAAAATTGCTACAGGCAATCATATGGAAGCCTGTTTCTGCTACTGAATAAAACATAAAAACATATAATTGTAAGTTTTTACCTCATAATTTGGACTTTTTTCTTGCAAATATATTGCAACAGAACTGTGAAAAGCAAAGGAAATCCATGTGGATGAAACATCTGGAACCAAAGTGGAAGAAGAAAGCTGGAGAAGAATGCAGGGGACTGAACGCAGCACATGATAAAAGACACAGGATGAGATTGTGAAACATGGAGTGGGAACAGAAAATTGGCAGAGGAGGTTGACAGGTCTATGGCAGAGGAAGAGAGGAGATAGAGGTCAAGGAAGCAGAGTGAGAGGAAAGTGTGAACAAGAGAGGGAGGGAAGAAAAACAAGCAGAGCAGGGCAGGATGGGCAGAGGAGATGGGTCTGCAGATGACAACCTTTGTGAGGAGGACACAGATGTTTCAGGATGAATAGGCAGATACTCTGTCCTAGCCACACACATCTGTATTAATACACGAATGGGTATGTAGTAGGGAGAGAGGCCTGGGCAATTGAATTTGTCTGTGGTAAATATCGTGAGATTGGATTTATGCATAGCGGGTCATCAGAGGCAGAGAGAGAGAGAGACAGTGAGAGAGAGAAGATAATGAGGATGGAGCAGAAAGGTGAGGGGCGTCAGGAATTCTGGAACAGGGAAGAGAAGAACAGGCAATTTGAGGAGCTTGACGGCATTTGCGTTTAAATAGGGGACATACTGAGTCCAAAAGAGGGTGGATCATCCAGTCACAAACAATTTAAATAGGATTCTGGCATTACAGAAGTATGAGGTGATTCTGCTGTGAACTTCTGGATTTCCCTCAGTCACATATCAGTGATTGAATATGCAATGATGCTCCTCACAGCAGCAGCAGAGAGAGAATGGGAATAGAGGTTTCAAGGACTATGTGTTGTTGTAATGCCTGTTTTAATAAAACAGAATCACCATGTGTTTAAATCTCAGCATTACCATTCAGTACAAATACCTTTTGTGTATTATTTGTTTCTTTCAGCTGTTTAATTTTTTATTTTTTTTTTAAGTTCTTAGTCTTGTGTTGTATCTTTTTTGCTTTATTTTTTTTCTGTTCATGCATTGCATTCCTTCCTTTTTTCTAATATTTGTTCATATATCATTTAACCTTTTGTTTGTGTTTTTCTTTCTTTCTTTCATTTGTTTGCTCTTTCTGAAATTTGTTTGTGTTTGCATTAGTTTTAAATGAGTTATATTATTATTGATTTTTTTATTTGTTTCCTTTCATTTCGCCTTGTCAAATTTTTTAAGTATTGATTAATGTAATTGTTAGTGTTTTATATACAGGTTTTCTAAACGTTTTTTGTTTGCTTTATCTTTTCTTTGTATATTCATTAGCTCTTCTTTCGTTTTTATAGAGCTATTTGTCTCAGGATGTAGAGGAGCTGTTGTCCTGCTGAGTTTAGTTCTGACACTAATCCAACGCACCTGCTAGTAATTTTATAATGTTCCTAAAGACTTCGATATCTTTATCTTCAGATTTGTAACTGAACTCTGCAGGTCAGTGGCTTGTACAGTGGAGCTAAAGAATACCAATTTTGCAATTTCTTATAGTTTAATTGTTAAATCTTTTTATTTCTTTCATTTTTTCATTTAGACATTCATTTTCTATTCCGATACAAACACGAACACACACTGACACATCAATGCACACAAATACACACAGCGGTTTGTGTATGTGTGGGATCAGGATCGATTTGTTATGAATCCCTTTATCACACACATGCAAAAGAACATGTTGTGCAAGGTAACAAGTTATATAAGAACTCACAAAACCGACTATAAGGGTCTAAACTGAGCCACAGTTTACCTCTAAAGCATGTTTCCTTTCTAAATGCCTTCCTCTAATCATTGAGACATGCGGCTCTGTGATTCGAGTGTGACTTGATTGTGGGTGTTGGACCTTGTTGTAAAGACGGGTAAGATTGCCAATTGGCAGTGTGTGCTGTACTTAAGACTGGTGCTGGTTGGACCCTTAAGGGGATATTGAACACAAGCTGCAGAGCAAACGAAACACAGCTTATTAATGAGCTCAGGCAGACAAAGACAGAAAGAGAGAGCGAGATGACGAAAAAAGACACTGGAGAAACGACAGGCATTTCTTTTTCCCCATTAGTGTCCTGTTTGCTTTTTTTAAACAAACTCACTCTTTGACAGAAATCTCATTTTGGAGCTGAATGAGACACCTGCGATCTAACGATAAAGACACCTGGGGGAGCAGAACGTCTCAGTGCGGCTCAATCTGAGGCACTAATAAACGAAAAAAAAAAAGTTGATCAAAGCGGCCGCACTGAGTACTGACTAAAGTGGAGGGAACGGGAAAAAGATGCATTCCTATGACATTTAATGAGCAGTTCAGCTGAGAAGCATTCACAATAAATGTCCAAACACATACTTGTGCTGATCTATTTTGCACAGCGCCTCGCTGAAACATAAGTAATGGAGTTTCCATTTAGCGGTTTGTGCTGTGAATCATGAGCTGTTACACCTGCATTTTAACAGCAGAATGATACACACAAGCTGTATTCTTACTAATCACAAGTGTGATATTAAAAGAGAACTGTGTTTTACACAAATGACTAAATGTGTGGACAAGCTGTCGAGGTGACTTCTAGCTTCAGGCACAGGCCTCAAGCCTGTAGGTCGCCCACGGTCCATTCACTCACTGTCTGATTCATACTGCTCACAGAACAAGAAAGGACTCAATGTAGCAAGCTCTAATCTTATTGATCCTATGCAAATTACAGGTGTGAGAGTACACTGGGTACAGAATTCTTATCAGTCCACCTGGGAAAAAAAATGCTGTAGATACCGGATTGATAAAATGACTTTTGGGAAGTAAATACATTTTATTTAATCTCAGGATTAAACGATCGCTGGATTACTTCATGCAAGGCAGGATTGCTGATTCATTATGCGCATTGAATTTACACATTTTCATACAAGCATGTCTACTCAGAACAGAAATTAATTGGATCTTCCCCTGTGCTAAATTCAAATGCTAATATTATACCAGGCTGTAATATTTTCTATTAAACACACTCTTCATGGTAAACAGCAATTAACAAACATCTGTATGTTCTGGAGGAAACATAGTTCCATTCTAGAAAGCTATGTTTTAGCTACAGTATATGATCAGAAATAAGTCATAAGTTCATGAAATACCCTCAAAGTTAAGGGCCAGATTGGTGGCATTAAATCTGTGAAAGATATTCACTAATAGAGGATTAACTAGTTATAAAGAGATAAGTAAATTAATAAAATAAACAAAACAATTGGAAAAATAGCAACACTTTACAATAAAATGTTATTTATTCAAATTTGTTCATGTATTAACTAACATGAACAAACAAATAATACATTTATTAGAGTATTTATTTATCTTTGTTAATGTTAGTTAATTAGAAATACAAAATTCTCATTGTTAGTTCATGTTAGTCACATTATCTAATGTTAACAAACACAGCTTGTGATTTTAGTTCATGACAACTAATTTTGTTCACTAATGCTAACTAATAAAACGCATTGTAAAGTTTTATGGAAAAGCAAAGCACAGAAAACAAAATGCAATAAAAAGCAAAAAAACAAACAAACAAACCAAAAACAAGTCAAACAAAACAATGCAAAAAACAAAACAAAATGCAAATCAAAGCAAAACATATAAAAAATAAAAACAAAGTACAGCAAACAAAACAAAAAACTATAAGAAAACAAAGCAACACATAAACCACACAAGGGAAATCAAAGCAAAATAAAACTAAATTCTAAAAAAAAAAAAACTAAATGCAAAACACCAAAAAAAGTGTTAATTAAATTGAAAAAAGTTGTTGGTGACATTATATGTTGATCTCTTCCTGCTTAGACTTTTATCAGAAAAATCTGGCTATGGGAGACTATAGAGAACTGACCATAGTATGTGCGATTCCACATCCTCTTATTGATTACGTCCCCTGGGGGCCTCACACCCGACTGATCCAGAGTCTCATTTAGGGCATGAGAATACAGCATGACTCCATCGTGGAAAGAGCCAGAAATCAGATTCATCTGGAGGAGAGAAGTTGCAAAAATTACACACTATAATTAAATCTCAAAAATAACTGGGGTTTAAATTCCATTATTTTTATTAGATTACCAGCTCTAGAGACCATAGTGAAAGTATTTTTGAAAGAAACTTGACAGTGTCGTAAGACTGTAATTCGATGAGCCACACGAGACTGTGTGCTGAGAAAAATGGCTGCGTTCCTAATGCTGTCCGTCATTCTCCTGTGACTCGACTAACCTCTGCTTCCCTGGTTAATATCACACATTTCTCCTAAATTGTTGGAGGAATGTGTTGAAATACATTCTGTTTTTTTCTTGGTCCATGTGTTCATTTTAACAAACTGAGTATTTGTTTTGGATTCAAGATAAATTCTAATTTAGTGATAGGGAGCTGGTCAGTGAGAACTATTCAAACATGTTTTTTAACGTCATATTTATATACATGGTAATGTTTTCTGTTTTTGTTATGCAGTATTTATAGCTGAATATAAAAACAGTCTATAGCATGTCACATTGCCGTCATGTGCTGAAATTTGCTAAATTATTGTTTTATACCTCATAATATTTTTGGTACAGCTATGTTTTGGTACTGGTAAACTACACAAGACTAGATTCAAACCTTCATCGCTGTGAACCCAATCTCTGTTACATATCAACAACATGCACACCAACTTCCCATAACCCTGACAAGACAAACACACCCGAGAGAAGGCACGAAGGACACTAAATTATACTATGGCATGCTTTATTACCCATACATGACATTCAGCCATGATTACAACCACCCCACATGTGAGAGAATGTTGTGAGAGAACGGAATGGTTTCTATACTGCTGTTTCCCAGAAGTCTTTGGGGATAAGGGGTTTCACTGGGTAAACGTACATATTTCAGCTGCTGTGATGTTGGTATGTGAACATGTGCATGAGAGACGGCTCAGAAAGCTCAGACTGACATGCGATTATTCAAACTGTGGGTCTGCTAGTGTATCATTTATCATTCTGTTTGTTTGAATAAGAACCTGATCCTGCCCATGAACAGAATATAAAATGTATGCAATGTATGTACACAGATAAGCTGTTTACAATTTGATCTGAACATAAACAAAATGTTTACTGTATATACGTTGTTTACATATGTTATACTCAACCTGTCCTCCAACTAATACGCCTGTATAGGTCGTTTGTACAATATTGGCCCATCATAGCATATACTGCAATCACGTCATGGGAGTAGGTTTAAACACCTCGTTAAAACTCTCGACAGAAGATACACTAATAAATCTGCCGTCATAATCACATTTTTCCTGCGCTGCCAGACATGTACTAGACATAACCTGAAAAGTTTACCATGCTCGTGTTTCGAAGTAGGAAGAGAAAAAAAAAAAAATTCATGTTCATATATTGACATGACAAGATCACTAAGAACACCTCATGCTACCGTGTGTAGGAGAGTTCTATTTTCATTACAACAATCTGTTGTTTACATTGATACACTGCACATTAAAATATCTGTTAACAGAAGATGCAAGAAATGCACTGTTTAAAATATTATTTACAGGATATACAGGAGTTATTTTATTTGGAAGCGATACTGCTTATTTTCTACTTTTAATAAGAAAAACATTGTGTCACGATCAATGAAGAGGCATGCGGGTTCAAATGCAAGACAAAGGTTTTATTAGCTCAGAATCAAAACAGCAAAGGTCAATTACCGGCAAACACAGTCCATAGGGTGTGACAAAAACATAGATCATAAACAGGAAACTGGCGAGATCGGTAATGGGGAATCAAACAACGAATAACAAAGACACTGGAATGGGAAACCACTTTCAAAGGTAGGACAAGCCATGCACAAAGATCAGCAAACAGACAGACAAACAGACTAGTATTTATACAGGTGGTACTGATTGAATGATTGAACCTAACTAGCAACAGCTGTGGTGGAGAGGTGCATTCTGGGGAATGATGTCCAGGTATGAAAACAGATACAATACACATAGAGTGTTTTCTGGAGTGACATAACCAGTCTTTATCTGGCAGCTCCAGCTGGGCGTGACACATTGAAAATTATTATTATTATTATTTTTTTTTTTTTATAAGAACAAAGTGACTGTTAGTTTCAGGCAATGTGCGCTTTTATTTCAGTTGTTCAACATTGATGTTTAATAAATAATCATAGATAGAAGATGTGCATGTTTTTCTTTAATTATTTTAAGTAAAGCACCCTTCATTCAAATATCTTTCACTTGTAATATGTGAGCATATTTACTGTACAAGATATGTCAGTGAACTATGAGGGCAAAAAAATAAATAAAATAATCATTAATTCATTAATCGTAATCGAGTTAAAATGTTCATTTAATCAAGATTTTGATTTTAGGCCAAACGCCCAGCCCTAGTTACCAGTATACACCTGCAAATATTTCGCAACAAATTTTTCCAAGACCTAACTTAATGTAATGAAACAGTTAAGTCATTTTAAGAAACATTTAAGAGAAAGTTTATATTTTAAGCACCAGAGTGAATTCTATTAAGCAACCTGAACTTTTAAAGCACACAACCGGGCAAAATATTTTCCTCCATCATGATTCAAATATGCAGTGCATCCTAAAAACTGATCACTAATAACTAATCTGGCTAAATTTAGGCATGGGAAAGATACATTTCCATCCAAAAATCAGCCATCTGTCCACCTTACAAATCATCCATTCATCCATGCAATGCCATTACCTTTGAACAGTATGTGTAATCTAAAGGCAAACTGGACAGGATCCCAGCTGACCTGATTAATCTAGCTTTGTTTTACTTCTAAAATCTAGTCAAGTTTTTGAAATGTCTGTTACCCTGAGCTACAGCAATTCAAAGGTAGAAGTCAGTGGCGCAGAGCCAGATAGTTGCTGGCAAACCATGAGCTCCACTGTAGCGTAATGAAACGGAGGGAAAAAAGCTCCAAAAAGCAAAAAAGAAGACAGAGAGATGTACAGAAGTGTGGTCGTCATAGCAACTATAGACAGAGCGTGCATTTGTCGATATGGAGCATCTGTGAGTGACAGTGGATTGGGAGATTACTGATTGCTGCTGTCCTGAGAGAAAGAGAATGGTGTGATGAAATGCAAATTCTAGGTAAAAGGTTGAATGGGTTGACTGAGAGAGTGGAAGGTGGGGAGGACTAGATGAAAATATGTCACCCAGACCAAAAACAAAACAATAACAAAAAAGCAACAGGTTGAAATATGCAAAATAAAGGATTGAAAGTAATTAAAGATTCAGACTAAGAGATACAAAAAGAGAGAAAGAGCAACAACATATTTATATGAGCTAAAGTCATTCTATGCAATTGCTAGAGTGTTGCTATGCAGTTGTGTTTTGCGGTTGGCAGGGTGTTTGGGGTGTTGCTGTACAGTTGCTGTTCTGGGGGTTTCTATGCACTAGGAGGTTCTGGATATTGTTATGCACTTGTTCTGATGTTCTTTGTGGTTGTTGGGGTGTTCCAATGCACTTGCCTTGCCATTGCTGTATTGCAGTTACCAGGGTATGAGATTAGAGTAGTTGTCATGGTGTTCTGGGTGATTAAAAGGGTATTACTACACCAGGGTGTTGCTGTACAGTTGCTAGGGTGTTCTGAGTGGTCGCCTAAGTACTGCTGCTTTGGATTTGCAGTAGGTTTTCTATGTGGGTATTTACTGGCTTAAACTTCTCTTTTTTGCTCTTCTGCTCTGTAAATGCCTTTCATTTGACTATGGAATGTTTTTAATGTTTTAATACCATGTGACTGCATACTTAAGGTTATAAGTAATAGTAGCCTTAACAAGAACTACTAATGACACAATTTATCACAAACAGCAGGACATGTCCTTTGCCACTCATTATCCTTAATTCCCATTTCAACAGCTTCTGTAACTTCTGATGAATATCTGCACTTGTTGTTCCCACCCTTAGATGTTTCTACATGGGAAAGTTTGTTGTAGACTAAATCTCCTAAAAAGGAAGCAGCTTTTGCCACACCTTTCTCCATTGGTCTTTTCCATGCACATGTGTCATGTACATCACCACGACATGGGTCGTCCAATCCGAGAGAAAGTGCCTGACAAAGCTTTGGATTAAAGAGAGTATTTATGGAGAAATTAGGCCTCCCATGGTGAAATGGGAGGGGAAACTTGAGACACTCTGAGGAAGTGCATAGCTCACTGAAGTAAGTACAAGGACAGAGAAAGAGAGAGCAAAAGAGTGATAGTAATTGAGAGAGAATGTGTTTGCCCGTAATAATATGATGGCAGTGAAAGGAACAACTAATTGGAGAGACAGACGTGTGAGCTGCGGGCAGAGGGAACCTTCCAAATGAGCTCAGTACCCTGGGGAAATGGATGGATGCATCAGGCTAACAGACTAGAACAACAGACGACAGAACAGCGAGAAGAGTTGCAGGCACCTTATTAGACTTCAGAAAATAATGTGACTGTGCACAGAGCATATCTCATCTAATAGTTATCTATGGAAAGCCAGCTGCAACTCTTTCCAGGCATTGCTAATAGGTCTTGGCTGTATTGTTTGTAGTACACACACAAGCAGGGTGGCAAATCTACAAGCGGGAATCTTTGTTAATAAAGTTTGGAATACACTGCATGATTCTGACCAGATTTTTGCAACGATTTATAGTCTGTAATAGTCACCACTGCACATTTTGGGTTGACACACTTCACAGAAAATCATGTCGTATATAACGGGCATTTTTTAAGATTCATACTGTGATTTCATCCAGTTCAGGAGATCAAACATGTTTGATATTTAGAGCTGATTTGTTGTTTTTATTTGTCATGTGTCTCCTAGCAACAAGGCACATGTTTCTGTTTGAGTTTGTTGTGTTCAGAACGACTTTAAATTATGAAAGTGTGTGATCTTTAGTCATTTATTGTACGATGCCTAGGTTTTCTCTTTATAACAGTTTACAAGGCAAGTGTACGATGCCCAGTATTTTAAAATCTTTTCAGATTTTAATAATACAGGGTATTCCAGGTTTTAGCTTTAGTTTTTAATAGTTTTTTTTAGCTTTAATAGTATTTTTTTTACCATTGATATGAATGCATAAGATTATGAATGCATAAGTGCTGACTACACAAGACCTCATTTCAATTTTATTACATACCTACCTTAAAAGTGTCAGGATATACAGAAAAAATACACATATTCCACAAAACAAAAACCCACATGACATGGGTTTTAATTAAAAATTGTGAATTATATACCACATTTTTGCAATAAACTGAAGAGGATAGTTGAGCCAGTTAATATGTTTACATGCACAACAGTAATCCATTTTTAATAGGATAAAGAAAATATTCTGATTAATAATCTACCATGTAGACAGCGATTTTTGATGACCTTAATCCAGTTAAAGTCGCACCCGAAGTAAACACAAATCGAAATCTGAAGCATTCCTATTTTAGTTTTATTGTCGAAGCAGTCTAAACATATACACAACTTAATCACATTATTGCCATTGTGTAGGACTTTTCGTGGTATTTTTCGGTTGTACAGTTGTAAAGCGTTTGACGGCAAATAAAAGAAAATGACATAAACAACACTGTATTTGCTCTTTTACTCTTTTCTGAATTTTCTGTTAGTCATGAAACAATGCTTCCCTGCCAAACTCACTATGATACATTAGGGAGCACTAACACGCATCTCCTGAATGAATCTTGAATGTGCCGATCAAAAAACACAGACTAGGAAGAGGCAGAAACCAGCAAACTCATATGAATGCGTATGAGAAATAATGTGATCATCAAGACTAATATCATTTAAATGAAAACTGCTAATGCTATGAAATGTCAATCCAGAAAGTTGTAAAGACCTGTGCAAAGTTTGGGAGTGCTGATGGAAGGCATCTACTGTACCTTTGCTTTGATAATATTACTGAACATGATCCAGATGTAGTATATGACAGTATACTAAAAATCTTTTTGCTCAAAATCTTGCTTTTTTATGAAATCTACCTACATTCATGTGTTGATAAAAATACTTTCCAGCTTAAAGCTAGAAAAAAAATAGCTTTCAGAGTCCGATCTTTATTTTGTTAAGTATTATGTTACTGTATGTACTGTATATTCCAGGGGCCATGAAATTTCAGTAAAAATCATTAAAAAAAACGCTGACGGACATGTTGTCATGCAAGTCAATAAACACTTGCAAGTAAATGAAAACCTTATGTAAACCAGACATGTAAAACCAGACATGTCAATAAGCTCTTCATTGATTGCTTCCGCAACCACAATTGATGTAAATTTTTGCTTTAGTTAAAATTTTTCTACTTGGGAAAAAGTCACAATTGAGTTCAAGGGAAGCAGACAGGAAAGATTTCAAGGGAAGCAGAAAATCTCACAGCCAACAGTGTAGAAATAAATCTGGCAAGGACCACCATTATTAGAAGAAATCCTCTAGAAGGTCATTAGTAGGTGGGTTGTACAAACCGCTTGTAGTTCAGCTTCAGAGAATGGTTGGGCAGGAGGCTCATTCAGGGCACACGTCTTTGCCAGCCCTGAGCTGATCTGGAGCTAACAAACTTCTGTGTGATGACAGACGTGCACAAGGAGACCTGCAGATAAGGGTAATTACCACTCTTCCCCACTGTCAGTGAAAGGTTACTCATTCTGCACGCATGGATTGGGGCTTTTTCTGAGTACCGGGTGACATTTACTGTCAGAGCACAACAAGCAGAGCCAGCAACTTCAATCAACTCTAACTCTAACTAATAACCACCATCTCAGTCATCTCAGTTTTTAAAACAAGCAAAACCTTGTCAAAAATTGGAAATCAAATCAATGGAAATGGAAATCAAAAATTTCCATTCACCCCATAAACAGGGCATATTAGCGCGAAAGCACAATTCTAAATTCTCGTGATGGGTTTGGAAAATTCTGCAGATGATGTAATAACAATGCGCAAATTACAGATCACAGACACAACATCTTATTTACATAACGACCAACGCAATATACCAAACTCAGCGCAAATGAAAGTAGCTGCAAAAAAAAACAAAGACGTAACAAATAAGCCACAGTACACTCAAAAGAGTCAGAGGTTATTGTTTGAGTTACTCCCAACTGTCTTCCCCTTCTTGTCCTTAGTTCTGTCTTCATTAGTATGTGTATTTAAGCGTCTGTGTTTCTACCCTCTGTGTCAGTCTTTAAGTGTCATGTTTGTTCAGTTCGAAGTCTGAGATTATTATTAAAAGAAGAAGTGTTTGGAAGATCTCTGCTTTCTGTTATCCTTCAACCACAGCCAGCGTGACAGAAAGACTGACCAAAACCAAAAGGGAAGGATGCTTACCCCAGAGAAAATTTTTCACCACCTCCTAAACTGACTCACTCCTCTTCCCGCTCTGCATGAGCTCTACCTCTGGCCAGAACTCCGCCTGGGTCCTCCCTAAATCCCTCATCTCCTTCGATGCCCGTCTGTCCCCTAGCTCCATCGGGCTCTATCATCCCTCCAGCTCCGCCTTGGTCGGTCGGAGTCCATCTATCGCCTTGGGACTCCATTCCTTCGGATTTGCCTCGTCCTTCTGTCCCTCCGGCTTCATCAGGCTCCTCCCTCCCTCGGGCTCCGCTTTAGTCCTATCTCGCTCCCGCTCCACCGGGGCCTTCCGGATCCCCTCTTCCGAGTTGGTCACCGGCATTACCTTTTCCTTCATGGCCCTCCAGATCCTCGTTGTTGGCCTGGCTCCCTGTCGCCACCTTCAGCTCTGCCCCCGTTGCCAGGACGTCCATCCCCCCCCCCTCCACTTGGGATGTCATGAGGTGCGAGGATGCAATAAATAAGCCACAGTACACTCAAAAGAGTCAGAGGTTATTGGTTGATTTACTCCCAGCTGTCTTCCCCAGGTGTCCTTAGTCCTCATTAGTATATGTATTTAAGCGTCTGTGTTTCTACCCTCTGTGTCAGTCTTTACGTGTCAACCTATGTTGGTTTAGTTCGACGTCTGAGATTATTATTCCCACCTGTCGCCAGGACGCCCACCCCACCTCCACTTGGGATGTTATGAGGTGCGAGGACGCACCTTACTGGGAGGGGGGAATAATGTCAGAGTTCTTTGTGTTTTGCTCCCCATGTGTTCGCTGTTACCCATTTTTGGTATTTCCTGTGTCTATTGTGTGATTATTGGTTGATTTACTCCCAGCTGTCTTCCCCAGGTGTCCTTAGTTCTGTCCTCGTTAGTATGTGTATTTAAGAGTCTGTGTTTCTACCCTCTGTGTCAGTCTTTAAGTGTCAACCCATGTGTGTTCAGTTCGACGTCTGAGATTATTATTAAAAGTAGTGTTAGCTACACTACAAGATCTCTGCCTCGTGTTATCCTTCAATCACAGCCAGCGCGACACAAGCTCTCTTTTCTCTGCGGTGCCTCTCTTAGCAACAGCAAATGTAGCCATTTCCACTGAAAAATAGTTGAAGACATGCTTTTTGGGGCATTAAACGATACCACAAACACCAGTAATTTGACAAGCACAAATGTTAATTAATTGCGATGCCTACCATAAATTTTGCATCTGAAAGGGAAACATCATTGCTTTCTTTGAAAAGTGTTTTTTATAAATACATATAATTGTGATTTGACAATCAGGCTGATACAGACTTCAGCAATCATTTTTAATTCTAGTCTGGGCAAAATACTTATTTTTATGCAAATGAGGCATAATATATACAGACAGTAAACAGATTTAGAAAAAAGATGCATTCAGTGTCTTCTTTTACTTCTAGCCTAGTAATACCAAACTCACTTTGATTCGTAGACAGAGTCTGGTAGGGCATAATTGAAAAGTGTTTACTTTCTCTGGAGGTGGAGGGAGCTTGTCTGAAATTTAAAATCATAGGTGTTCGGGTATGCTGCGAAAACGAAACCATCGAGCAGAATATTACAACTTAATTGCAAGATTACAGCATGAAATGGGAATATTCAAGGAGTGGAAAAGAAAGGAGACACTGACCTGTCTGTTACTGGTCGGTAGCATAAATTAAACTTTATAAAAATCAGGAGTAGGGCCACAACATCACCTCCATTGTTTGTTGACTAGTCCGGCTGTTATGGAGCCGGAGAGAAACCATAAAATAGCCTGCTATATCAGACTGAGTACAGAAATTTAGTTTGACCAATAATGTGCAGCCATTGCACAAAATCAACCAATCGTGTTGATACGTGTGAGAAAGTGGGATCTACAAAGAACAGTCAAAGTGAATACACACTCACACACACACACACACACACACATATATATATATATATATATATATAATGTATTATGACTGTAGAGAGTGTGTAAA
>JAUYWG010000056.1:4241623-4256788 GCA_034779775.1 Enteromius afrohamiltoni | reverse complement strand
CACACACACACACACACACACACATATATATATATATATATATATATAATGTATTATGACTGTAGAGAGTGTGTAAAAGCCAAAACATTGATATTTCAATTTCAAAATCCTGGCTAGGAAATGTATGATCAAAGGAGGACATATAGGCCTTTTCTTTAACGGAAGACTGCATCCTTCGGGGCTGCATAAGTCAAAGAAGATCTTAATTTGACCATTATTCTTAATTAAGTGTAAATTATCATATTATACTTAAAGACTCATGAATATAGTGCTTAGTTAACTGAAAGAAACCATGCTTGATGACGCTTGCAGCCTACAAATGCATTCTCCGCAGGATGTAGCCTTCTGTTTGAGAAAAGGCCATAGTTACCTTATTTAGTAAGTTTGTGCTTGTAACTGTGTCGCTTTCATTACGAATACACCAGTAGTTCTGGACTCTCTACTGACACCTATTGGCCTGGATGTATAAAGCTTTTTCAGTAACCATTGCAGTTTCCCAACTGTTTGCTGTTGACTGTCCTTTTTTTGACATTGTCTCATCAGACATACATGCATTACGGACAATTTTTAATTCAACCACATTTTCTTTCCGCGCCTCATGCTGTTACGCTGCTCTGAGTGTTTGTGCTTGGCACTTGAAGTTGCAGCTTAAATTGTCAAGTCTGTGGTGTGAAAGCTGTGGGTCATTGCAGTTTGTTTCATCACTCCAGCAGGGATGCTTGTTTGGACATATATTTTCCCACTCATTCTTTTTGAGTCTGGACCTGTGGATCACACACAAGCTGATGCATGCTATCACTCTCGCTTCTTTTGGCATTTAAAGAATCAAATCAGGTGTCTGGAGTTTGTTGCATCTTTCAAAACCTAGCACTCAAATCCAAATCCCTGTGCCAATTGCAATCTACACAAATGTTCTTAAGTTCATGCCTTTATCTTATTTACATAATTACTTTAGCGAATTGGGTGCTAAAACAATACAGAAAACCAATGCAAGTAAACAATGCTATCAGCAGGCGCAATTCATTCTTATTGTCTAAACCTGGGGGTAAATCTTCATAAGAAACATCCCGGAGGTGAACTGAGAGTGCGCAGCTGTAATCTATTAAGAGAAGGTGAAATCTACTGCGTCTGGAGAAGCCGGAGAAATTCTTGTTCTCATTCTTGTTTAAGCTTCAAAGTCACTGGGGTCTTTAATGTGCACTAGATTGACATTCATTCAACATGGGAACCATGTGGTTTCAAAACTTCATCAGGAATGAATTTCAGAACAGAAATCTAATTCCAGTGGTTTGGTCTCAAGAGGTGGGTTTCAAAAATCTGTTTACAATCAATGCAAGGCTTTACTGCATTTATTTCTGAAATAAGTACTGAAGTAAGGCACAATATGCAAGATTTTTGTAATACAATATTCAAAAACCACTTTCATTATTCATTTTGCAAGTAATAGTCATGTACAGGTGGTTAGGTGATTAAACAGATATAAATGATGATTTGTCCCAATGTTCAATGCTCCGTCATAGAACTTTGCCTCTTTTATTGTTTTGAAAATGCAACCTCTAGTGGCGAAAACGTACATATTGTGCCTTTAAGTAGTAAAATTATACTAAAGTGTGTTATTGATGAACTCTTACCACAGAGTCTTCCACGCTGAAGTTATACATGTCCATGGCATCTGTCTTCATTTTGGACACAAAGTCCTTGTACTCAGGATTCTGAGGCTCTCTATAGGTCAGGATCTTCACGCTCTGTGAAGATTCAACACAAAGGCAAATTCTGAGTTGCATACAGTACAAGATATAAAGTGCTCATTCATTCACACTGGTTAGGTTAAACACCTATGAATCACAGCAAGCAACGAAACATTTGAACTAATCTAATCTCTTAAGGACAGATGCATGAAACAGTGGAGTTTGCAAAGTCCTTATTGATTTTTTGAAGATTTGACAAAAAAAAGCAACATGATCTAATAAAAATACGTACCTGTTTTAACTAAACGTTTCATAGCAACTCTAAGGAGAAATGTCTACTGGATGGTGCTAAAACACTGGTTCAATACATGAACCCTGACACATTTTGTGTTATGTTGATATAGGTACTGTATGAGTGGCATGTTACGGTATTTATTGAATAATTTACATAAAAAAACAAAACTAATTCAAAAAAAGTGCCAGAAGTGTTTATTAATCAGTTTACATGAACACTGAACATATCAATGGTACACACATCAGCCGCAGACCAAAGAGTATAGAAGTACTTCTACACCCTCTGCTGTTGCTATGGAGCATTCTTTTGAGTTTCGCCTCTTGGTACTTGTATACTCTTTGCGCAGACCCAGAGAGAGGTGTTTGTGCGCGCCGGGAAAACAAGAGCTAGAGACTCGATGAGGTTTGTCCAAGAAGTCTCTAGATTTGTCGTTGGTCGCTTTTAGGGAAAAATGTCGCCAAGGGGGTTTGAATAGTCGCTAACTATAGAGACAAAGTCGCTTAGTTGGCAACACTGATCTGTAGCGACAACAGACCGCAAAGAATGATGGGCACGCTTGGGCTGATGGGAATTGTAGTTCTCGTTACCTCCCGTTCCTTTCCATTCGTCTGAGAAAATTTTCTCAGAAGACCTATCGTTTTATCGAGTCATGCGACCACGGTATTATCGGAAAAAAAATTTATATTGTGGTACGACGGTATTTACAATACCGCTACATCCCTACTAAATATATGTGGGCTGTTGCTAAAACCTAATGCTCTATCATGTTGGAAATATGCCCTACACCAAATCCAACCCTAAACCTACCCAATAGTATTAATAAATACAAAACCGATAATGCAAAACTGATATAAAAAGGCATGTGTTGATGCAACCATGTCTTTTCTGCTTCGTTTTACAAAGATTTGAACTGTTTTGTCAAAATGTAGTTACACAGGAGCTCCTTGCCCTTTCAAGTACATCTCTAAACTCTGTGAGCTACTGAATAAACCAACCATCTATGAAAACCCCAAAAATACAGATGTGTGTGCGTGTCTCAGTGTCTAACAAAACAAATTCTCTCCAGGATAGAGGACAGCAAACACCACTAAAATATTTCAAATTGTTATTGTATATTAAAAAGCACTTTCCTAAGTAGTGCTTCTTGTTTGGAAATCTGCTTTCAAATTAAAAAGGTGGCACAAACGAACAACAGCTCTCTCCACAAAGTCTGTAGCATTTGTTTTCACTCTTTCATGGTCACCTCCTCTGAGAAAATGTTTTTTATGTCATCCATTGATGCCCAATAATTCCAACTGTGTTGTGCCAAAACTGAACCTCAAACTATTTTCTTTTGCCTTTGTGCCACAAACTGCTAAATTATGAAAATCTGAGTGAAAAGGCTGTTGTATAAAAATCGGGAAACAAACATTCTTAAATCTTTAAACTCAGAACAAGCCTCCATGGTGTTACTTTGTATCTTTCCTCTGAGGACTGTCAGATTTGTATATAACGATTATGATTCGTGTGAAGTGGACAGGGATAATGGGACCTAAAGCTGATGATAATAGAGTGTGCCTGAAAGATTTTCAATAGCACAGAAAGACAACACAGACAAACAATACTAAAAAACATTACAGTAACATAAATATTTTCAGCAAGAGCTTTAAAAAAGATTTTCCTGTCTAATGAAAAAATGAATGCAGAAACAATTTTCTCTCAGAAATACTCTGCTTGCCACCAGGTTTGGTGGGGGTCTGGACAGCGTGGCCAGCTCCCCAGTGCTGCCTAGATGGAGGCTGCCGTGTTGGCTGCACGGGAGGGGGGGGCGCCGGCAGGAGGGCGCCCTTGACGGCGAGCTGACTCGGGCGTTGCCATCGGTGGCCGAGTGTAGGCAGCAGCTGCACACCAAGGCAGAATGCTTTTTAATGCCCTCAGACTGCTTCTGAGCAGCAGAGAACTCCTGGGTGAAGTTCTCCACTGCAACGCCGAAGAGGTCGGACTGGGAGTACTAAAGCAGCTTTTCCGCCAAGTAACGAATGCATCCAGTAACAGGCAACCTGATGATCAGGCAACCTGATGTGGAAACCCACTCAACACAGGAACGATCACCGCTGACGATGCGTCACACCAGCCACTGATCCTCGAAGCAGGAGTGGAGCTGAATGTTGTGCATGCTTGGCTCTGAAGCAAAAAGCTGAATATGTGCTGCACCAGCTGCTCATTAATACTCATGCTGTCATCAGCTGCAGCTGGATGCAATCAGCGCATGCCAATGTTCATTGGCCTGTTTTAATTCACTCTAAGTGGATTGGTCTCTCAAAGCGAGATCCCAATTCGTCTGTCATATCGGAAAGGGAATTGTACATTTGGACTGCATGGTGACTTTAATGCTACAGTCAGTTTTAAAGAAGTCATATGATGTTGCTAAAAATAACACTATTCTGTGTATTTGGTGTAATGCAATGTGTTTAATGAGTTTAAGGTGCAAAAAGCGCATTATTTTCCAATATCCCCTTGTTTCTCCTCTAAGCCCCACCTCCTAAAACAGGTAGATTTGTACAAAGCTCATTGTACGAAAAAAGTGAGGTGTGCTCTGATTGGCCAGCTATCCAGTGCACTGTGATTGGCTGAATACTGTAACACTTCAAAGAGAAAGGAAAATTGAAACACACATGGAGTTGTTCCATGTGGTGATGTAATTTCAACTAAATCAGAATTTAACTTTAAACTCAGATTCAGCATCTATTTATGGTGTAGGGGCAATGCAATATTCAAAATGGCAATTTATTTCTTATTTAAATTTACATTTTCCATTACCCCACGTGCAAAATTTGGTGCAGAAGGAAAATGTAAATGAAATAATATTGTTTACATTTGCCATTTACAACAATAATCTTAATATGTAAACTGCATACCAATTTTAATGCTGTATAAGTTGCAAAATGAAAATGAAAATGTATAACCCTAATTGATTTGATATGTGTAACATGTCCAAGCAAAAATAGTAGCAAAATTATCATTTAAATGTTATTTGTCCTAAATACGACACTTACGATTGCATTTTATCATGATGCTGCGGGATATTTGTAGCAAAATTCAATGCGGCTTTGAAAATGCGTTTCGAGCTGGCCACGCCCACCCTCCGTCAATCATTGCTTCAAGGTGGGGATTGGCGGAAGCATGTTACTTTTACATCGTTCGCAACATGGCGGTTGAAGATATGAAGCGGAGCGTGAAGAGAGAAATAGTGGTGCTTTAGAAGATGTGTACGCATATTTAGGTGACAGAACTAGATCAATATTGGAGCGTTTTGCAGAATTGTCAGCCTTAACAGACCTCGGTCACGTGAGCCGCCACATTCTGTGCATGTCTATTTGTGGGTATTACAGTACGGATACATGAAGCGGACAAACGATGTAAACGTAACACGCTTCTGCCAATCACCACCTTAAAGCAATGATTGACGGAGGGTGGGTATGGTGAGCTCGGAATGCATTTTTAAAGCCGCACTGAATTTTGCTAATCCAATCGTAAGTGTCCTAAATGTTAGTTTAAATGCATTTAGGACAAATAACATTTAAATGATAATTTTGCTACTATTTTTGCTTGGACATGTTACACATGTCAAATCAATTAGGATTATACATTTTAATTTTCATTTTGCAACTTATACAGCATTAAAATTGGTATGCAGTTTACATATTAAAATTATTGTTGTAAATGGCAAATGTAAACAATATTATTTCATTTAAATTTTCCTTCTGCACCAAATTTTGCATATGTGGGGTAATGGAAAATGTCAATTTAAATAAGAAATATATTGTTATTTTGAATATTGCATTGCAAATTGAATATGAATATGCTACACATATGCTTCCATAAGCATGAGGTTATGTCAAAAAATTGTGGTTGGCAAAATTGACGGAACTGCACCTTATGAATGCTTACATCTTCTTAATGCTAATTTTCACTTTTTATTGATAAATATTGGGACTATCAAATTTAAGCTTTCTCATGACTTCGGCCAACTGCTTGATGAGCATGTTTGCTTTGCACTGCAGTCTTCAGCTTTTATTACATAAACGTCCAAACACAGGACAGTCAACTCTGATGCAAACAGTTGATGAAATCATTTGCTCTACCAACTGTTAGCTTTATCATGAGCCTAATGGAATGATTCCTGTCTGTGGGTAAGTAAATGTCAGCTCACCACAGCTGTTAGTTAATGCCAATGAATGTAAATAGACCCACAGCGAGCCTGGTTAAGAACTCATTATAATGCAGTTCCTCAGAGTGAACAAAAACCTAGTCCTGAAAGTCACAACGCATCTCTATTCAGATTTTCTGCCCATATTGTCCTCTACAAGGTGAAACTCTTTAAATTGATTGCGCATAAAAGTAATAACGCTTCTCTTTATCAAGCTGTATGATATGAAGCAGGGATAAAACGAAATATTTTACATATCCGTTTCTGAAACTCCTGTGACTAAAGTGACAGTGAGATCCTATTAAACCTTCACTTTCATATAATCATTATTCCATTTTAAAATAGGCTTTTTAAAGCAGCACACACACATTTCAAACAGATTCTATCAACAACATCAACTGCTACAAAAATATGTTCATAAGGATTCAGATAGCTAACAGAAATATGTGCGACATGGTCTTGTTCCAGCCTAAATAAACATTTAGAAAGTTCATTTTCAGGTGCAGTAGGGGGTGACGTTTGGCAGTGAGCTACACGAAGACACGCAGCCATGCGACAGCTCTCACAAGCACCTCCAGAGCTGTCATATTTCTGCGTGTTTCAAATATACAGTCATATTTCTCTGCGATACGGAGCCAAACGCAGCACTGTCTGATTCTAACTGAAAAGCGGAAACAGCTGCAGCTGGCTGCTAATCACATCAACAAAGATCACAAATATGTTTTCACAGTGAATATGCCTATTCATTTCCATCAGAAAGCTGTGGAGAGAATCAGGTATTTTCATGGCTCAATAGATTCTATGTTATTGTATACTAACTAAACCAACCACCCTACATAACAGAGAAACCCTGATTTGGGGATTTAAACTTTTGATATCTGGCAACCACAGACATGAACGCTTGCAAGGAAGAATGCCTGCAATATTTTGTCTTTTTCTGTTTTGTTTTGAAGAAAGTTTTTATTTTTAAAATACATTTTAGTCTTGTCTTTTATTATCAACTATATTGCATGTGGATATAGCAAGTTATCGTTTATTGACCTGTCTCATCATTGTCTCATTTGTAATAATGGGAAAAAGGCTATTTTCATCATAGATTTTGTTGCCTTATGATGCAATTTGTCCTTGCAAAATTTCCTTTCTCTTTAGAGTGTTACAAGCTCTTGGTGCATAAAGAAGATCTGTAAAGTTTCACAGACTAAAGACTCAAAAATCGAATTCAAAATTCATGACTTACGACTCAAAGAATCATTATTGGACTAATACTATTGACATAAAACTACCAATGGCAGTTATATTTTCAATACCTTTCAATATCAAAAGACATAAGAAACACACAGTTCCTAAACATACAGTTCCTACTGTTTCTTTTACACTAAAATGGCACCAATCATAGCCATTTTTAAAAAATAAACATACATTAAACGTAAAAAAAAAAAAGGTTAAATCCATAAAACCTAAAATTTTGCTACCGCATCCTTTACAGTAAAGTTCTGCCAATTGCAGCCATTTTTAATAAATGACAGTTATTTTATTATTTTTTTTACAGCGCATGCACATCAAACTCACTTTAAATGCCTCCTTGGCAGCACTGTCATCAGCATCTCCCCGTGCCCATGGTTTGGCAGGGTGTTTCTGCAGACTGTATCCAAACAGATCAATGAAGAAGAAGGCATACTCCTCCTGAGGAAGACCCAACCTCAAGAACTCCACCATCAGCTTGCGAAACGTGTCCCACTTGCAGCAGATATACACAACTGCAAATACAAGATAGGGAAACTCAATTATATGCCTTAAGGATATTCACTGAGGGGAAAAAAATGTTGAGACTTAAAGGAGAATTCAGTCCCGCTTATTACTACAATGGAATGTGCTTGTGTGGCAAATTAGCTTTGGTTTGTACAGCGAATGCAGAAGCACCTGAAAGTCTGACACTTTCATTTGCAATTAGGCTGGAGGTTATTAAAATTGACCAGCTGAAACTCACTCCAAGAGCCAAAATGGAAGTATAGCCCAAGAGGATATTGTGTCTCCCAAGCTGTAGATCATGGGATTTTCACGTAATTTGTAAAATACTTTAAGGGTAATTGATTAGTTATTTTTAAATTATTTTTATTTGATACAAATGAAGAAATGAGTTGCATACAAAATGCATGCATTTTGTTGATGCATAATAAATACTGAGACAATGGCTGGAGGAAAAATGACATAATGACATTAATAGCTAAACATGTATATTAATACCTTACACTCATATATGGATGCTATTGTATCTTTTAAGCTCCATTATTAGATCTGGCTCCATAAAGATTGAATATTTGGCCATATGCCATATGTAAATTCTTATTAACATTTGACTAAACTAATTAATTTAATATTATATTATTTTATAGTGACATCAAGAAACAGTGTCTAAAAGGATACAGAATGCACTGTTTACACATTAATTCCACATAATTGGAAGCAAAGTTTAAATTTTAATGTACCATGTATCATTTTCAAAATCCATTTTCATGATTTTTTTGAATTTTCAAGTTACACAAAGAGTCATTTTTTTCTCATTTTACTGAGAGAAGTTCCTAATGTATGCAATTTTCTCTTCATTATGTTGCACTACCACTAAAAAGCTTTGCCATTAACTGAAAAACAAAAAAGACATGAAATTGCCCAACGCATAATTTTTTTCTAAACTTCTAAATGGCTAAATAGATGCTTTTTATGACTGAGTCAAAATAGTTTCAGGATTAACAGAAGATGTTGTTTTAAGAACATGTACTTGGGCAAATCATGTTATACAATGAACATCTGTCGCAATAATTATACCAAGCACTACATGTTCCAAGGTTAACAACATCAAAGTTGTCTCGAAAACAGGAGCGTTGCAGATTAGACTTCACTTTAATAATTAAACAAGCAAAACCAACAAACTGGAACCACACATGAAAGTAACCTTGATAACCGACAAAAGACAAGACAAACTGAACGGGCTTTTGAACATGAGGACATTAGGGAGAAATCAGGACAGGTGAGGAGCACAGGTGGATCGGGTAACTAATTATCTAAACAAAGAAAGGAACATGACCAAATATAGACATACAGGAAATCATGAAACGAAACCAAAACTAAACTAATGACATGACATGACATATGCGTGACAAAATTTATGTTTATTTTTATTATTACTATTTTGCTATTTAATAATCTGCAGATTTTTCTGAAAGTAAGAAGGCAAGAGGCACACTGGCGTCACTAAACAAATGTGCAATAATTGTTTTCAGGTTTCTCAAACACTCCCATCTGCCATTGGTCGCACAAACAGATTCCTTCCTTAAACTCACACCACTGGTTGGGATTAGTAGTTGACCAATATATCGCATGCATTTTTCAAATATTGCACAGGCTGATCATTTTTGTTTGAGGCAGGACAATTTTTTTTTTTTTACGGCGCTGAGAAAGGAAGTGCCAGAGCACACATTGCTCACATTCTCCCTCTTGTTTGAAGTCTAACAAACAGATTAAACAAAAAGATTAAAATGTATACAAATAAGTATTCTAATGATTGCTTTAATATTATTAGTAATCAAAAGGAAACATAATACTTTCTCGTCAGTATTCAGCAAATATGAATTTATATCATTTAAACAAATCTTTAAATGACTAATGAACATTTCATTTCACAAAACCTAGTCAAGTCTAATTGAGATCTTGTGAAGTGTGCGTTTGTATCCTGCATGATCGTGTGTTCTCTGTTTTACCGTTGGTCCGTGTGAGCTGAACACGGACAGGAGGAGATATTTTAGCTGATGTAGGCACGATCAACAAACTATAAACTTGTGATTTTAAATTATACTGCGCTTTATGCATCTTAAAGAGTATTACAACATATGTGTATGCTTTCCTCTAGGCGCAAACAGCCGCAAATTACGCACATGCATGTGCTTTCAATTGAACGTAAACAAGGCTGATTACGTCAAACATGTTAAAGCTTGCGTGTGGTGCGTTTTGATAGTCTCTAAAACGGCAGAAGCTATATGTGAGGGGAGAAGGATGGTAAAGTAAATTATGCTATTTCTGTTTTCTTTGCGCCAAAAAAATTCTTCTAGCATCACTGCTTTTATTCACCCTTCCAGAGATGGATTTGAGGTTATTGCGGTGCAGAAGGCATTGGACAACAGTAACTGAAGCGCAGCATGTGTCAGGCATATGAAGCAGTGCAGACAGGGAGTCATGTGCTCCTAAATGCCAAAGAGATGTGAGATCGCCACGGCAATTACCCACAGACCCGCTCCTAATGATGAGCTTGATGAGGATGAGAGGTGAGCTGTTAATTACAGCAGTACATTTAAAAAAAACAACACATGTTCGGGAATAGATGCATCCCATGTCTGTCTCTTCCTATGTAGTCTATACAAACAGACTGAAAGTCTGACAGACAGAAAGACAGGGCAGAATAATTGATATTTTTAAACAAATTAAAATTTCTTTGGTAGTCATGTGACATTCATGTGATTATGTACAATTGTCTGTGGTTTCCTACATTTTCAGTTGCTAATATCATGTCATGAAAAGAATATAGATCAACCAATTATAAACCAGCCAGACAGATACACAGAATAAAAGACATCATATATACGGCAGGCAGACAGAGCGATTGATAAAACCACAGATAGATAGATAGATATATAGATAGATAGTTACATCTCTCTATACTTCCTATCACCTGTAGAAGTCTTTGAAATCCTCTGCTATCATGCAGTAATTTTATAAATAATAGATCATGGAGCAACCCCCGGTGTCAGAAGACAAAGTGCTGTATCTGTTGCTATGGCACTTGGAAAAATACTGTGATTCTGGAGTGAACCAGACTGATTTATGTCCAAACTCATAGATGTCATAAAACCTAATCACATGCCACAACAATAGCAGAAAGCACTTGTGTCTCTCAGGTGTGCAGCATCAGCGCTGCAGTGAGAGATTCACAGCAGGTGGGGCTTAAATAACAGTGACAGATGTGAGAGCGCTCGTTACTTCGGATGAAAAGGTTACCAAACAGGACCACACACAGCTCTTCATTTATGATGCATTGGGAAGCACCCATAAGTCATTATCCTCTAAAACTGGCCCAATAACAGTCTGTTATTCTCCACACATATGGAAGTGAAGGAAGAATGGAACAGAAGCACGTACATGAGAGTTCTACAGCCCCACTCATGCACTCTGAGTATAGCTGAAGAGTTTCAATAAACATATGAGGTTTTTAACAGTGGACATCTTGTTCTAATTCTTGCATACAGTGACTTTTCCAAGTTTTAATACACTTATTTCTTGGAAAATCATTCAATAATGTGCCACTACGTAGCGCCTGTCTCCTTCACCTTTCTTTCTTTCCTTTTATATTGAACAGACTTGTTTCTTTCCAAACAACATGAATCACTCACCACATGATAAGGTCATGGATTGAAATATTTAAGGTATAGGTCATGTGAAAATTTAAATTTGCTGAGATTATTCTCACTCTCTGGTCATCCAAGACATAGATGAGTTTGTTTCTTCATAAGAAAAGTTTTGGAGATATTTAGAATTACATAACTTGCTCACCAATATATCCTCTGCAGTGAATGGGTGCCGTCAGAATGAGAATTCAAACATCACAAAATAAGTAATCCACACAACTCCAGTCCATCAATTAATGTTGCACAAGCGTCGACAAAACACCCGCAAAAAATGGTGGAGGCCGACCAAACTGAATTCTGTAACCTCTTTCTACGGTGTGCAGGACCCAACAAGATACATTTGGCAGTAGTTTCCACGCTGCCAGAAAATCTACTAAAGGAGCCAGCCTCTCGAGAATGGCCTCTGGTGGAAAGGGGAGAACCAACAGATTTTAATGACATGGTCCACCCGCAGGTGGCTAGTTCCCCGCGAGCGCTTGATGGTACATCTGTCAATCCCTCTAAGATGTTGGGTTGGGACTGAGATCGGCGCTCGCTGGAGACACCCACACCCTGTAACTTTGGCAGAGTTAGTGGAGTAGTCTTCTGAGGGCACTGGAGGCAAACAGGCACCGTATACTGCGGTATAGCCTGCTGCCTCCTCTGGGGGGCTGCCCTCTGAAGCCCGAGACATGACCCTCAGGGCTTCTTACGAGAGGTCCTCTTAGTCTGAAGCACTACACTCAGATCTTGCTTCAGCTTCAAGGACCCCCCAGCTGAACGCCGCCAACCCCTCCTTTTCTTTTTGGGAGGAGCTCGATCAACGACGCTCTGCTTTTGTGCCTCCTTGTACGATGAGCGTGCACTCGGATGGGGCTGCTCCTGCCCAGCAGTTGGAGAACGGCGAGGGAGGAACCGCTGAAATGCCGCCGCCTGTTTGCATGCCTCCTGGTGTCTGTCGACAACTGTATTAACAGTGTCACCGAACAGACTCTGAGGCACAAGCGGGGCGTCCATCAGCCAAGCCAAAGATGACTCTCTGCAGCTACTAAAGCTGCCATGGATCTCACCACAGCATGGGCAGTCTCTTTAGGAGCACACAAGGAGAGGTCAGCGGCCTTCCCGAGCTCCTCAATATCTTCAGTGCTCACTCTCTCGCCTTCATCCAACTCGCTCAGCAGGTCAGCCTGATATGCCTCCAACGCTGACATTGTATGCAAACCCGATCGGGAGGGAAGGGGAGGAGCCTGCATGGATGATGACGAGGCAGGTGATAGATATGTTGCAAGCGTCTGTTCAATCCGCAGCATCGTCCTGTAACTGTGCTCTTTCATCAACGCTACATTCCCATAAAAATCAGATGCAGGGATAAAGAGACGGGCCGAGTATGGATTGTTCCACGATCTCGCCACCTCGGTGTAGAGATCGGGGAAAAACGGCAGGCTCACCCTGAAGGGCTCACTCACGGGTAGCGCTGGACCCCGCTGCGATCCTCATGATTGCGAGTGGGTCCAGCACCGCGAAGAACGCTCCCTCTGCAAAGAGAGCCTTCCAGGACCGCAATCAGTTCCATGTGCTTTATACTTCCTGGCTGATGACATCACCTGCCTATGACCTCTCTCCATTTTATTGGTCTGATTGCACACACGATTCAGAGCCGTCACGTCATCATCAACATCATCATGGCCATCACAGCATCATCAACAAAAAAACATCATCAAAATTGTCTTCCTTTCATTCCTTTTTTTCATGTTGACCATGGTCTGATATACAACCATAATGTAGGTAATAGAATGCTTGCCAAAAAATTTTAGTGTGTGGATTTTCAGGGAATGGCTTGCTAGTGACAAACATTATCTTTATTTCTAACACAGTGTCATCTTGCTATTATGTGATCATAATCACCGGGTGACAAATTAATTAAGAGAAATCTCCACTCCTCATTCCACTAATCAACAGGCAATCAGAATCTCAGCCCAGTCAAATGCATTCATGGCTGGAAGCTATTCTGATGTAATTTCCCTAATGGCGATGCCCTGGTGAAAATCCAGTTTAATTGTTGACTCAGACTCAGTCAGTATTAAAAATGAAATGGATCACTACCTATTGCATTCTACAGTGTACTCTCTAATAACAGTACCAATGATAAATATTTCAAATAGGCACATACAAAATTATTTTTAATCCAACAGGGCTGCAAATTTATTTAATTTTTTGCCTGACTTCTAACTTACTGATTTGCTGAAATATTACTGTTTTTACTATATTTTTGATCTAATTAATGTAGACTAATGAACATTTAAAAAATCTTTCTGAAATACACATAAAAAAAAGCAATTTAGCAGTGTTGGCAATCGTGTAATCTCCCTTTCCATAAAATGATCTAATAGGATCTCTTTGTACCTTTAAACGATTTTGGCACAGCAGACCTCCCGTATCTGCTGGGAACTATTTGATATAGTTCTGTTTTTCCTTCATAGTCATATTTAATGCAAGTAGACAGGTCTGGGAATAGTTTACAACATGACTGACAGAAAAATTACCTCTCATTGTTTTGCACAGAGTTCTTCTTTTTTTTCATTTCACGCTGTCGCTGCTCTCTCATCAGATTGAGTCACTTCACATAAACAAGATTTTTTTTTGCAATCAAACTAAATATACTTCAGATGGCCAGCCAAAGGTAAAATTATTGAATCAGGTCGGTAAGTCTGACAAATCTGCCAGGTATATGGCCCCTGTGATATATATCGCATCAAAAAAACCTCACAGAGAACAAAAAACTTAGACAAAGATATAAACACAGTATTTCACATCAAGCACTCTCCTCCCCCACAATAATTATGTTCCCAGGCCATAAACAAGTCTTTATATGCCGACTCTGCTAATCAAATCTTGTATTTTTAAGTCAGTGTTGAAAGATGAATGTTTGGGGGAGTATTGTCAGGGTCGTTTTAAAAGGCTCTTATGGAGGGGCTTTGCCAGTCTGTGCTCCAACATACCCAAAATACCCACCCATGAGAATACACAATACACATGCTTTGCTAAGCACTGACTTCATCTAACATAAAATGCTCATAAAATGCTAGACCTGGTATAAATTCCCTCTGAAACACATTCAAAACTGATATATCAAATCGCTCACACTACTTCAGGAGGTGGTTTGGGCCGCATTCCAGATGAATCTGGATAAGTGTAAATGCATCTGGTTCTTGAAACCACATATGCAAATTTTACTCCTACCAAACTGTTACAAAATTAAATGTGAGAGAATGTGTTATAGGCTATATAATATAAAATGTGAGCATCTCTTTAGCAACCCATCATGCAAAAAGTTAGACAGTCAACAAACAATCATCTTCATTAAAAGTACTAAGACAAACATATCTTTTCAGTGCTCATGCCAAACGCTCACCCTAAAATGAGCTGATAACTTATAAAATCCAGTGCTTGTCTTTTGATTTAATTGATGTAAACTTGCAATGACACATTTACGTGGCCAAGTGTAAATGGAAACGTTTTAACAAATCAGATAGATATCAGATCAATGAAAATGCCTGAAAT
>JAUYWG010000056.1:4214292-4234547 GCA_034779775.1 Enteromius afrohamiltoni | reverse complement strand
ATGTTTATCAGTACATTACAGAAAATAATGAACTTTATCACAATATGCTAATTTTTTGAAAAGGACCTGTATAATTTATGATTGTAATTAAGTGTTTTCATGTGTAACTGCTGTTCCTAGTCACTTCCTGACCTGGGCCCCTGTTAGTCAAGTACAAACAATGTAGCAAATTTTAGAGCACCAGACCAGGAGGAATGAAGACCATTTCTTTGCAACAGGTCAGGTCTACCCCAAAAACTCATCTAATTGTCTGTGAAACTTATCTTATTCTACGGGCACTACCTAGACATCCAGCCATTGAGTCACGCCAGCCTGCTATGTATCTCATCACCCCTGTAAACAGGGAGGGGACCAGAGCATATTACTGTATCTGAGGTTGTACTTTCAAGTACACCTCAAGTTCCATTTTCAGTTATCAGAAAGGTTCTCATAATTTCATACGAAACTTTAAAGTGCCCCTATTATGCCATTTTAAAGGTGGCTAAGATTGTTTTATGAGTCTCTTAAAACAGGTTTACATGTAGGCAAGGTCAAAAAACAGTTTAGTTTTCTCCAAAAATAATTTTATTTTACCCCATTTCTAAATGATCTGTAAACGACTTGTGTGAAGCAGTTTGAAGACTCAGTCAGTCTAAACCCCTCCTTCCCGTAAGCCCTCACTGCTGTGATTGGTCAGATGGCGCAGTCCTATATGATTGGTCTACCGCTACAGCGCTCCACAGAGCTTGTGCCAAAACTACCGTGGACAGACAATCGGGCACACCTCTAAGTAGTGAACTTATAACACTGTGTTAAGCAATCGTTTATCATTATCATTACATAGTAATGTGTAATGTGTAACGGGTATTTAGAGAAACAAATATTATCCTCCCCTCCGTTTTCAATAATAACATTGTTACGGAAGAGGATTAGGGCCAAGCAATAGAAAAAAACATTGAATCATTTCGAGATTAAAGTTGTTAAATAACGAAAATAAAGTTGTTAATTTTAGAGAAAAAAGTTGTTACATTTTGAGAAAAAAAAATTGTTAAACTACGAGGGGAAAAAAATTCAAAATGTTGAGAATAAAGTCATTAAATTGCAAGATTAAAGTCATTAAATAAAAAAAGGAGTTAAATAACGAGAAAAAAACAAACCCTCATGTTTTCGAGAAGTAAAAGTGCAGAACAAAAGACTTTTGAAGCGTGCCCGTCAGCATCTGCAGAGGCATAGTTGTTAGAGTAATACGCTTGAGTAAAACATGCCCGATTGATTGAAACCATTTATTGCCAACCTCTCTTCCCTTTCTTTTTCCATCACATGATGGTTCAGAAAAGTGGATTTTAACTGCCTTAATTATTATGCATTCATTAAGTAGTACTACAGTAAATCAATTATTTGTTTGTTTATCTATAAAGTATTCTAAATGCAGTTATGGCAGTGTTTCATCTCCATTTCTGCATTAAACTCCAGTTAAGGGCTATTATGGAGAGCTTAAGCCCCAATAAGGCAGCATACAGGCTATTTCTTAATGTAAATATAAAATAGGCTAATTTACATTCTATGTTATAATAACATCCAACATATAGTCAAGTCACTTTTATTTATATAGCGCTTTTAACAATAAAGATTGTAGCAAAGCGCTGAACATTATCAAATAGAACAACAAAGTAGTAGTAATGTATAATGACAAGATTCAATTTTATTTATCAAATGCAGAGACGGTCTCTGTAGTAAAGACGATGATAATCACTGAAAATCAGGTGTCCCCAACTAAGCAAGCCAGAGGCGACATCGGCAAGGAACCAAAACCCCATACTTGAGAGAATGGGGAAAAAACCTTGGGAGAACCAGCCTTAGTTGGGTCCAGTTCTCCTCTGGCCGGATGCCCAGCACCTAATTTCCAGTTCAATTTTAAACACGTTGGATTGTGTAAGGACTTATAGTGTGTGTGCATTTGGATCCAGAGATCTGTCCAGTATACAACAATACTGGTATCTGTCACAATGTAGAAGTTCAGAGGAGCAAGCCAGTCCAAATAAACTGGGCACTGATCCATCTTTTAAGACCAAGCATTTGGTGAATATTGAGTTGTATTCCAAGATTGGAAAAGCAGTCATCAGTAAAATGACGTGAACACATCAACAAGAGATTGTACTGCTTAAGGTGTTGTTGAAAAAAATATATGTTTTTTGTAGATTCATCTTTCAAAAGGGCTTATAAACAAATTAACTCTCACAGGATACAGCGTGTTCTTCACAAAAAGTGAAGATTGTACTGTTTGGGGGTGGGGCAAGTTGTTTGCAACGTGGGCGGACATTATGCAAATTTGTTATTTAGTTACGTGGATCCGTAACAGAGAAAGATTCAAATTGCTGACGACTTGTTTAGGCGAATGTGAGCAGACATTTTTTTGATAGACAATAACTTTATTTATTGTGCACTGTCATCATCACAACTTTTCAGATAGTTTATGTTCACATACAGCTACATGACACTTTGAAAAAGCATAATAGGGGCACTTTAAGTTGACTTCGATTTTCTTCAAACAATGTTGAAAATCGAAAGCACAAAAACAGCCATACCCCACCACACCTCGACCGTATTTTGAAATTTCCACCGTACTCATACCTATGCAACTATTGCAACAACGATCGCTAACACAAGTTACACACAGGGCATCCCCCATCCCCAGTGCTATCTGTGTGCCTGGGTCAGGCAATCCTAAACCCTTGTGCACTATTTTAGGGCATAGGCATTGTGTCAATTCAAAGTGAAGTGGCATGTGCCCCATCACATTTTTAAAGGGTTAGTTCCTCCATACATTAAAAATCTGTCATTAATTACTCACCCTCATGTCGTTCCAAACCCATAAGAATTTTGTTCATCTTCAGAACACAATTTATAATATTTTTGATGACATCAGAGAGCCACCTGACCCTTCATAGACAGCAATACAACTGAAATGATTCAGACCAAAATTGTGTGTGATTAGTTATAAAGAGAAGCACTGTAAAAACACATCTGTCTCTAGGTCAGCAAGTGCAAGTAGCAGCTGTTTATGTGCAACACTGGGAATCTAATAACAGCATTTGGCTATCTTTTGTTTTTTTTCGGGAGCTACATTAAAAAAAAGCATAAAAGGGTTAAGAGATTATAATAGGAGTTTTTGTTTGAACGTTCATTAAATGTGTATGTGTAGTAATAGATTATACTAACATTAGTCTATTTGCCCAATGCTCATTATTTATTAACATGTTCTATAAAGGTGTAAAATGAATTTACTTATACAGTACAGGCCAAAAGTTTGGACACACCTTCTCATTCAGTGTGTTTTCTTTATTTTCATGACCATTTACATTGGTATATTCTCACTGAAGGCATCAAAACTATGAATGAACACATGTGGAGTTATGTACTTAACAAAAGGTGAAATAAACAACTACTTGTTGCCTCTTCTTAGCAGTGGTTTCCTGGCAGCTATTTGACCATGAAGGCCTGATTCGTGCAGTCTCCTCTTAACAGTTGCTCTAGAGATGGGTCTGCTGCTAGAACTCTGTGTGGCATTTATCTGTTCTCTGATCTCAGCTGCTATTAACTTGCGATTTCTGAGGCTGGTGACTCGGATGAACTTGTCTTCTACTCTTCTACTCAAGAGGCTACTCTTGATCTTCCTTTCCTGGGTCGGTCTTCATGTGTGCCAGTTTCATTGTAACGCTTATAGTTCTCCACTTGGGGACACAATTAAGGTTTTTCGCATATGACGCCTCCTCTCCCGGAGCCTCATGGGATAGGAAAGTGTCCATGGTATGCCTACTATAGAATTCGGCCGGAAGCAGTAGGTCATCCGGGTACTTCTCATCTACTGAATTTCGAATACTATGAATTTGGACATACTACTCGCCTCGCATACTATTTTTCGTGTACTATAATAGTAGGGAAGTAAGCAATTTCGGATGCAGCACGTGTCTTTAAGCTCATCGAGAGAATGCCAAGAGTGTGCAAAGCAGAGTTATCAGAGTAAAGAGTGGCTTTAAGTGCATTACTCCATGTGTGTTCATTCATAGTTTTGATGCCTTCAGGGAGAAAGGTAAATGGTCATGAAAATAAAGAAAACACATTGAATGAGAAGGTGTGTCCAAACATTTGACCTGTACTGTACATATTTGAGAATCAAAATATTTAATGATATAGTTAGCACGTTTGGAAATATTTATAATAAAAATGAAAAATTAACAAAATGTAACCCATATATTATTTATACAATGCATGTAACATGGCAAGCAAGAAAATATGTTCATGGAAGAATATGATGTTACAGTGATCACTGTGCAAAAGCATTTAGTTGCACATCAATAACATTAGACTCCCAGAGCCTAATATATGACAGTACACCACTGTAATCATCTGTACCTTGATTACAGTCATAACATTTTTTTTTTTTTGCTTTTTAAATGTTTTCTCTAATGTCTCTGTCTGCCTTTTTTCGTATTCCCTGCAGCGTTGGGTGTACCTAGTAATGCAGTGTTGCTGTTTGAGCTGGAATTACTACAGCTGCAGAAGGGTGTTCCTGAGGGCTTTTTGTTCATCTGGCTGCAGGACAGTCCTGAGCCACTGTTTCCTGCCATAGACATGAACCAAGATCAGGAGGTACCGCTGGAAGAGGTATGCTCTCTGCTGTCTGGCTTTTTACTGTTAATGAAGCTATTTCCTAGTTATTGTATAAAACAAGGAATTAAGAACTTAGCATCCCTTGAGCTGATGATAACCCCCACACAAAATAGTATTGTTCTTAAAAGTAAAAATGTAAAAAAAAATTCCATACATTATAATGCATCTGCTTTTCTGAGAAAGCCAGAACATTTACCACTCAGTCTATTTACAATCAATTTTAATTAAAGCTATTTGTGTTCAATTTGGTGTGTTTCACCTGGCTGAGAAGAAATATATATTGAGTATAGTAAATAACAGTGAAAGCTAACACAATGTCTCTTGATAATATCTCCCAAGGGTAATATGTAAAGCATAAACTGAAACGGCCCTAGTACGGAGTCTTGAGGTACTCCATATTGCACTTGTGATCATTATGATATGTCCTCATTCACTACTACAAACTGATAGCTGTCATCAGTATGATTTGAACCATGCTAAGGCACTTTCACTAATGCCAATAGAGTTTTCTAGTCTATTCAAGAGGAAGTTTTGGTCAATAGTGTCGAAAACAGCCCTAAAATCGCACTAATAATGAGATACAACCACGATCAGATGATTGAAGTAGGTCATTTGTAACTCTAATTAGAGCAATCTCAGTACTATGATATAGTCTCATATATATAAATAAAAGTTTATAAAATTCTTCCTCTCCTATGGTAGAGAATGAGTGGAATTTTTCCTCTGGGGATCTACAGAGCAGAATCTGATGTGATACTGTAGCTGACAGCTGCACAGTTTCTATTTTATCTCTAATAGTATTAATCTTAAGTAAAATGTTGCATAAAGTCATTATTGCTGTGGTCTTGTGGAAAGTCAGTACCTGTTGATGCTTGCTGCTTTCCTCCAGCTACGCTCCATTTTCTGGGCTGCTCTCTTTAGGGTGCAAGTGTGCTCATTATACCATGGAGTCAAACTGTTTTCTTTCACTCTTCTTAAGCGCAAAGGAGCAACTGTATCTTAAGGGCTAGAAAAGAGAGAGTGTATGGTTTTGGTTGCATCATCAAGTTTTTTACACTATTGGACATGCTAAGGAATTTAGATAAATCAGGAAGATTACTTACAGAGCAGTCATTTGTTGTAGATGTGATGGTTTTACCATACTTGTAACAAGGTATAGAATTTACACAAAGACTAGATAATGATCTGAGATATCATCGCTTTGATGCAGTATTTCAACACCATTAACATCAATTCCATGTGACAGTACTAAATCTAGAGTATGATTTCGACAATGAGTAGGTCCTGTTACGTGTTTTGTAATCCTAATAGAGTTCAAAATATCTAATATTGTTATCAACGTGGATATTAAAATCACCAATAATTAAGACTTTATATGCAACCAGTACTAGAAAGAACTTGAATGAGCAAACTCTTTGCCCTTTTATACCTGTATATAACAGATGGTGGACAACCAGAATGAAGCTTTTACCGCTGCCGCGGCGCTGTAGAGTGCACTTGCAGCTGTTGACCGCCAAAAGGTGCTTTAACCATAAGTTATTGAGCAAACGCTTTAAAGCATGTTTTAGCAAATAGCCGTCAGCTTTGCCTGACTGATGTGTTATATTTGACAGCAAGTCAGCGGAAAATGAAAGAAAATTTTAAAAAACTGTTAATATTCACAAATTGCTATTTAGTGGTCTACTTATGAAGTTATTTGTGTTTCTTAGAAAGAAAATGTAAAAGGTTTAGGCTACTTTGCATCGGAACATTGAAAGTGGTAGTCTAGGAAACATACATGAATGTGTGAAATAAAAATATTCTTATTATTAATATTCGTTACAAGTATGTTTTTTATGAATATTTTTTAATTCATTTGATTAAAACAGCAACAGCGTATATTTGTGTGACGCACATACTTTTTATTTATTACATGTGCTTTATTATTTAAAAATACTCGGGGAAAGATCTACACTTCTTCTTCATGCAAAGTACTGCGTGTTTTATAAATTCTTTCCTTTATTTTAGTATAACGTTTTTAGTAATTCCATTTTTAAGACATGACAAAAAAAAAAAGAAATGAATAAGTTAAACCTGCCTAAACAGAACCTAAACAGATTTCATTTCTCTATAAAGGTGCGACCAAGAAAACATTAGTTTATAATTATTATAATTATTTATTTTTTCCATAACTATTAAGCCACTTCTGCCTGTGCATTCTGGAAAACTTATTACGAGGACTCGAGCGCAGAATATATTAAGACTTATTCATTGCGGTTAGTTGCACAATAAGACTTAAATGAACATATAGAAACTACGAAAATGCAGCAGTGCTATTAAACACCTTCTAAACATCTCAGTTTGAAAGCATTTAAGGAATTACGATGTGTGTCCTCACTGACTCATTCTCTCACAGTTATGGATACAGCTGAGACGAGCTTGCGCTTCAACAAGTGAATCCACCGCACCATGATTTCACCGAGGAAACATTTACTAACAAGCACATTTTTTTATATGAAGTCTCCCTAAACGTTGTATTTAATTATGGAAATTTAAATTGATGTCGTAGGCTATTTTGTTTCTAAAAAAATGAAAGTGATTGCGTCCTTCATCCTTTGCATCCTGCTCAATGCACTCGTTTTATTTTGGCATTGCATCACTCATAGCTTTAACATTTAAAATTTAACATTTAAAAGTTTTTTGAAGATGTATGTAACCGCAATCATTAGCTTTGATTAGCTGTAAAGCCTTGTCTCATGTCAAAAGGCTCAAGGCGACCACATACTTAGATGAACACTGCTGACCGTTCATATGAATGAGAGCGTAATCGCCCTGCTCCCATGTGATGATCGAGAGATTCACACGTCCACCCCCCCCAAATAGAATCAGATCAGTTAGGCCTGTGGATTTTGGCAAACTTAACACTTGTGTTTGAGCGCAGAATTTAAGGCTCATTTAAATGAACTATGAAATTGGAATTAGTTGAATAGTGACTAAATGGACGATGATATACAGTAGTAACTAGAAAAATCTATGATTTTAATTTTTTCAACTTAAATACACCATCAATTTATTGATAAAAATGTGTACGAACCCTGATAACAAACAATAACTTTGTCTCTCGCAGAGCTGCCGCATCTTGAGAAAAAAAACAACCATAGGCTATTATTTAGCGTGTCATACTCTGTATGGCAAAAATTACAAAAGCCAAACCAATAGGGAAATTTGTCCTAAAACACTTTGGCAAAACCTGCTGTACAAGTTTTAGCTGAGATATCTGTGTTAACAAGGGAGAGATTCACACCTTAATTAACCCCCCACAACAGAGTACGTTCCACAAGACAGACGCACTCTTTATTCATCTCACTTCACAAGAGAGACAAACTACAGCTTATTTTTATTTTGCAGCAATGTAGTTGTATTGACAGTACTCCTTCAAGAATAAGACATTACTGAACTCTACATTAAATATTTGATTATTTACTGTACATTAACTTTATAAAACGGTTCTCTAGAATATTTGTAGTAGCTACTATTCTTTTTGGCAGAATTATTATTTATTATTATAATTTACTTAATTTCTTCCTGGAATTTCTATCACCATAGTCCCTAAACATAAAACGGCTTAAAATACTCTTTCAAGAATAAGACATTATTTATAACTATTCTAAATATTTAGTTTATTTGTGTACATTCACAATAAAACAGCTGTGTATTTGTAAACAAAAGGAAACTATCTGATGCCCCTTTCAGTGAATCAAATGAATAAGTTTAACGTATTATCTATGAGCCAAAATGATGAAATTAATTTAATATTACATGAAAAACAAGCCTTTAGTGCGTGTTCCTAGTGCTGCTCATCTAAAACTATTATATATATGGTAAACAATGACGAGTTGCCTCTCAGACATTATGGCATGCATTATAATGCGCTTTCTCAGTTGAGAAGTGATCAACCACACACACACACCGTGAACACACACCCGGAGCAGTTGGCAGGCATTGCTCTGGCACCTGGGAGCATATATATTATAAAATATTATTATTATTTTTTTTTTTAAATTAGATGCGTCTATAACTGCGTGCGGCGCCGGCAGGTCATCTGATGTTTTTGATGTTTGAGTGGAAAATACTCCTTTAAGAATAAGACATTATTCAAATCTATTTTAAATATTTATTTTATTTGTGTACATTAACAATAAAAACAGCTGTGCTTTTGTACATAAAGGAAACTAATTGGATGTGCTTTCTGAAGAGCTCATCACAATTTATCTGAAACTGAAACTCAACTGACATTCTGCAGAGAAGCTGCTGGTTTTTTATTTTCTTTATTTTGTTAACTTATTATTTCAATAGAAAAATATATTTGGAATATGGACCAATATATTCTTTTAGGATATATGTAGCTAGGCTTTTCTCTGTTTGCACAAGCTCTGCATGATTGATGTAAATCCTCACGTTATGCTGCTCTTTTTTTTCTCTTTTTTTAAGGATGATGTCCTGTTGACATGTTATTTCACCTTTTATAAAAGTCATCTATATTATTTTTAAGGGTGTTATATTATAATGTTGTTATTGTTTTATTTGGTTATTTTATCTCTATTTGACAAAACAAAATTGTAGTCAGTTTTGAAACTTTGCACCACCTGGCGGTATTTTCATTAATGACTTTAACACGTGACTGAATTAAATTTAAATCCGGGACTTTGCCGCGGCAGTACACATAGTAATTTTGGTTGTCCACTTACTGTACCTTATGGACCTGATTGGCTGGTGAGATAAGGAGATTATTGGACAATGCGATTTCAGGGCGAGGCTTAATTAACCTCTTGAGGCGGGATCAACGGCGGGGGTTGCCGGGCCGGAATAGAGAGCCGGTGACCTGTTGGTAGAGCAGAAACATGAGTTAGTATGATGTAATCAAAAGAAATGAGCAATGCAGACAATAACAATGGGGTAAAGAGGGGAAAACGGCCTCATCTGAGGTGGGGAGGGTAACGGCCTCGTCTGAGGCGGCAGGTAAACGGCCTTGTCTGAGGCGGGGAAGGTAACGGGCTCGTCTGGGGTGGCAGGTAAACGCCTTGACTGAGGCGGCAGGTAAACGGCCTCGTCTGAGGCGGGGAGGGTAACGGCCTCAACTGAGGTGGTGGGTTAAACGGCCTTGTTTGAGGCAGGGAGGGTAACGGCCTCGTCTGAGGCGGCAGGTAAACGCCCTCGTAAAACTCTCCTCTCGAAACTTGTTTAGAGAAACATTACTTATAGCTTTTACATGGATCTCTAGATAATGTTATATGCCGCACCATAACATCAAACGAGTTATACCTAAAGCCTGTCTTCTGAGAAATACTGAGAACATTGCATGTCTGAAATAATTTGAGCATGTCTGAAATAATGTGAATTGATGTGAACTTAAAAACGGGTCTTTAAGGTTTTAATGTTATTAAAGCTTAGTCTGGATAAATAAAGTTTTTACTTCAGGAGCCTCACTTTCTGGAAATGCACTGATTCAGCTGCTAAGATTTGGTTGCCCAACTGAAAATGCACTTTGGTTTTATTAGAAAATATCATAGGCTAATGGAGGGCCAGGATATACAGGCATGATGGCATTTTTAACTGACAAACAGTCATCTGATACTGATGTGGCTAATTATTGGCTCATGGGCATGAGCACATTAAAGAAAACTTGACATTGCATCGATTGCTTTATCAAAGAATATTTGTTTTGATAAGACGTATTTAAAAGCAGACACTGGGTTTAGGAACGAACAGACAGTTAGAAGGACAACCTGGCGAAATGGTAACACAAAGTTCTCTCTTAACTCGCTGACCGATTCCCCAGATCACAACTCCTACTACACCCCCCTTGGGTAAAATGGGCTCACAAGAGAAGCTGTCCTCGGACAGACTGAACTGGCAAGACTCAGAGAATCAGGTTTAATATTCTTGTCGCTGGGATGGTAGGAAATAGTGAAACTGAAACACCCAAAGAATAAAGCCCATCGGGCCTGTCTCACATTAAGTCTCTCAGCAGATCTAAGATATGTCAGATTGCAATGATCAGACCATACAGTGAAAGGGTGGTTAGCCCCCGCGAGCCAATTATGCCACTCGCCAAGGGCAAGATGCACAGCTAAAAGCTTGCAGTTCCCAACATCATAATTACACTCCGCGGGTGAAAGGTGATGAGAGAAAAAAGCGCATGGGTGAATCAGACAGAGAATAAAGGCAGCCACGAGGTGGGGTACTACCGGGAATAAGGTCTATGGCTCAGTCATAAGGACGATGGGGAGGCCGGGAAGCAGCCCGGGACTAACTGAACACTGCTTACAAATCATGATACTCTTTGGGAATACCTGACAAAAATCGTCAGGTTCCTCCTGAAAGACAGAAACAGAAGACATAGGAGGAAAAGCAGACACAAGACATTTTACATGACACGAAATCACCCATGAAATAATGGAACTCTTCCTTCCAGTTAAATTGAGGGTTATGTAAGACGTACCATTGGTGGCCCAGAATTACTGGGTAAGTGGAGAGTTAAAAAGTAAAAAAAGAAATTGTCTCTTGGTGATTCCCAGAAACGGTTAACCCTCAGGGGTGTGAGGTGATTTTGGGCCTCATGAGATGTTTGGACATGCTTTGATATTTGAGCTTTCTTCAGCTACTTAGAACATATTATTGACCAACCTGTATTTTTCTTGTAATCAGCACAAACTCCTCTAAAATAATATGTGACCAAAATGAATTTACAATGTTTGTATTTTTTAGGAAAAAATATTATGCGTGGTTAGTAAGTTTTGTGAAAATAAAACTAGCTGAAATAAGGCCATTTAACTCATACTTAATAGTCCTGCACAAGACTTTTGAGTACTCAGTCTATTAGGCTAGAATATTTACTTCAGAATGATGTGAAAATCATTCCACTTACTTTTTCAGAGAAAACAATATAGTGTTTTAAATGGCATGTTTTGTGGCTGAAAGCTTGTATGCGAGCGGGTGTGAATTGTCATTAATATACATTGAGTCACACCTGAAAAGACAAAGACCCCTCCCCTAATGGGCCATTAGCGGCTGTCACTGAGGCAGGTAAGAAATAATGTGAGGAGATGTGAGACAAAAACTTTTTTGAAAAACATCTGTGAGCATACTAATATCAGTATATGTACACACACACAAACACACACACACATATATATAGATATAGATTTGTGAATAGATTAATAATGTGGTCTAATTATAGTTTGGGAAAAGCAAAACAATCAAATTTGTTCACGTTTAAGCAATAATAACTATCAAACTAATACAAGAAATGAGCATTACTCACTCGTTATGACGATCCCTCCATGACTCGCTCGAGTCTGCATTCTTTTTGTTGTCTGATGTAACGTTAATTTGAAGTTTATTTCTCAGAGTGCGTCTTTTGGGGTATTTTTTCTCACAGCGCGTCTTTTTTGAGGTGAATTCTGAGGTCTTATTCCTCTCAGCACGAAGTGTACAGTATCCGGGATGAACTTCAGCTAAACTCTCTCTGCATTGTTTGTGTTGATGTGGGTGTTTACATGTGGCGCGTTCCGCGTTCACGCGGCGCAGGGGGCGTGGTTGCATTAAGAGATAATGAGGGAGACGTGAAAGACTGGACATTGCGAGCAGAGAGTGCCTGTTCGTTCCACTCCACTAGCATGTACCTTGACAGAGCGATGTTAACTGCTGGAAACCCTCCAGCTCATGAACTGAACGATCAAAAATCTTTATCATCACCTTGAAAACCTTGTACAGCAGTCTGCCTCTGTCTGCCAGACAGCCACTCCCCAGTCACATGCCATTCCACTCAGGGGGGAGATGACAAAAGCGATGCGATCCTCTACATAAGTGAGAGGTAGAAGAGAGAAGGACACAAGACACAGCTCCTGGAGCTGAGCCGTGAGCTCCGTCACCTGAGCCGAAAGGTTCTCAACCGCAAAGCAAGCAAAGTCAAACTGCCACTCACTGCATGCAGCGATAGTCCTTAAAAAAGCTTGTCAAACAGATATTGTCTCAAATAAAGAAAAGGTCTGGCAGCCACTCACTGCACCCAGCAATTGTCTCACAAAATAAAGTCCATTAGACAGAAAAACAGGTGAGAGACCGGGCAGGAGAATGAACCACACTCCCAACACTCTTGCCACAGGCGAGACTCTCGCAGCAGGCACAAAGCACCCTGGTTTGGATATGATAAACTTCTGCACACAAAAGACCCTTAGCAAAAGGTACATTAAATACGACATTAGCATTTTAATCAATAAGCATATTCAACAGTTACTTTAATCTGTGGCCAACAAACTAAAGAAACTATAGGGTTTCCTTCTGTCAGAGGAGGGTAGCTCGGGATCTTTCGGCAATGTTGACTTGTCCAAGGACAACACACAAGACAATTAGTTCTTAATAAATGAAACACAAGTTTAATTGTTAAAACCTAATCTACTATACAATCACTACTTTGCATTGCTCTGATTGGGTTTCGGTTTCCTGGTGTCGTTGCTGGTTGGCCCTTTGGTCCTTTAGCAGTACTGCTGATTTGTTTGTTGCGATGAGAGTGGAGGCGCGGTTGTTTGAGTGTCTCTGAGTTTCGGAGTTCCTCTGGACTTGTTACTGCTGTCTCTCCGGGATGCGTTGGATTGGTGATCTTTGTTGTGGAGAAGATGCACCAAGTGGATATTTCTTTTCAGACTCACAAACACAGATGTAGATGATCACGTCCTTTTGGTCCAAGCCAAGTTGTTTGCACTGTACAACACGTTTTAAACCTGTGGAGTTTTGTCCCTACCACAAAGTGTGAAGGCCAATCAGTGAGCGTTACGGGCGGTCCCTTCCCTCTCATTGGTCCCATCGTAGTGCATAATCTGAATTTATTAACATGTATTCAACACAGTCCAGAAGAGGGGGTACCACAAGTTTGGGTGTATAACTTAATAATGTTTAATAACCTTTTTCTGATTCAAGATATCGATCCCTCGTGTTTAAAAAGAGATTCCACATGTCACAAGCTATCTTTCCATATCAAGCATGTCTATGAAACGTCCTGTCTACATTTCATTCATTTGTTCATTCGTCACACACACACGCCTTTCAAATTCAGAAATCATAACAATAATAAATGAAAACAATACAGAATATGTGAATGCAATACATGACACTTACTGATTTCTTAGTGGGCATGCAATGCAGAGTTCTCCATACAGATGCTACATCCGATGTCTCCTTTGTTCATAATGCAGAAAAAGTGTGCGCCTTCTCTTAGGAGTGTGCGCAGAGACGTGTGAAATTTAATGCTCGTATAACATTGTTATTAAATATTGTTTAACAGAGATGTTTGCTTGTTCTCTTAGCTACAAACGTAGAGGTTGCTATTAAAAATAGTTCCAATCTATATAATTTGGGTTGTGGTAAAGAAAAATAAGAACTGTACACACCATGTGTTAGTCTGTCCCTGTCCTAATCGCATAATATATGCATGTACGAATATGCAGACAGTATGTGGCCAGTATGATATGTGACATGTTTTGTCACATCTGATCCCACAATGTTTTTTTGTTGTTTTCTTCTGCAGTTTTCAGCATTCATTAAGCTACAAGTGACTGAAGGCAAGGGCCGCCTCCATCCAGGAATAGAAAAAGATCTTATCATAAGGGACATGTTCAGAAAACAAGATCGTAATGCAGATGGCAAGATAACTGAAGATGAACTGAACATCATAGTAAATGAGGATAGTGAAGCGCCTAAACATGAAGAGCTGTGAGGGCAACAGATTTTTGTCATTCAAGTTGTAATTGGCTGACTATGTTGGCTCGATGGGATCCATGGGTTCAGTAATGGATAATGTTCCAATGACACATAATGCACTATTTAAAAAAAAAAAAAAAAAAAAATATATATATATATATATATATATAAAAATAAAAAAATATTCTTGTTACAGTGTTTTAGAGGTTACATTGGCAGATGTGTTATATGTGACCTTTCTGTGTCTTTTTTTCTGTCTATTAATCAAATAAACAATGTAACTGAACAGTGGGTTTGCTCATATATAGCTGTTATGCAGCTTCTATGTTCTGATCAGGTTTTTTGTGCACCTGAGTCACTGAATTGAGTATCTGCTAATACTGAGTCCCAAACTGATACTTGTGTGGTGCTCACTTCAAGCACATTAAAGTTATTTAAAATGAACCTAATATATATATGTGTGTGTGTGTGTGTGGGTTTATGTGTTTCGTGAGGACACACATTTGTATAATGACATGGGTATGACATAGGTATTACAATATGTAGGTGTTTTATGAGGACATTTTCAGTGTCCCCGTAATTCAAAAGGCTAAAAAAAAACATACTAAATGGTGTTGTTTGAAAATCTAAAAATGCACACAGTTTCCTATAAGGGGTAGGTTTAGGTGTAGGTTCAGTGTAGGACAATACCACATACAGTTTGTACAGTATAAAAACCATTACGTCTATGGAGAGTCCTCAATCTTGCAATCTTTATTTCCCTGGAGTCGTCAGCAGGTGGTGTTGTATACATTATTTCTGGGGATTAAGCGCATGCTGTCGGTCTATAAAAAGTAAGTGATGCACAGCGAGCCGTGTGGGAGGGAGATGAGAAATATCTGTTATCCTTTAAGGATTTAAGGCCATCCAACAGTAAATATGGTATTTTAAGTTGATAATCTTGTTAAATATTCTTGTTAGACTCATATTCTGTCCAGTTATTTAAAAAAGATGGTGTATTTGTAAAGTTTTATCATATACAAGGTACAATGTTATGACGTATCATGCAGTGTTAGTATGTTCAATTTGCCTGTATAAAACGTCTTTCACTGTTATTGTTTACAAATGTCTGATGTGATTTCATGTGATTGATACTTCTAGGATTATTCACACTGTTTACAGCAGGGTTTTTTAAACTGTGGGTCGCACAGTGAGGAAAGGGGGGTGCGCGCAAAGTCATTATGTCAGTGTCTATGTCAGTAATGTGCAGCATTCATGACCGCTGCCATAAAGCATTTGGTAAAATGGAAAAAGTTTTTAAAACTAAAGGCGTCGCAGACATACATCTTCAGAACAAATCAGATCTAAAATGGAGCCACTCAGAAAATATGATTGGTTATATACCTTTGTCAACGAAAAATGATCACAGGTACATCCTGCATCCCACAAAAAGCACTTTGAGCCTCATTTTTAGCTGCATATCGAATCGCAAAATCCAAAAAGCCACACACCATAGGAGAGGAGCTTCTGCTACTGGCCTGTATAGAAAATCGTTGAGGAAATGCTGGGTAAAGATGCTGCAGTGAAGACTGCTAAAGTTCCACTTTCTAATGATACAGTACAACGATGTACTGAGGAAATGTCTTCTGACATACACGAACAAACAAGTGAAAAAATCTGCAATAGTGCTACATTTTCTCTACAACTTGATGAAAGCACAGATGCTGGAAAAAGTGCACAGTTGCTGGATTATGTCAGGTACATTGACTCCACTGACATGGTTGAGGATTTTTATTTTGAGAATAACTGAGAGAACGAACAACAGGAACCAATATTTTCAGTGGGAAAAATGGATGCATAGATGGAGCAGTGGCGATGACGGGCAAGAAAAGTGATCTTCTTGCCTGCTTAAAGGAGGTTGCCCCCTTAGCTACTTTCAACAAGAAGCCCTTGCAAGTAAGAAACTGCACCCTGAGTTAAACAATGTTTTGACTGCCATAAAAATAGTAAATGCTATTAAGGCCGGCGCGCTCTCTTCCCGACTTTTTGCAGCGTTGTGCAGGGAAATGGGCTTAGAACATCAGCACCTGCTTCTTGATTCCGAGGTCAGGTGGCTATCGCGGGGTAATGTGTTAACTCGTCTGCTTGAGCTGCGAGAAGAGGTCTCGCAGTTTTTAATCAAATGTTAATTCTCCTCTTGCTGTACACCTGTCAGATGATGAATGGTGCGCAAAGCTTGCCTACGTTCAGACATGTTCACTCATATAAATGAACTTAAGAGCATGCAAGGAATATCATCATCCATTCTGACATACATAGAAAAGATTGCAGCTTTCACCAGTAAGCTTTTGCTAATTGTGGAGATCCCGAGTGGAAAAAGGGGTGCGGGTTATGTTTCCATCACTTTGCGTCATTGACAGTGAACGCATCTGGAAGACAGTACATACTCACCTCGCCGCACTGATTCAGAAATTCCACAAGAATTTTCCCGATATCAGGAGAAGGGTCTGGCTGCAGACCTGCACCTCCACTGTCAGACCTGCACTCTCAGTCACCAAAACTTCCTCTTCAAGTGACGTCACTTGCTGTCAACACCTGCACTCTCAGGTACCTGCTACGTCACTTGCAGTCAACACCTGCACAATTCAGTATCTTGAATGGAGAACAATTTCCAATTTTTTTCAAGAATCATTGCGGTAAGTGCATATGTGTATCTGTGTGTGTATCTGAGGTTCACAGTCATCAAACAGCAAAAATGTGAATGCCCACATTGTTCAGTCACTATGCTAAAAAAGAAGTCATAATCCACATTAACAGAAAGCATACTGATGATTCAATATATATTAATGAGATCACATCTTTCGAGTGTGTGTATTGACTCATCAAATGGTCTTTTGGCAGTTCAAAAAATTGGTCATGGTTTCTCTGGCAATCATCCAGCTCAAAAAGAACTAGTTAGTTTTTAATTAATGTATAATTAATACAACAGTTTTATTAAACTGTGGCTTTTTTGGATGTTAAAACCTGTTGTTGTTGTTGTTCATAGATCAACTATATCCTGGACATTGAGAGACAAGGAAACAAGCTGATTGTTGGAACAGCAATCTTAAACCCTGCTGACTTTTGGACATTGGGCTTGAACAGAGACATGGAGTCACTGTAAGATCATGTTTGTTTTAAACAGCATTATATGTTATTACATTAAATCCTAATTAACCGTCTGAGGTGATTTTGGGGCCCTTGAGATCTTTGGACATGTTCAAAGTAGCTGAAAAAAGCTCAAATATCAGAACATATTATTGATCAACCTGTATTTTGATTCAAATCGCTACATAATACCTGATATTTAAGTGTTTGCTGCTGCTTTCCAACAAAAAAACAAACAAACAACAAAACATCTGTGAGCATGCTAACATCATTATATTTAGGGTATATATTTATATAGAGTGCTTTTGTAGGCATAGACCAACGCATGCTTTGTATTATCTTACAAGAGCATTTTACAGTATATCCAAGATTTTATTATTGTATAGGACATTAAACATTTATAGATATATATTTAAATCTATCTATCTATCTATATCTATATATATATATATATATATATCTATATCTATATATATATTTCATATTCAAACCGTTTCACTCGATTTCAAGCATATAATAGTACATTCCCCTTGGGGAGCAGGTTCGTGCAGTGTGGCTTGCTGGATCTGGTCATTCAGTGCCCATTGGATGGGAGTGAGGAAGGCCGATTTAGGTAGGATGGATTCAGGTTCCTCCGAGATGGGGTCGGGTTGGTAGAGTCGGGAAAGAGCGTTTGCCTTAATGTTCTTAGCACCTGGTCGAAAAGAGATGTGGAAATCGAACCAGGTGAAAAACAGAACCCATTGAGCCTGACGTGGATTGAGTCTTTTAGCTCCTATCCGTGATCACTTCAATGGGAAATTTGGCCCCCTCCAGCCAGTGACGCCACTCCTCGAAGGCTAGTTTGATAGCGAGCAGCTCACGGTTCCCTACATCGTATTTCTGTTCCGCAGATGATAATTTCTTTGAAAAGAAGGTGCATGAATGTAGTGTAGGAGGCTCATCATGCCATTGTGAAAGGGTGGCACCTACGCCCGTGGTGGCTGCGTCCACTTCTACGATAAATGCTGATTTCGGGTCTGGATGATGAAGAATATGCGTGGTGCAGAAGGCAAATTTGAGCCAAGTGAAGGCTTCCTGTGTGGCTGTGGTCCAAATGATTGCCTTCTTGGCTCCTATAAGAAGAGAGGCGAGTACTAAAGTGATTTGACTGTGCCCCTCGATAATTAGCCTATAAAAAATTTGCAAATCCTAGGAAACGCTGCAGCTCTTTAACTGTGGTGGGCGTGGGCCAGTCCCGAACTGCAGTCACTTTTCTAGGGTCCATCTCGATGCCCTCCAGGGAGATGTAATACCGATAGTCTATACAAGGCCTCAGTCCCCCGTCTTTCTTGGCCACAAAAAAGAAGCTTGAGGCGGTTGGTGAGGTTGACGGGAGAATTAATCCTTGATATAAAGCCTCGGTGACATATTCTTCCATAGCTTTTCACTCGGGTAAAGACAGGGGATATACTTTGCCTTTGGATAGGATGGCATTAGGCACAAGGTTAATGGCACAGTCCCAGTGTCGGTGACATACATATATGCAGGTTTAGGTGTCTTTTTGTGATGACACCAATACAAACCTAAATTACACACTGAGTTTTGAGCGTACAGATAGGAGCAATACATCAATCGAATCTATGAAGGGTCTACTTTAATTTGTATACACATATAATAACAACACAACTTTGTGTATTTCGAAAATGAAGAAAACATACAGGGTGCACTGTCTGCCGCGTTGGTCTGCGTGATCTTCAGTCAGCAATGAGTTATTAAAATGAAACTAAAACTCAGCAAATAATGCACACAGAGACATGAGAGTTATCTGTAGAAAGCTTGATATGTCTACTATTACGCTAAGACAGTCTAATCGAAAACAAATATTCTGTGATAAAGTAATTGGCATGAAATCAGCGCGATGTCCAGTCTTTCGTGTCTCCCTCATTATCTTTTAATGCGACCACGCGCTGCATGAACAATAGGTATGATAATCATCCACGCGGAGCACGCGGTGCGTGTAAACACCCACATCAACACAAACAAAGCAGACAGAGTTTACCTGAAGTTTTACCTGAGGACCAAATTCACCTCAGAAATAGACTTGCTGTGAGAAATAAATACTCAAGAAGAAGCGCTCAGAGGAATAAACTTCAGATTAACGTTACATCAGACAAGAAGAATGCAGACTCGAGCGAGTCACGGAGTGATCATCGTAACGAGTGAGTTATGCTTATTTCTTGTATTAGTTTGCTTGTTAATGTTGCTTAAATGTGAACAAATTTGATTGTTTTGCTTTTCCCGAACTATAAATCCTATTATTCCTATAACTATATTGTTCATAATACAATAGTGTATGATAATAGTGCATGATGAATGCTATGAGTCTAAGAATGTTTAGACCATATTATTAATCTATTCACAAATCTAGTTTATAAATATATATCTGTAGATGTTTATATATATTGTCACGCTCAGACAATACAGACAAGAGGGATAATGTATTCAGGTGAGTTTGTGCACAAACAGAAAGTAAGCATAAGCAGATACATCAAACAGTCTTTTAACATAAAGCATAAAGTCTGCTGGTATGTATCAGGTTATACAGTTTATCGTGGGAGAGCAGTGAGGCAGGGGATTACCACAGCGTGGATTCAGGTGAGTAATCGGGTTTGGTAAGTGAAAGGTAAGTATACTCAGTCTTTCAAAGTTCCTTCAAGGGATCCGTTAAAACCATAGTCCTTCCTCAGAGAGAGCAGACG
>JAUYWG010000056.1:4194262-4214192 GCA_034779775.1 Enteromius afrohamiltoni | reverse complement strand
GGCAGGCAAAGAGTGTTTTGCACAATATGTTCCAATCAAGGAAACTGTCAGTTCTCTGTTACAAATTGACACAGTAAAAGAACACCATAAACAAATGTACTACAGTGTTCCTCGTAAAGATGTTTTTCGTGACGTGTGGGATGGCAACATTATGAGAGAAAATTGTTTGCTAAAAAATGAGCCTTCGTCCTTTGGCATAATTAAGCTTATAAAGTTAATGAGCGTGACCTGCCCATACAAATGTAAATGTTACAGACAGTAAGGATTAAAATAATTTTTTTTAAAATATAAGAGGTCCTTTTAATGGTGTTTGCCAATTAAAATTTTAGTTTGCATGAATGTGTAAATAAATGTAAAATATTTTTTGAGACAAAATACTGACACTGTACATGGTATCATCATTAGAGTTTATAAATAATGTTAATTCTCTGTGCTTTTATCAGAAACTGAAGTGATTACTTCAAAATGAGCCTTCGTCCTTTGGCATAATTCTCTACCAGGATACATTAGAAGTTGCCAACCCTCTTGGATCTGGCAGGAAAAAACACAAATTACTCTGTGTATACGACACCCTTACAGACATTCCTCCGCATCATAGGTCAAGCATTGACCAGATGCAACTTCTGATTTGCAGAGAACAAGATTTTAAGTTTTTTGGGCAAGAAAAAATCTTCCAGCCACTCATCAAAGATCTTAAAGATCTTGAGACAGGTGGTGTTACTTTGCCCGACGGACAAGTGTTCCTGGGAACATTAACTGCAATTTGTGGGGACAACCTGGGCTCACACTGTATAGGTGGATTTGTAGAGAATTTCTCCAAGAGTGTTCATTTTTGCAGATATTGCAACATTGACAGAGAGACCTTTCAAAAAGATCCTCTATCCAAAGGTACTAAACGCACAGTTGTTTCATATAGATAGCATGCTGAGAGGGATTCTGATTCAGGTGCAGTTGAAGGAATCAAATTTGACTCTTTGTTCAATAGTCTAAGTTACTTTCATGTTTGCAACCTGGATTACCACCTTGTCTTGGCCATGACATATTTGAAGGTGTTGCATCATGTGATGTAACGTTATACATAAAACACCTTGTGACTGTGGATAAGCAGTTCACTTACCAGGAATTAAAATCGCAGAATAAGTCAGTTCTCATACTTTGGTTGTGATGCTAATGACAAACCTGCTGAGCTTTCTCCAGGGGGGGATAAACTGTCTGGCCATGCAGTGCAAAACTGGTGTTTACTTAGGATGCTTCCAGTTTGATTGGATATAAGATTGAAAGTCCAGCTGAAAATGAGGTGTGGCAGCTGGTGTTACAGCTTCGACAAATAGTAGAGCTTATATGTGCTCCAGCTATTTCTGCAGGGCAGATAGCCTACCTAGAAGTTTTGATTAATGAGTACCTGCACACTAGATGTAAAGCATTTCCAAAACACACACTGAAACCAAAGCACCACTACATTACTCATTTTCCTGAACTGATTTTTCACTTTGGCCCTCTAATCCGTTTGTGGACGCTAAGATTTGAAAGCAAGCATACATATTTCAAGCAGTGTGCTCGAATCTTCAAGAATCTTTGTCAAAGGCTTGCAGAGAAACATCAGCTTCTTCAGGCATACCTTTATGCTGGCAACTTCTTTCCTGCAAATATTGTTCTGGAAAAAAGCACCGAATTTTATTCTACTGAATACAGTGAGGAGATCGGAACGGCAGTTTTGCATATGAATTTTGAGGCTTTAAACACTGAGGTTGCCAATGATATTACACTGAGAGGTACAAAATACAAAAAACAAAATACAAAATACTCTGTTTTGATCAGAGACTCATATGATGAAGAGCTTGTAGTTGGAAAGATCAAATTAGTTCTTGTTCATCAGTGTACATCTGTGCATTTTTTTTACCCAGGAATATCAGGCTGTACTGGTTCCTAACATGGGTGTTTACAGTATTACGCCAGCCGAGAGAGCGTGCTGTGTAAAACACGAGAATCTGTTAGATTATTACCCATTGCCTGAGTACAAAGTGTGTGGCATGCCTGTACTAATTCTTCATCACTCTTTTCTCTTTCTATAGACCAATGTCTGACTGGAGTAATGAGGTTCAAGACATCATTATGGGGGCATTGCCTAACCTATCCTCAGATGTTCTGCAACAGATCCTTTCAAAACTTCAGAGCTCTGGTCTAGAAAGCAAAAATGATTTGCAGTATGTTCAGAAAGATGACCTTCAAGATCTCTTGCCAGTTATTCAGCTTAGAAAGCTTCTTCAAGTTTTTAAATCAGGTAACGTAACGTTTAAGCTTATAAAATTCATGAGCGTGACCTGCTCATACAAATGTAAATGTTACAGACAGTAAGGATTACAATTTTTTTTTTTTAAATATAAGAGGTCCTTTTAATGGTGTTTGCCAATTAAAATTTTAGTTTGCATGAATGTGTAAATAAATGTAAATATTTTTTGAGACAAAATACTGACACTGTACATGGTATCATCATTAGAGTTTAAAAATAATGTTAATTCTCTGTGCTTTTATCAGAAACTGAAGTGATTACTCTAGACCTACAAGCCATCTCCAGCCCATGTTAAAGTTACAGTCAGTCAAGTTCATCCTCTCCTCTTTCATCTTCCAACTCCTGACAGCCAAGCTTGCATGTCATTTTCTCCAGACATTTCCAAGACATGGCCCACAACTTTCCAGATCTCTTGGGACCGAATGCCACCAGAGATCCAATCAGCTATTTCTGCAGGCAAGAGGCCCAAACCTGCTGAACGGCGCCAGATGGTGAGAGTCCTAGTCGACAAAATCCGCAAATATGAGCTTAACCCCACACGCTCTCAATGCATTAAAGTCTGCCAAAAAATTGTTAGGCAGTACCCTAACAGCTTTGTGGACCAGTTTCCAAATGGTGCTTTAATACCAGGAGGATATACATCTCTCTTACTGCAAGTGAAGACACGTGTGGAAAATCTAAATCGTGAGAGTGGTTTTGGCCATCATAGAAGAACCATGACAAGGTCTGGATGCAAACAAGGACCCACTGACACTTACGGGTGTGTGAGATTTCAGCCACATCTCCCACCAGAAGAAACCACGGAAACCATAGAGGCAAAACGTCAGCGACTAGAAGACATTTACAGCAAGGAGGGAACTGCTGGATTTGAGAAAGTAGAAGTAGAAAATCTAATGAAAACAACATTCTGTCTGCAGCGTCAGCTTTTAAATTCGACACCATCTCCTTCCGTTGACGACATAAGGTGCCTTTTTAACCAGAGGTCCATCTGTGCCCATTTTCACTTGCTTATTGAAATTGACATACTGGGCACTTTAAAGATGTCAATGGAAGAATGTGGAAAGACCATTCCTGAGTACTTTAAAAGCAGACCAAAAGACAAGCATGAAGGATGTCCTGTCCCAAGCAGACAACCTTGAAATTGCAGACCTGGTCATCAGGCTTCTTCTGGCACATTTCAATGAGAGTGAAAGTGGCCTGATATTACATGCAGATGTGAGTGTTTTTTAAATCTTTTGTTTCTTGTTTCATTTGATCTAATTTATTTATTTATCTACCATTCTAATTGTTTTGTTCTCTGTCAGGTTTCTGCGACTGCAGCTGATGTAGAGAAGATTCCAAATCTACCTGCCAGCCCTCGAAAGTTGTGTGGTATGTCATAACTAGCAGATATGATAAATGATTGGTTGCAAAGGCAGTACTTTTGAAAGAAAGGTTCATTCAAAAATGAAAATGATGTGATATTTTACTCACCCTCAGGCCATCAAAGAATTATTTGACTTTCTTTTCTTTCTTTTTCACTAGAACACAGCAAGATTTTTAAAATGATATCTGCTGTTTTACAGATTTATACGATGCAAGTGAACTGTGCCATATTATGTTACTGATGCGAGATCTGCCACAGTACCACAAATTATTTGTGTTTTGATTGAACAGGACAGTTAATAAGGAAATATTAATAATGGATTTGTTTCTTCCCAACATGTATAATTTTACCTTTGAAAACATGAACTGATGGACGGGAATAGTGTGGATTACTGTAATGATGCCGTTCGAATGATGTTCGAAGTACGTGGCGAGCAGGACGAGGTCAAGGAACATGAGAGAACACCGCAAGTCCGGTGGTGTGATTACTGATGAGTGACACCTGCGTGATACACCAGTCTCGTATCTCTCACAGAGGAGCGGAATCATAAAAGGAGGAGCGACAACAACTGCCTACTGGTTGAAACCGTAAAATTACAGTAAGGGGCTGGAACCACAGCTGCCAGTATTTTACTGTAAAATTACAGCATTGTTGAAACCGTAAAATTACAGTAAAGGGTTGTAACCACAGCTGCAGTACTTTACTGTGAAATTACAGCATTGTTGAAACCGTAAAATTACGGTAAAGGGCTGGAACCACAGCTGCCAGTATTTTACTGTAAATATATGGGTGAATTTTTTACAGTGTGTCATATTCCTCTTGTTAAGCCACTCTGGAACCACAGACAATGTCTAGAGACTGGAGGAAGAGTGGAGAAGCTCATAGGCCAAGTTACATGAAGTCCAGGGTTAAGTTTCCACAGTCTGTCATGATTTGGGGTGCAATATTATCTGCTTGTTTTGGTGTGCTTGAATGGCCAGCAAATTAAACAGATCTGAACCCCATAGACAATCTATTATAGGGTATTGTCAAGAGCAAAATGAGAAACAAGAGCCCAAAAAATGCCTGGGATTCCATACCACCTCAGCAGTGCTACAAACTGTTCGCCTCCGCGCCGTGCCAAATTGAGGCAGTAATTAAAGCAAAAAAACCTCCTACCAAGTATTAAGTACATATACAGTAAATGAACATACTTTCCAGAAGGTCAACAATTCATTAAAAAAATTATTTTCATGTATTCTAATTTGTTGAGAATTGGTGGGTTTTTGTTAAATTTGAGCCTTAATCATCACAAATGAATTATTGAAATAAATGAACTTTTCAACAATATTCTAATTTATTGAGATGTACTCAGATAAACGAGTTTTCAATGTAATTCCAAAAATTATTTAAGAAATTATAACTAAATAAGAAATATACTGAACATCATTTGATATCTATTGACAAATACATGACAGATGTTTATAAAGAAACTTACAGACTCATCAAAGTCCATGTAATTGGAGAAGACTTTAACATTAGGGTGGAACACACCGGCTTGTCTGATCACTTCCTCTAGCACATCCCCAATTCCAGCAGAGAAGATGAGCAAAGGAACAGACAAATGATGGAGATGATCAAAAAACTGTTGGTATCCATGCCTGACAAACAGATTACCAAACCATTACATAAACCATTTTTATTAGTGATGATATCACCCACTACAACACAAAGGTTTGTTGATTTTTTTTAATGGTCCTACCTTAACATGGCTTCAGACTCTCTCACAACTAGGGCCAAGTGATCCTTAAGGATTTTCTCCTGCACAAGAAGCTCATGAGCTTTAGTCCACCTGCATGCACACACACACACACACAACTAAGTACAATGAATGAATGACAACTTGCAATTGGTGTAAAAACAAAAGGAAAATATAAAGATAAAAATACTACAATACTACGGTGCATGAGTTTTTTTTTTTTTAACCTGTAAAATCTACTCCAATGATCAAACTTGCACGCCCCATGCTACACACTGGTTCCACCCCATTTACATGGGACGAGACTGAAGAATAAAAAAAAAAAAAACAAACAAAAAAAAAAAACGCATATAACTAATCCAGAATACCAAGAAACATCTGAGGCTAGAGAGATATTACAACACCACAGTGGATTATCGATTAATGTGGCAAGGCTTGCAGCACATCACAGAGTCCCAGCAGAAACAGTGGCAGACTTACCCATTAGGAAAAGGTAGGCAACTGCCTTGGGCCCCCAAAATGCTTTTCACAAGATGCGCATTAAGCACGGACACATGGACGGTCAAGGTGTTTATTAGCACTCTCTGTGTGTTGGAGTTGAACATGCTTTGTGTGTGTCCTGCTTGTAGCAAACTAAAATATTATGCATTAGTCTTATGCAATATTAGTCTCTTGATCTTTCTCACGGCACTTCTCTCTGTGCGTCTGCTCCTTTTAGCAATAAAACTCAGATATGTTGCTTCTCTAAGGCCCTGTTTACACTAGGTGCATTTTCGTTTTTAAAAAGCATAACTTTACGTGCCTATCCTGGCATTTTCCACCCTCAAAAACGGACGCTTTTGAAAACGCTGCAGACCCTTTCTACAAATTGCGCCTAATTTTACATTTACATTCTGATTTTATCAGACGATGACTCGACCACTGTTCTGTCACTATTTCATATTCATCCCGTTTTATGACAAAAGAAACACTAAGATAAATTAATAAAAACATTTACTGAGAATTTAGCTGCATCAGAATACGTATGTGGACACTTTAGGCTATGTGTAAAAGTAAAAATAAATAAAACACTGTAAAAGTGTCTGCTAAATAAATAAATGTAAATGTTAATGAAAGAATCCCATTATAATATGTACATGAAAAATGTAGAAACACAGGACCTAACTATGGGGCACCATTGCAACATTGTGCAGCAGCAACTTTGAAAGCAAAAAAAAGAATCCACAAGGTTAATTGAAGCAAATGTGTGCAAATGTATAGGGCCCCAATCCTATATTTGCCAAATTAACTAAATCCGCCCCTGGGCAGAGGACCAACCCATCCAAAACATCTAGCCCAGATAACATGCCAAGCCAGGCACTCGTTGTTTGCCCATCAGAACTGGCTTAAGTGGTTGTGAAAATCTTCTTAGACCTTGATGCCCACCTAGTTTAAGACCACTACAATTGTGCCTCCTTCTGTGACCTGCCTAAATTATTATAGCCAATTGCACTCACCCTAAGTATTATGAAGTGTTTTGAAAGGATAGTAATCTGCAACAAAACAGGACTATTCCAGATGCCTTGCACCAATTACAATTTGCAGATCCACATCATTCTGATGTCAACGCTGCCATCCAAATGGTCCTCACACATTTGGAGATTAAGCAGAATGCCATTTATTACTTATAGCTCGGTATTCAACACAGACATACCACACCATAATTTAGTAGTAGTAGTAGTAGCAGGGCCGTCCAAAAAAAACTTCAATGGGGGGCATTTCGTTTTCATATTCACAAAAACAAAAACAACCTGCAGCTATTATTATTTAAATCAAATTCTATAATAAACAGACAATCTGCGATGATCTGTTGACTTTTGAGTGCCATATAAGCCATTTAAAATTTGAATAGAAAAGTGTAAAAAATGTGAAAGATTTCCCTCGAAATTGCAACAAGTAGCCTAATGATCAATGAATTTTGTGTCAAAAACAATCTATGCATTAAGGATATGACTGGCAATTAAAGCCTATTAATTTCACATTTCAACAACAATTTAAAACTACAAATCATAAAATAAAACACAAATTATAGACTAATGGCATTCATTATAAAGATTATAAAAGTCTTGCCAAAACTAATGTATTTAAAAAAAACTGAAAGGCACCATAAGCATATTCAGCACAAATAACAGATGTTTCCACGAGACGCTCTGACGGGATCACATGGATTTACTTTTATTTAGGCCTACACTCACAATAAAAACAAAAACATACTGTGCTTAAATGTGCCTAAAAGAAAGAAACATTTCCATTCTATGATAAATTCGTTGGTGTGTGTTAAATAGCAGGCGATGGAATGTGTTATGACGAGCGCTAGTTGCCGCTGTAGTTGGCGCTCATGCACAGTGGATCGAACACTCCGTTCTCCGAACGTGGCCTTGATATACAATTTCTTAAATGAACACTGCTTTGGTTTTAATTAGGAAAAAGACCTTTACAAGGGTAGTGTCACGCCCAGCTGGAGCTATCAACTAAAGACTGTGTGTGATACTCCAGCTTTCTATGTACTCTGTGTTTTGTGTCTGTTTTCATGTCCGGACTCCATTTCCCAGTGTGTTTTTTCCGCGTTTCTATCTCCGTGTATCTCGCTATTTGGATTACCTGTTGCTGACTTCTACCCGTTCCTGGATTACTGTCTTTGCCTCACCCTATGGACTCTGTTTACTCTGGTATTTGACCCATTGCTCTGATTATCGTTTACTCTTCTGGATCTGCCTCTTATAACGCTGTTTGTCGGTCCTGATTGTGTTTGTCTGACCCTGTGCTGGAATAAACCCTTTGCACATGAACTCGCACGCTTCACGTACTCTCTATTCGTCACAGATAGATTAGAACTCGCAGGCTCAAGATCTGTCATACATTCTACCACTAGACCATCACAACACACAAATAAATAGAGCAAATTTATTATTTTTTTTCTTTTACAAAGTTTGGTTACTTTTCACTTCAGCCTGACGTATATTTTATTGTTAATATTTATACATATATTTTTATATATATATATAAATAAGGGATGTAACGGTATTGTAAATACCGTCGTACCGCAATAGAATTTTTTTTTTCGATAATACTGTGGTCGCATGACTCGATAAAATGATAGGTCTTCTGAGAAAAGTTTGCTCAGGCGAATGGAGCGAACGGGAGGTAGAGGGAACTACAATTCCCATCAGCCCAAGCATGCCCATCATTCTTTGGGGTCTGTTGTTGTTGCTACAAATCAGTGTTGCCGACTTTGTCTCTATATTTAATGACTATTCAGACCCCCTTGGCAACATTTTTCCCTAAAAGCGGCTAGCGACAAATCTAGAGAGTTCTTGGACAAACCTCAGCGAGTCTCCGGTATTGCCGTGCAAGCACTTGCTCTCTCGCCGCATGTCTCTGTGTCTGTTCTGTTCAGCGAGCGGATGAAAGGGGCAGGGCTTTCAGTTAAAATAGATATTATGTTGCTTCTAACTTTACTTTACATGCAAATAGAGCCAAAATCACAGCATAGCCATTGTCTATATCCTATGTGTACTATGTGTTTCATTATGAATTATAAATAATTATATAATTATAAACAATTATAAATAAGTTTTTAATCTAGATTAACATCTTGTAAGGTAGAGCTAGGTCAGTAGGCTTTATAATGGCGTGCATTTCAGTCATTTCATATTCATTCTGTTTTTCTGACAACAGAAACCATTAAAAATATCAGTCAAAACAGTTATATTGAGAATTAGGGTGCATTGAATAATATCATGTGACCCCAGAGAAGCAAGATAATATGATACACTGACGTAATGAATATGCAAATTGATATATGACATCATCTAGCAATCTAAAGTGGGTTTTAAATCAGATGTGAGGAAGGTTTAATAATTTTTTTATATTAAAATTGAAGTTCCTGTTTCAAAGTTCACAGGTAGATGTGTGTGCCATTGATATGACTGCCCCTCCCATCCCCAAACAGATGAAAACTAGTGATGGGAGGTTTGGATTATCTTACAGACTCGTTCATTTGAGTCTCGTTCAGCAAAATGAATGAATCATTCAAGAACGACCCATCACTAATGAAAACTAGAAACACACACATTACAAACTATTCCCACAGCATTCAGGTAGGCATTTCCAACAGGGCAAAACAATCGATCAGTAAAAGCTATCTGAACATTTATAGGCGGGGGTTTTAATGCAGGGATTTAAGAAAATGCTAAATGTTATTGAGACCTCTTAGCACTCCTAGCAAAGAACAGAAAGATAGTGACTTTCTTTAGCTGAAGCACAACAGCGGCCCATGTGTTGAAGACACGATCTGTGCTGTCTGAAGAAAATGTGGACACACTCATCTTTCTTGTTCTTTTCTTTCTATTAGACTTTTTAATTCGGCCCGGCTGATTCTCACTTCATCCTAAGACCCCGGCCCAGCTATGTGCCCAATTTAAAAGACTTTTTAAATTAATTACATGAAAAATCTAGTCAAATTGGGGTGAATTTAGGAGAATGCTTGATTGATTTGCAGGGTGATGAATTGTGCAGATCCTTTTTGTTTACCCTATGCATCAAAATTAATAAGCGTCTGCCTCCAGTTTAGATACTGACAATTTTTCGATCTGCCTGGATTCAGAAGTTCATCAGTGGAGGCGAGATTAAGCCTATGCTATGAAAGAGATGGGAAATGGGGCTTGTACTATTTATAGGAGGTTTCTCTTGCTCATGGCAATTGCTTGTGGGTGCTCCTTCCAAAATTTGTTTGCAAACATTGTTTGTACTGGGGAGCTCATACATCCTTGTTGTGTCCTGTACGTGCTCTGCGCCTCTACACTAACTACACTCGGAGCATCAGACACTCCCAGCAGCTCTTTATTTGCTATGGTGGACAGCAGAAAGGGAATGCTGTCTCCAAACAGAGGTTGGCTCATTGAGTAGTGGAAAGCCATCTCCCTGGCTTATCTATACCAGGGAGAGCCTTGAGCTCACACAACAAGGAGAGTCATCTCGTCCTATGCGTTGGCTCACGGCGCCTCTTTAGCTGATATCTGTAGGGCTGCATGTTGGGCAACACCTTCGACAGGTTTTACGACCTCCGCTTAGAGGCAATGTCCTCCTGCATCTTCACTGAAGACAGCAGGTAAGCCGGAGACTGGCTGGTGCCGGCTTGCTGCACCACTCCCACAGGATCTTCTCAGTGTTTCACTTAACTAAGTGAACCTGAGTCCTCCCTACCCCGCAGTCAACCTAGAGCGGAGTAGATTCGGCTATGCTTCCTATGAGTCTCCTTCGCCCAGTAGGTGTGGCAACAAATCTCAATATTTCCACAGTCAGCCAGAAGGCTGTGTTTCCCTTCAATTATATCCAGAAACGTATCGATATATTGAATTTTCTGAAATTCCACGTGCAAGAACTGTGTGTTAAGTCATGTGCTCTGCTCTCCCAACTACTGGCTTCAGTACAACGGGCCGCCCTGTGGGGCCCTAATCTGGCCCCCAGGGTGTTGCGGAAGGTTACGTGCAAGACTTAACCCACGTTCCCTGAAGAAGGGAACAGAGACGTTACACTTTCGTTTGCCACGACTGAGGTCGCGCTGACGCCGGCTCGGCTCTTCAGCAAAAACCTGCATGTGCACTCTGCTCGTGCCCTCTTATACTCACACAGTGATGAGATGACAGTGATTATAGACCTGTAGCAATAACTTTGATCGTTATGAAATGTTTTGAGAAATATATGGTTACTTTACTGAAAAATGAAGTGAACTCACAGCTGGATCCATGGCAGTTTGCATACAAGCAGGAAAGGAGCACAGAGGATGCAGTGAGAGGTATCACTCACTTAGTTTTAAAACACTTAGAGGATACTATGGCATATGCACATGTCCTTTTTATTGATTTTAGTTTAGCTTTTATTTCACTACAGCTTTACTTACTGTTGGACATACTAAAAAGGATGCAGGTAAATCCATTTATTATTAAATGGCATTTTTCCTTTTTAATGAACAGAACACAAGAGCTAAAAGGTTAATTGGACCGTATCAGATTCATTAGTACAGGAGCCTCACAAGGATGTGTGAGCTCCCCAGTACAAACGATGTTTGCAAACAAATTTCGGAAGGAGCAACCACAAGCAATTGCCATGGCTAGCTTCTCATTTCCTAATCATGCCATTATCATATCTGAGCAAGAGAAACCTCCTATAAATAGTACAAACCCTCTTTCATAGCATAGGCTTAATCTCGCCTCCACTGATGAACTTCTGACTAAATCCAGGCAGATCGAAAAATTGTCAGTATCTAAACCGGAGGCAGACGCTTATTAATTTTGATGCATAGGGTAAACAAAAAGGATCTGCACAATTCATCACCCTGCAAATCAATCAAGCATTCTCGTAAATTCACCCCAATTTGACTAGATTGGTCATGTAATTAATTTAAAAAGTCACCCAACAAAGGGGAATACATCAACAGATTTCAAAATAAAAGAACTCTGAGCTGGCATTAGGACAGAAATTAAAAGCACATGGATTTAAGAATTGTTGAATCACGCAGTAAAAGAAAAACAAACAAAACAAAACAAAAAGAAAACCTCAATAGGTATTTGTTAGAATACATAATGCAAGTAGCTTATATTCATATTTTAAGTATTTTACATTATGGAGCCTATTTTAAGAGTTGTTCAGTAAAATCGTGTGATTTCCTGGTGATTTACTTTATTTGAACTAATTTGAGTTTTTTTTATATATATCATCTCATTATTAGTTTTAATATATGGAAATGTAGTCTATATTTCTAGTCTAAATCTATATGTATATCTATAGTCTATATCTAGTTTTTCACAGTTAAATTTTATATATACAGTGAGATCAATAAGTATTTGATTGCCCTTGAGTTTGCAAGTTCTCTTACTTAGAAATCATGGAGGGGTCTACAATTTTCACCATAGGTGCATTTCCACTGTGAGTGACAGAATCTAAAAAGAATAAACCGGAAATCACATTGCATGATTTTTTAACAATTTATTTGGGAATTACTGTGTCAAATAAGTATTTAATCACTTGAGTCAATTTTTTTTAAATATTTGGTAAAGAAGCCTTTGTAACAATTACAGAGGTCAAACGGTTCAGAAGGGATTTTTCAGCTCCCTCCAAAGATTTTCTATTGGATTTAGGTCTGGAGACTGGCTAGGCCACTCCAGAACATTGATATGCTTCTTACGGAGCCACTCCTTGGTTTTCCGGGTTGTTTGCTTTAAGTCATTGTGACATACCCAGACCATGATGCTTGCAGCCCCATGCTTCACTTTAGGTATGGTATTATTGGGATGATACTTATTCTTCTTCCTCCAATCACGGCGAATGGAGTCAAGACCAAAAAAATTCTACTTTGGTCTCCTATTATAAACTATCCCCGCGGCATTCAGGTAGGCAGTTCCCTTTGCCAATTTTACAGTAGCCAAATAAGTTAAATGGAATAATAAGCCAGAAGAAAAGAAATTGAAATGTTTTGTTATTATTGCTTCCATTGACATCTGTGTGTATTTTACAAGCTCTAAATGTATTATTTCGTTAGTGCTTATGTGTATTTAAAAGTCAGAAACTGCTCAAAAGGTTAAACTGCGCCCCTCCTCTCATCCGCCCACTCCCGTCGGAAACTTGGAGTACGGGGGAGTCGATGATTTGCCTACGAGGCCAGCTGCCTCGTCACAATATATACATATATATACATATACATATATATACATATATATACATATACATATATATACATATACATATATATACATATATATACATATACATATATATACATATACATATATATACATGTATATATATATATGTATATATATGTATATATTGTGACGAGGCAGCTGGCCTATATACACACACACATACAAAGTACAGTATATATATATATATAAAATTGAAAAAAAAAATCTAATTACTCAATGGTAAATGATTGGTATTACTTGATTACCCAGATAATCAGAAGTTATGACTCTAGATTAGTCAAATGTAGAACAAAAAAAATAAATCATTGCTTTTCGCTATTAAAATGTTTGCTAAAATATTGTTCAAGTATTAAAATACTGTTTTGCTCAAGTGAACCAGTTATCTGTATTTTTAGCTCATCCCATGGATTAAGTGTATTGTCTCACACCTAGTGTCTACAAGCATAATATAGCCAATAACTTTCATGAAGCTTTTACTCTTCAGGTCAGTCATATGTTAAAAAAAAATCACTTTAAATAAGGAAGCAATAACTTTGCCATTGTATTCTTTCAAGTTGTCATGCATGGCTATTGCATAGTTTGCAGGTGCTACACTTTTTTTTTTAAATATTTTTTATTTATTAGAATTTAAAAGATAAATGGTGGTATTTGATGAACAATACCAGCCAATGTACTGCTTGGCTGGCTAGAAGACATATGTTCCTTTAATTTTACAAAATGTAATATAAGTCCATGGCATCCCCAGAATGTGTTTGTGTAATTTTAGCACAAAATACCTTACAGATAATTTTACTATTATTTTGAAAATGTCATTTGAGCAGAAGCTAATGCTAGTGAGCCCTCAGGGCTGGAGATGCAATCACCGTCACTACAGTGGACAGTTCCTGCTGAAGCATTGCACTCAGCACCTTGGGAGTGCTTCAGCTAGAGACATTCATAAATGCACACTACTACTACAGTAATACTAATCTCATTCCCCCACAGGGGACTAACCTATACAGGCTTTATCTTCCAGCGCCACAGCTCCCCCAAGAAACCTATAGCCAGTCACTGCAGTGGCCAGTCCAAAAATCGTGGACAACTTCTAGAAAAAGATAACATTAGCCGGTGCGATCCACATGGAGCATTGAACCCACCGTATGGACCGTTCCCACTATAGTTATCTTTTGCTTTTGTCTTTGCGCGCTCCGTCTAAAGCTCAAGGCGAAGCATTGCACCCCTCTAATCATTAAGTGGCTTCACAGTGCACCCTCTGCCACAGCAGCAGACCACAAAAGCAGGAGCTCTTTCAACCATCGTCGACGGCTTCTGCTAGAGACGGTATATGCTGTCGGCACTGTAGGACAGCCCAAGCAAGAGTACTGCACCCACCAGCACAGACCACTTGTATAAGAGACGCTCACAATGCACCCTCTGCCACAGCAGCAGACCTCAAAAGTCTGCTGCTGCACACACCATTGTGGACTGCTCCCTGCTAGAGACAGTTGCGTACATATGCTGTTGTCTAGTACTGCTCAAACTAGACCCACCAGTGTGGACTGCTCCAGCAAGAGACACGCACTCATATCCACTTTATGGCAGCAGACTGCAAAAGTCAATGTGAGGAAAAACATTAATAATTAAGTCGTAAAATTCAGTGATGACACACCAAACTTTGTTATACACAGACGAAGATATTTCAATTTATCAAGACAAAATTAAACAGTTTGTGGAGTGGTGTGATGCTCACCATCTTGTTGTCAATGTGTTGTCAAAGTTCAGTCTTTATTCATAATATTCCCATTAAGCAGGTGTCTTATAAATATTTGGGTATTCATATTGAGTGTACATTGACCTGAAATATCCATGTTGAACTTTATTTTCTGAGAAGATTGAGACTCTTTGAAGTTAACAATAAGATCATGTGGTTGTTTTATCAAGCTGTAAAAATGTGATTTGTTATGGAATTCATATCTGGTATGGTCATATCATCATATCATATAACAGCTCATTCAAACTGCCATGAAGATTATTGGCATGGAGGAACATTCTCATCTCCGGGGTCCTGTGTAAAAACAATGTGTGCTTAGGGTGGCATATAAAATTTTAAATGAAATAACTTGTTACCATCAGGAAGGAGATTTAGAAAGCAGAGATGCAGACCTTCAGCAACTAAGGCACTTAACAGTAGAATGTAATTGTTTTATTTGATGCTTTTTATTGAGATGTTGGTTTTATTTGTGTATTTGTACTAATATGTATGTGTATTAATTATGTCAGTGTTGTCAGTTGTTTTTATAACTAACAATGCATTTCAGTAAATGGTCTTTATCTTTCAATACCCCTTCTGATGTCCATTCAGCTCTGATCACCAGCTGTTTTTAACGGTTGATGATGCAAATAACTTCTTTTATCAGCTGATACAGATTACTGGCCAGATTCAAACCCTCATATAAAGCTCGCCTTCTGTTTGTTGTTAAGAGAGTTGTGCAGAAGATGAATCTCACCATTCAACCATAAGGGGTAACTTCTCTTTCACGGAGCGTGTGGAATCGATCTCTATAGGGTAGTAATGTTCCAGAAGATTCTTAAGCTGCGGAAAAACAATCCTTAACGATTTTAAGACTGTCTGAGTCTGAGTCAAAATAAATGTAAGCTTAATATATTTATTAGGAAAAACTATTTGCTTTCTCACCTTGGCTTTGCACTCTTCACTGATCACTTTGCTATTGTCCAAAATATCTGAAAGCATACAATTTGTTACTTATTTTAACAACACAAGATAAATCTACACAAGATAAACTCTTTTAACACTGATAAATTTCTGTACAATAGTTTATTTACAGCTTTCAGAGACTGATGAATGGCATAAAATGTTATTTTTGTACGGATTAGCATGTTTAAAAAAAAAAAAACGTTCAAAATAAATGTTTATTTGCAACAGTTTTTGCTAACAACAATCAAAAGTACGGTGTACATTTTAGAACATCCTCAAATAATGAAAATGTGTCATGCCTCAGACCAAAAGGCCTTTGTCAATGGACCAAATGGCAATATGACATTTCAGGGTCAACTAATCCTTTAACCTAACATTTAATTTTAGTCATATGCCTGAATGTCAATGGTCAGTTTAAATCTAGATTAAAGACACATCTCTTTACTCTGGCTTATACCTAACACACTAAAACACATTTATTAATTGAATCCATTAAAGGATTGTTATGCTGCACTAATTAGATCAGCAGGAAGTGGAACACTCCCCTTAACACACAATGTACTGGTTACATCGTAAAGAGAATGGCATCTGTGTCTGTCTCTCTCTTATTCTGTTCCTCAGTCCATATCCAGATCAGATGGTAGATCAGCACAAAGGCATGTTTTCATTGGAGCAAGAACACCTAAATAAACTACTGCTTTTGTATTATTTGTATTCTTAAAAGCGCTATATAAATAAAAAGTGATGAATGGTGGAAAAAATAAATAATTAAATTTAAAAAAGCACTATTAGGGACTTCTGTACTTACTATGGGATGTAGGACAGCGTTTGCCATTGTGGGAGAACCTGGTGAGCGTCATATCAAAATCTGAGATTACCTATAACATAAACATTAATTTATCAACTGGGCCCATGAGAACATCCAAACCGTGTATTCAAAATCAAACACACAAAATCACATTATATCTGCATTGATTGATTGAAGTGTTTAATCTGTATTGTAAAAAAAAAAAAAAAAAGTTTAACTCTAGCAAGTTAAAAAAGGTTATGCCAAAGGAAAGTCAGAGCAGTAAGAAGCCAACAGGAGGCAATATTATATACGGTACTGTGCAAAAGTTTTAGGCCACTAGTATTTTCACCAACAAAAAAAACCTGATCATCAAGTAACAGAACAAACTGAGACAGACTAAATCCAGAAGAACAATGCCAAATTAGATAAAAAATTATTTAATTTAACTATTTATTTTTCATTAAAATTGTTTATTGTAAAATGTGTGTTAAATAACCTCCTATTAGGAGATTAACAATTTAATTCAAATTTATCTGAAAATAATCTTAAAAAAGGAAATCTATTCAGCGATAGGTTAATGCTTATGTCATCATCCAAAAACCTGAACCTACACTTCACTAGTAAAAAGTATGTTTGAGATGCTTGATAACTAACTTTTAAACACAGCTTTGAGACAAGAATTTTTTACACTTCAGTCAATTCTTAGCCGTGTTCTTGAGAGTAATTCTTAGAAGCATCATAAATACAGGTCCAATATGCAAAAGATGAAACTGAAGAATATGCAAGACCTAGAGTATTTTTCTGTGAACAGTGCTGAGTCTAACTGTACAGGACAAACAAGAGACTCATGAACAACTGTAACACATACATATATCATATACAGTGAGGTCAATAAGTATTTGATCACCCTGTGTTTTGCAAGTTCTCTAACATAGAAATCGTGTAGGAGTCAAAAATTTTAAGCATTGGTGCATTTCCACAGTAAGAGACAGAATCTAAAAAGAATAATCCAGAAATCACATTGTATGATTTTTTAACAATTTATTTGGGAATTACTGTGTCAAACAGGTATTTGATCACTTGCTTATCAGTCAGATTTCTGACCCTCAAAGACCTGTTATTTTGCCTTTAAATAGTCCAGCTACATCAATGATCAATGCCATGAAGAGAGCTGGAACCATCGTTTGCAAGGCTACTATCTGTAATACACTATGACGTCATGGTTTAAAATGTTGCATCGCACAGAAGGTTCCCCTGCCTAACTCAGCCCATGTCCAGGCCCATCTGAAGTTTGCCAGGAACCTTCTGGATGATCCAGAGGAGTTATGGGAGAAAGTCTTGTGGTCAGATTAGACTAGGGATGTCCCAATCACGATCGGCCGATCTGTAATGCGCGTTTTGTCAGTAAAGCCGGTCATGTAATCAGCGGTAAATGCCATCAGGTGCGTGATTTCACATTGAGCCGTATATACTACACATAGTCGTTGTTCTCTGACAAGCTGCGCAAAACCATGTTCATTATCAGCATTTATATATAAATATTTTAAAAAATCTTATATTATATTATATTATATTATATAATATTTTAAAAGGTTTGTACCATGGTTAAATACTCGTATGTGTATTTTAGAGGGAAAAAATCTATAATAAACACTGTAAACATAGGCTGGATGTTTGAATGATCGATGAATTCAGTCTTATTCCTCTCAGCACGAAGCGTACAGTATCCAGGGTGAACTTCAGGTAAACTCTCGCAGCTTTGTTTGTGCTGATGTGGGTGTTTACATGCCGTGTGGGCGTGGTCGTATTAAGAGATAATGAAGGATACGCGAAAGACTGGACATTGCGTTGGTTTCATATGAATTACTTAAAATATTATAAAAATAAAAATATTTGTTTTCAATTAGACTGTCTTAGTGTAATAGAGATACAACTCTTATGTCTCTTTGTGGAGTTTTTGCTGAATTTCAGTTCATTTTAGTGATGCATTGCTAACAGAGGATCACCCAGACCAACGCAGCAAGCAGCGCTGTTTGTTTTCTTCACAAAGTTGTGTTAAAGTAGACTCAAAACGCATATATGCGGGAGCCGACCCCAGGGGGTTAACCATCCATTCGCCATGTTTGGAGGAAGAAGAATGAGGAGTACAGATGCCAACCAGAATGGAAGTTTTACCGCCGTGGGTACCGCCGTCGCGGCATCTGTAGCGTGCACTTGCAGCTGTTGACTGTCGAGTGGCGCTTTAACCACAAGTTATTGAGCAAACGTTTCAAAGCACATTTTAGCAAATAGCCATCAGCTTTGCCTCGCTGATGTGTTATATTTGACAATAGCCTTCAGTTTACAGATTATAACTGCATCTGTCTCGGTTGTAGACTTGTAAAGATTTTTTTTTTTAATGCGGATCCTAGAAACCTAGAAATGCTTTAACGGATTTGATTAATGATTGTGTATCAGTGTGTTATGTGTAAGCCAGAGTAAAGAGTGTCTTTAATCTAGATTTAAACTGACAGAGTGAGCCTGCCTCCCGTACAGTATTTGGTAAATTGTTCCAGTGTTTGGGTGCTAAATAGGAAAAAGATCTGCCACCTGCAATAGATTTTGATATTCTATATATCATCAAATGGCCAGAGTTTAGAGAACGCAACAGACGTGGAGGACTATAATGTGATAAGAGCTAAGCCATTCAGGGCTTTATAAGTAATAACCAAAATTTAAAAATCTATACGATATTTGATAGGGAGCCAGTGAAGTTTTGACAGAACCAGGCTAATATGCTCATATTTCCTGGTTCTTGTAAGGATTCTAGCTGCTGCATTTTGAATCAGCTGTAGTCTATTTATCAAGCGTGCAGAAAAACCACCCAGTTAAACCTCGAGGTCATAAATGCATGAATTTCTGCATTTGAGGTTAAAAGCATAGGACGCAATTTAGATATGTTCTTAAGATGAAAAAATGCAGTTTTACAGATACTAGAAACATGGCTTTCAAATGAAATATTGCTATCAAACAGCACACCTAGGTTCCTAACTGATGAAGAAGAACTGACAGAGCAGCTATCAAGTGTTTAAATTATTACCTGTGGGTTTTTTAGCTGCGATAATTAATACCTCTGTTTTGTAAGACTTTAACAGTAAGAAGTTACTTGACATCCAATTTTTTATATCAGCTATGCATTCTTTTAGTTTCCCATTTTGGTGTGTTTCACCTGGCTGAGAGGAAATATAGAGCCGAGTATCATCAGCATAACAGTGAAAGCTAACACCATGTCTGCTGATAATATCTCCCAAGGGTAACATGTAAAGCGTA
>JAUYWG010000056.1:4178465-4194162 GCA_034779775.1 Enteromius afrohamiltoni | reverse complement strand
ATTGTGGGCAGTATAAGGTACACCTGTGCACTACTCATGATGTCAGATCAGCATCTTGATGTGGCACACCTGTGAGGGGGGATGGATTATCTCAGCAAAGCAGAAGTGCTCACTATCACACATTTATGGCGCTTTCCACTGCATAGTACGGTACGGTACGGTTCAGTACAGCTCACTTTTGGGGGTTTTCCACTGGGAACAGTATCTGGTACCTGGTCCTTTTTTTAGTACCACCTCAGTCGAGGTTCAAAGCCAGACGTACCGGTACCAAAACGTGACGTTTAAACTCTGCTGGTCACTGATTAGCCGGAGAAAATCATCATTACTGCGTCACTGAACTTACCAAATGAGACACAACAGCGCAGAAACAAAGGTGTTGCGTTTATATTTTTGTTGATTGTATATGTGTAGAACAATTTATTTAATTCATCTCGCTTTTGCTGGGGTAACCTTCTATGTGTGAGTGGTCAAGTGAAGGCGTATTTAGGGCAGGTTGTACAGAAGTGTTGCGAGGCTAATGGCCCAACAGTGGAAAGAGTGGCATGATTTCATCCTCTGTGTTACAGGTCTGAGGCTATTAGCTCTGCCGTGCTCGCACTGCCCAGTGGCCTGAGTTTTGCTGAATAACTACTCTCTTGAAATGCATACGTTCATGTGAGATGTTTGGCATCAATAGATTATTTCATCAAACTTTTTATGCACAGACGGCACATTTGGGAGGAGAAAGGATTATTCCGCCATGATTCCAGTTCGAAGTGAATTTATACATTCCATTCAAAGTGCATTTAAGTGTGGGAGACGTAATTTCAATCTAATCTCAATCTAATGATCTGATTATCAGAATCAGGTGCGTTAACAAAGAGAGACATGCAAAATATGCAGAGCGGGGGGCACGAGGACCAGGATTGAGAACCACTGCTCTATTGGGTTGAGACTGGGGACTGTGGGGGCCATTTTAGTACAGTGAACTCATTGTCATGTTCAAGAAACCAGTTTGAAATGATTCAAGCTTTGTGACAAGGTGCATTATCCTGCTGGAAGTAGCCAACAGAGGATGGGTACATGGTCATAAAGGGATGGACATGGTCAGAAACAATGCTCAGGTAGCCCGTGGCATTTAAACGATGGCCAATTGGCACTAAGGGGCCCAATGTGTGCCAAGAAAACGTCCCCTTCACCATTACACCACCAGCCTGCACAGTGGTACTGTAACAAGGCATGATGGATCTGACATGTGATTGGTTGATTAGATAATTGCATTAATGAGAAATTGAACAGGTGTTCCTAATAATCCTTTAGGTGAGTGTATATATATATATAGGACAATAACTAAGGAGTTTCAATCAACAGGAAATGTTACAAATCTGCCCACAGTATATTGTCTGTGACTATGTTGTCATAATGTAACATGAGGAGGATAGTTTGAGTGGCCAAAGACTCTCCAAGCCAGATAATTGCAGAAAACATTTGTGTTGGGGTCAGAAAGGCCTTGGCTGGATCTTCCAATGAAACAGTGATTCAAAAGAACCAATAGAATCAACAAAAAATGAGTCACAAAGCAATAAACTAAGGTTCTTCCATCCTAGTTCCCTGACCTGAACCCTAGAAATCTGAAGAGGTGAGAATATCAACATGGAGTTGAGAATCTAAAGTGTCTCCAGACATTCTGTATAAAATAATGGTCTCTGATCTCGTCAGGTGTTCACAAAACATTTGGCATTATAGGAGAAAACTCAGAGCTGCTAAACTGGCAAAAGAAGGTTGCAAAAAGTATTGTATAAAAGGGTGGCATTAATTGTGGCCTATGTGTATTAGAGAAAAACATTTATTTTATAATAAAGAAACAAGACTACAAAATGAGCAATCGACATAAAAATATTTACAAATAGATTAAATTGACAACATACTGTAGTACACAATGTGACTACAGAATAGCCATGTTTTAAATGAAACTCATTTTTGAGTGTAATGCTAATGTTCTAATCAGATTCAATGATCTACAGTATGAGCTTACATCAAAAGTGCTATCACCTGACCTGGAGATTGACTAAATGGATTCAAAAGGGGTCAAACTCAACCTTTTAACTAGGGGAGTTGGAAAATTTTGGCGTTGCTTTAAGTAAATACAGTTACAAAATACTTTTGCTGCTTTGTTTAATGTTGTTATGTGATTTTGAGCTTAGCGCATTAACTCAAAATAACTAAAATAATTTCCTTTCTTATAACCTGTGCAACTACAATTATCATGGTGCACAGAACTTGGTGTGAAACAAAGCAACACCAAATCATGTGACTACTAAACCGCTGCCTTTTATAGTATTCAATGAGGTTGCAATGAAATTGGCATAAGCATACAGGATATGACCTGATGCTAAAAGATCACAGATTAAACCCACACAAGCAGCTTTCATCATTTATACGACTGAGGGCAAGCCACTCAAAAATGTCTGAGAATGTGTATGGCAATGTAAGCACTGTTGGAACATGGGATACGGACAGATGCACCAAGGAAAAACACACACCTCAACACACAGGTAATACAATAATACTTTTATTTTATTGGGTGCAGAGATCAAGAAATATTTATCTTTATGGTTGTCCCATTCTGTATGTTAATCAGTGAAGATCAGAAGCTCCAGAGCAGCTGCAGTGTGTTTGTTGCTGCTGTGTGTTCTTCTGCTGACTGCAGTCATAGTCCTGTGTGTCCAAATCCATACAAAGAATACAAACCTCACAGAGAGAGACCTGCTACTAACTAACCTCACAGAAGAGAGAGACCTGCTTCTTACCAAGTACATGAAGATTCTCAATAAAACGGGTGATCTTTGAGCTGCAATCAAGCAATATGCTATTACTAAAAGCATATTTCATTGTTCAATGTGTTTAGGTGGAAATAATAAGTCAATAACAAAACGGGTTGTGCTTACAGAGGGATGGTTTCACTCTAACTTCGGCTTTTACTTCATTTCCTCATTGAAGAAGAACTGGTTTGAGAGCAGAGGATACTGTACAGAGAAAGGAGCGGATCTGATCATCATAAAGAACAGAGAGAAACAAGTGAGAGATGCTGTGTGTTTGTGATGTCAGATGAAATGTGTCCGCTGTAGGTTCATGATATTCCATGAATTGGTTCCTTTAGCATTCCTAAGAAATAATAAAACATTTATTGAAAACAACAGCAAATAAATAACTATGTTATGCTTTCATCAATATAACCAGAGGTGGGTAGAGTACCCAAAAACTGTACTCAAGTAACAGTAAAAGTACTTACAGAAATATTTACTCAAGTAAAATTAATACTCAGAATAGTTACTTGAGAGTAAAAAGGTATCGGATAAAAAACTAGTAGTTAGTTACTAGTTATTTTGGTTTATATACTGAATATCCATAGTCTATTTTGACTTAGATATATAGGTAAAATGTTTTATATACACTACTGTTCAAAAGTTTTAGAACAGTAAGATATTTAATGGTTTTTAAAGATGTTTCTTCTGCTCATCAATGCTGCATTTATTAGATTTAAAAATCCAGAAAAAACTGCAATATTGTGAAATATTATATTAAGGAAAACATTTGAATGGTATTTTAATGTTATACTTAAACTGTATACCGTTTTCTTTATTATGTAATTTATTATTTTCATTAGCCTTTACCTCAGTCCTCAGATATCCTTCTAATTTGTTGATTTACTATCAATGCTGTTCTTTTTAGCCTTTTATTTATAAATGTATCCAGAACAAAATGTCACAGGTTCCAAAAATATTAAGCAGCAAAACACTGCAATAAATCATTATATAGCAATGATTTCTAAAGGGTGTTATGCGTTTGAGAACTGGAGTAACAGCTGATGAAAATGTATATTTGCATTACTGAATTAAATTATATTTTAAGGTATATTGATTAATAAATAAGAGTGAAAACTCCTTACAATAACGCTACTGAACATCTGAACACAACTAAACGAATGTACATTTATGGATCTTCTTCTGTAAACATGGTCCCTAAGCGTAAATATTAATTTTGTCTAACATTAGGCAAAGGCGTTCTGGAACAGCTAACGTGGTTTCGCCGGGAGCTCATTTCTTACTTTATTTTTTATTTATTGTATAAATTATAGACTGTATGTAATGTATAAGGTATATGCACAACAGACTGGTAATGTCATAGTGGTATCGTGTACTGTAATGTAGTGATGCTAAAGGGAGGATGTATCATTAAGAATTGAGAAGCACCTCTTTCTGTCCATCCTTGTCTGATTCTATATTCTGTTCAGATGCATCTAGTTAATTATCCTCATTTTCCCTTTAGAAGTTCTTCCCTTTCTGTGTTAGTTTGTCCAGCAATAGTATTAGTTTTTTTAGTTTTGTCAAAGCAATACAGAAATCCGCAACCAGGATTCCTACACCTAAAACATAAGCATTCAAGGTTCTGACACAGTGCTGAAAAACATGGAAAGTGAGAGAAAATGGAAAATGTCCTGGAAAAACTTTTATTCAGTTTGATACAATCCACAAATAAAATCCTTCATTTAAAGCATATAATATGTGCTTTTGTGAACTTGACTATTAAACAATTAGCGAATTTGTTTGAAATTGTCATAGCCTGAGCTGGCACAATACAATTTCTTGTCGTGTCAGTTTTGTGGAATGACCCATAATTGCTTAATCTATTTAGGATTTTGTTAGAAACATTACTAATAAAAGAGAATTCTGGATTGGTGTGACTGACATTGAGGAAGAGGGCAGATGGAAATGGGTTGACGGCACCAACGTGACCACTGGGTGAGAAGTCACTGAACTGATTTTTATGTAATAAATTATTCTCACAGTCAAGATCATATCACAGAGAGCATCACTGAACATAATGCTGATCTTTTTTTGCAGGTTCTGGGCATCCAGTGAAGAAATAAGAGAGCCAAATGGAGGAAGACGAGAGAACTGTGCTGTGACTTATTTAAAAAATCACCCTGAATTAATAGGTTGGATTGATTTTGACTGCAATCGTTCTTATCAATATATCTGTGAGAAGAGTATATGGCCCTAAGAAACAGCACACACAATTTTGTCATGTTTAGCTCTTTTTTTCCCGCATGTTTTAGTTTTAGCTAATGATAATAACCCTGTTCCAGCTATGATGAACTGCATCTTAACCAGTAAATCAAGGTCTTGGGATAACTAGAAGATTACAGGCAGGTGTTGCAGCTCAAGTCTTCAGGATGGTGACCCTTCAGAAGCAGGACTGAACACTTCTGATCTAAAAGTAATACCTGTTAGGCCTATACAGTATTCATTTGCTTCCTAAAAACTGCTGTATTTTGCTAGATATATATATATCCACTGTGTTTTTTTTTGTTTGCATGTGCTTTCTTAAGTTTGCAGCGCACTGAGCTCTCTCGGACACTGTAAATTTCCACGTGTACAAAAATAATATTTTTCAGCAGTGTTCAGAAGATGACTTGACTGACTCCCCAGTTAAACAAAAAAACTAAAACTTAACTCTGATCAAACAACAATTAGTAAAAAATTTAAACTAAGATCAATGTTTTGTGTATATATATTCACTTTTTGGGGGCAAGAAGCTGTGAGATAATTGGGATGGCAAACACACTGCAGCAGAACTTCCTCAAGAACATCCTGAAGGAGACAAATATATAGATTAATGTTTCTTAATCTCTACACCCAATAAAATTAAAGTTTGTATTTTTACCTGTGTATTGTTTTCCTCTGTGCATCTGTCCATAGCCCATGTTCTGTGTGCGTTGCAGATACATTCTCCTTAAGCGCACATGCATTTCTGTTTTCACATACATACATTCTACTTTCACACATATACATTTCTAAATTTCTCATTTAGCATCCCTGGGAATTTAATGATTTGGCAAAGCATTGCAATGTGCAGCACACTATCAAATGACAACTTGAACATAGTTATTGGTGAAATTCTTCAGTTTACAATAAACGTAGCTTGAACGATATGTGCATGGAATATAAATATGTGTATATCCGTGGTTGCAACAGGCTTTGATCTCGCTGACGTGGGTCACATGGTTCACACAGATCTCAATAGTGCCAAAAATCTTGTGATGTCGGTGTGTTCGAATGGGTTTAAGTCGGATAGACAGAAGTTTCTGTAGCCTATTTTTGCAGCAATTTCTAGTGATAAATCATGTGCATTGATTGTGTATTGATAACTACAATGTTTTACAGTCACATTTGAGTGATGAAGATACAGCATTAATATTCTAATATGCTTATTATTTATATAATAGCATTTCGGGTTAAAATAGAGAATTTATTTAAAAGGCAAATTAGAGGTGTTTCGTGGACAGACAAAAAAACATTAACTCTATTTGCAGTGAGTTTTACCGGTCATAATAACAACTTATTTATTTATGTTTTGCTTTAAGACATTGTCAAAGACTCAATCTTTATAAGTTTTATTTTTGTATAATTTTAATGTTGAATTTAAAAAGTGTAATTATACTCTAGTGAATGTGAATTTAACCCAATAAAATTTTTTACCATCACTCTATTCTCCTATTTGATAATGTTCAGTGCTTTGCTACAATAGTCTTTTGTCAAAATCGCTATATAAATAAAACTGATTTACTGAGTTAGTGACAGATTGCTTTATATTGCTTTAATGGGCAGTCTTCATTGAAACTCATTCAACTTCCTACAAGAGAAAAACTAAAAAAAATATGATAGCATCTGGTTGTAATCGCGATTGAGGCGTTCCTTAGGCTAACTCCAAGTGTCATGTCATTAAATGTTTTAATGCGACAGAAAATGTATAAACAGAACAGAGCTTTTTTAACTCAGACTCAGTTTAACTATTGCGTCGCAAAATGATTCGAAGCACTACTAGAGTGTCGCAGCTGTTCTCAACCGCTCTGCCGCAGGGTGTTACGTCACACGCCATGGGGGCGTGGCTTAAGTTGTATATCTCTGAAAGTTTGACTTTTATGTGCTGCTAGGAAATGTCAGAGCGCATCTGCTCCTGTGGAAATGGCTATGAGGAGACGCGTTTTCTCGTGGAGTACTCGTTTACACGAATCAACGGTTAAACGTAAATTAAACCGTTCCTGGACTTTGATCTAACGTTACTTTAATTGCAGCCGTACGCGTGCTAACGGTACGCGGCTACATGCGTGAACTTCACTGCTCAAACGTTAACTAACTTCGGGTTTGAAGCTCGTCCCAGGATGAACTGCGTGAAGTTCCCCAAGTATTCCTTGCTGGATTTGTTTTTAACGCTCATCGGCGTCTGCACGTTTCTGTTTGATGTGGGCTCGGATCTGTGGGTGGCGAAGGAGTTCTACGTGCACGGAGAGTTCGTGTGGTTCGGGGTTTTCCTGGCCTTCATGCTCATATCATCGGTCATCATTCAGCTCTTCAGCTGGTTTTGGCTGCAGTATGATCGCGACTTGAAGCACTTTGGTACTCAAGCGTCCGCCGGGAACGTAGTTTTGTTCAGTGGCGCTAAAAGAGTTAAATTGTTGCTTTTCCTGCATGTCTGTCAGCTGGGCTTCTTGGTGAGGTAAGACTGACTGCAGCTACTTCTCGAGAGAGTAAAAAATATATATTTACACACAAAAAAAGCCTTTTTCAGATTTTTAAAAATACGTTTTTAAATGATAAAGTCCTAACATAAAATATGTAATCTTTGTTAATATTTAATTAAATACAGCAGCTTGTGTATAGTGACTATAGTCTATCTGGAGCTGATTTTCTTTCCTATTTATTTATTTTTCACCGACAAATTAGAACTAAGACAACGGTGTGCAGGGAGTACAAATCTTTATATATTAACTTCACATGAAGAAGAACAGTGTGCAAAATTTTATAGAGTAATCCTACACCACCAGATTCCTCTAAGTCATGTCGATGTTCTTCTAGCCATTAGGTTGAGGAAGCATCTGCTGATTGTAGCAGACTGAACAGTGAATCTCCTGGCATGGTCTTTGAGGATCATAATAGCCTTGGTTTTGATTGAGACCAGTTCTGGAAATGCACTAAGCTGAGTGCACCTCTCTGTGTAGGGCTTTACTGTCATGTGCTGAACAGTTAGGGCTGGGCGATTTGGCCTAAAATCAAAATCTCGATTAATTGAACATTTTGACTCGATTAGGATTAATGAACGATTATTTTAGTTATTTTTTGCCCTCATAGATCACTGACAAATTATGTACAGTAAATATGCTCACGTATTACAAGTGAGAGATTAAATTATAATATATTAAACAAAATCAAAGTAAGGCTCAAGAATGGGTCCATTGTCCTACTCAGCCAGAGATCAGATGTGGATGTAAAGTGTTGAACGTTTTTCATTTCGGCGGCTACATTATTACCACATGTCTGGCAGCGCAGTTAGAAAAATGTGATCCACTGTAGCCAATGGATTCATATCCTTTACGATGTAATAACACTTCCATTCCTTTCCATCTTCTTGAACTCTTCTCATATTGTGTGACATTTGTGAACGCTTGTGTTAACACCATCTGCTTTGCGGAGGCACTTGTCAGTCTTTTTTTTTGTTGTTTTTTGAGCCATGCACTGTTAAAAGTACCGTATGTAATAAATTTATTGTACTAATCATAAAATGTCTCTGTTATGTTCAACAGGCATTAAGAAAACATGTTAATTAAATGTACTCATATCGCAGACAGCAGTAGTACAGCCTGGATATTCTCGTTTAAAAGCACAGTTGCAGCCCTCAACTGATGTGTATGTTGTCATGTTTTGTTTTGGCCTGAAGCGCCACCCTCCATCTATCTCCCAATCACGAAGTCAGCAGTGTTTCGCCATCCAGGTTGCCTGCCCTGCATAAACACAGCGCATTGCATCGTCATTGAGCTCGTTCTAGTTGCTGTCTTCAATTTGGCAACCTACGTGTGCGTCAAGTCTGAGTAGGAGGGGCCGGGTGAAAAAAAAACCATCTCCACTATTTTTAAATTTGAACTGCAATACCTAGTTCAACCACTCGGTGTCAATCCTAAATACGGTACCTTTAAGCAATGCATTCTGCTTGATGATAGAAGTGGAGCTCTAAGAGGCCACACATCTCTTATGGGGATCCTGTACTCAGGGTGATAGATGTGGTTGGGCCCGCACATTCTGTTTTTGCCAAGTTCGACGTGTCCCTAGGTCAACATATTTTATTGACCCTGACAAAAAATGTGACTATGCTGACTATGCTATTGTTTAAAAACCATTGTGTTACTTAATGTATTATTAAAAGAAACAGTACACTGCAATACCATGGTACTCTATTGTATATATTTGTTTGGATCAAACTCCTGTTGTGAATATTCATATCTCATCATCTGTGTGTGTGTGCGTGTTTTCCTCCTTTCCATAGGCATGTATCAGCTATCTGGCAGGGTTTTCGTGTGTGGTGGCGAAAGGGTAGTGGCTCTGAGTATGCCGTTTATCTAACCCATGACCTCAGCATGCTGCGGCTCATTGAGACGTTCTGTGAGAGCGCACCACAGCTCACCCTCATGATGTACATCATGGTGCACAGCAATCAGGCTAGACCGGTCCAATGTGAGTAACCACTACGTACAATCAGCTCAAAAGATGACCGTCCACATGAGATTCATGCCATAATTTAAATTGAAACTGTTGTAAGCAAAACTTCCTCCAGTTTATGTCCAATTTCCTCTTTCACTGTTTGTGGTAAAAGCATTTCCTCTTAGTTAAAAGTCCATTTTCTTTCAGTCTGATCTGAGAACATTGACTCGCACGAAATGCAGTGGTCTGTGGTGATCTGACCCACTTTTTAAGGCAGGGTTAAGAGTGTTGGAGTTCAAGTACGGTACAAATCTATCTAGATGTATTTAGGATGGGGGAGCAAAAAGTCATTGTGACCATTGTCCCAGTAGGGCTATCAAAATGACTGAAAAACAAAATTAGAATTTTCTACTTAAATGTTATTAAGATTCAAATTAAATTCAAATTTGAAAAAAGGAATAATTTCAGTTAGGGTGAAAAACGCATTTGGCTTCTCTCCTGAGGCCACAAGAGGGGGAATAGAACAAAATATTCCACATGATTCTTCAAGGAGTAATAAAATAACACAACATAATGTTTATAAACAATAGGTAATTAATAAAGTTGCTTGAACAATTAGAAAAAAACAGCACTGGGCACGTATGTGTAGTTTGATAAGGAACCAATCACAAAGAATAAGCTACTTTTTCATTTAAAAACCTGACATGCAGTGGGATGTGGAGAAACCACTGTAAAGTCCTGAGCAGGTTGCCAACTTCAGAAAAGGAAAATAAGACCGAATAAGGGACACATGCATACATACATATTTGTGATCATTAAGATTTTTTTCTCTTACGCTTATCAAGGCTGTATTTATTTGATTAAAAACGTGATGTGAAAGATTATTGCATTTTGTTTCCTATCATTATATACTTTCAAATATAATTTATTTCTGTGACGCAGCAGCCGTTTCTTTAGTCTTCAGTCACGCGATCCTTCAGAAATCATCTAATATGCTGATTTACGATCAGTGTTCAAACGTAATCTTTTTTGGAACCTGTGATACTTTTTTCAGGATCAGGCTGTTTTTTAAATAAAAAGTGAAAAGGAACACCTGGCTCAGAGATGTAAAACAAAGGGAGACGACACAGCAGAATCCCTTCAAGCATAGTATTTATTACAACAAAAATTAACCATAAATAAGATTCATAAAGTCAGTATCAGTAGTATTAATCAGCATAAACCTAATGTTGTGGTTCTATTGGAGCATTGGTTTGTGTTTTTGGTCTGCTCTGAAAGTTCTTGCAGTTTAAAAACTGTGTATTTCTTAATACTTCCCAGTTAGGTTGTAGTAATGCTTGGCGTTATTATTTTTATTTTTGAGTCTCCTGGGTTGAGTGCACTGCTGTGTTTCGAAAATGTTTGTTTAGTTCTGCTCCAGCGGTATTTGGGTGCTTCAAAGGGGTTGACTCTTGGGAGCACATAAAGATTAGAAGTAGTTAGTTAGAGGGTTTTATTAGGATAAGGTGGGAGGTTGAGAATATCTGCACAATTTTTGACCATAAGAATCATTTGGAAGGTTTAATTGTTGTTTGGATTAATTTGTATATCAGTTTTGGAGGGTTTGATTGAAGAATTTTTATATATATATATATATATAAAACCAGTCTTAAGTCGCTTGGGTATATTTGTAGTAATAGCCAAAAATACAATGTATGGGTCAAAATTATTGACTTTTCTTTTTTGCCAAAAATCCTTAGGATGGTTCCATGAAGGTATTTAGTCAATTTCTTACTTAAAATATATTAAAACTTTTTGATTAGTAATATGCATTGATAAGATCTTCATTTAGACACCTTCACTTTCTCAGCATTTAGATTTTTCTGTACCCTCAGATTCCAGATTTTCATATAGTTGAATCTCGGTCAAATATTGCCCTATCCATCCAAATCATACATCAGTGGGAAGCTTATTTGTTCAGCGTTCAAATCGAGTATAAATCTTAATTTCGGAAAATTAACACTTACGAAATATATATATATATATACACATATTAATTTGTATTCCGGTTTTGGAGGGTTTTTGTCTTCCTTTATGACATCGTGGGAAATAGAAGAACGATATGAATTAAGTAGGGGTGGGAGAAAGAAAATAGATTCTGCTATGCATCCCAATTCTCTTTAACAATTGTGAATTGATTCTGAATACTTCAGAAAAGATGAGGTCAGAGAAATAACCAACAAACTGAGTGATTTTCATATTTTACCAATTGACCTACTGGTAAGCCTCTCCCCTCAAATGCAGATGACCCAATGGCAGTTGAGTATCAGTTACATCTTGTTTGCATCCGGCTTGCATCGTATTTATGGGGTGCATGCTTCAAAAAAGAAAAACCAATGTGTCTGAGGTACTTGTAACACAGATTCCAGGTAACCTGAGAGGATAGGCAATATAATTTATTTAATATAATTTTCTGAATCCAAACAAAACGGAGCAAAATGTTCAAATTCATATGAAGACAAAAACGTTCATTTTCTGGTTGTCATACACTCATTAAGTTACAATTTTCATCTGCTCAAGCAGAGCATTAAAACTAGAGATGTCAAGTTAGTGAGTCCATGCTAATGTACAAACCTAAAGAACAGACTGATCTTGTGTCTTGTATGTCCGGGGGACAGTATTTTAAAATTTCCAGTAAGAAAATGTCTTTTTTAAAATCTAATATTCATATTTTATGAATTATTAACATTATTAATTATTAATCATTATTAATAAGTAAAATTTATTAATATAGTAATAATATTAATATTGATACATGCAATCAAGCAGTTGAAAATAGGAAAATGTGTGAATTATGTATGTATTCTCTGAAAATATCTAGCTTGCATTAAGAGCTGTGTGCTCAGGTTAATTTTTATTTAACGTTTTCATATTGCCTGAGATCTGTTTCAGAGCATTAGAGAAGCACTGATGTAAAAGAAACTGATATATGACACTGATGTTTCCTCTTTTTAGATGTAAGTGTGGGTGCCTCTATTACCTCTATAGCCTGGATGGTGGTGGATTACCATCGATCGCTTCGCTCATTTCTGCCCGATAAGGACAAGCAGGGTTGGTTGTCATCTGTCGTCTATTTCTTCTGGAACCTCTTTCTGATTGGTCCACGTGTGACTGCAATTGCTCTTTTTGCCTCTGTGTTACCCCTATTCATCGCTGCTCACTTCCTGCTTTTGTGGTTTGTCTTTGTGATATGGACTTGGAGGCAGGGCACCAATTTCATGGACAGTCCAGCAGGGGAATGGCTCTACCGGTCCACCATAGGGCTCATCTGGTACTTCAGTTGGTTTAACGTGACTGAAGGACACACCAGAGGCAGGAGTCTGATCTACCACACGTTTATAATGACAGACACCAGCATCCTGTTGGGCACGTGGTGGTGGTACCAAGATGCAGAGATGACTCAGTCATACGCCTTCAGTCTGATAATCTCCATCCCGATTTGTTATGCTTTGGGACTGTTGATAAAAGTTCTCTACTATTGCTTTTTTCACCCCAAACTGTGGGAGAGGGCAGGTTTGGAAAAAGCTTCATATGATGTACCGGATGGAATGCGGCTGTCCGTGGATGTTCAGGCGGACGGTGCTTCTGTTCCGATCTTTAACAAGAGGATGGGCCAACATGCTGCTAACTTCTACACAACAAACACCTCATCTGCAGTTTTTGAAACAACTAATGCGCCTGTACTGTAAAAACCAGTGGTATTGTTACAGATATGCTGGTATTAAGTTTGTAAATTCTTGTGTATATGATACTGTGAGTGTTGTTACAAATATATATACATATATATATCACCTTTTATCTGAAAACTTTGAAATACAGCTCATGTGTTGAAACCAAACACATGAGCTGTATTTCAAAGTTTTCAGATAAAAGGTGATTCTGTAAATATAAATATTTACAATTCTGTGTGTGTTTGTGTATATATGTGTGTTTGTGAGTGAGAATTAGTCACGGTGTCAAAACTAAATACATGTCTGTGTTTTGCGCACATACAGTATTTATTTATAATTGTTTACATGAAGCTAATGTAATTTTGTCAGAATTGAAAATAATTCACAATGGGATCAAACAAAAATCCGCTAAGAACAAAGGAAAATGTTTAATCCGTCCTACAATTTTTTACTTTTTACAGACATAGTTCATTTACAAATTAATGTTCCAAATCTGTATGACTGCCTTTCTTCCTTTTTTGTTTATTTTTTAAAAAATGTCTTGCTGATATTGGCTTTCTTTAAAATATTGTTTGTGTTCCACAAAGGAAAGTTTGATTTCAAAAACAGGAAAGTTAGTAAAAGATTACAATTTTTGGTTCAGCATTTATACCATTAGGATTTATTTTAAACTTTAAATTATATTATTCCTTAAGAGTTTTTTTTTTTTTTTTTTTTTTTTTTTTTACAATAGTATGTTGGTACTTGCGTTACTTACTGGTAAAAGACAATCTAAAAGCACATGAACAGCCTACAATGCTATGTTATTAGTCACATGTTCTGTGAGTGTTAAACATTGTGAAATCTTTTTATCTGAACTGAAATGAAGAGGACTGAGAGTAAAGTTCATGCTTATGGTCAACACCTCCAATCTAATTTTCACTACAGTAATGACTCGCTGTTGTCAACACAAATGTTTGAGGGATTTTTAGGAGTTCATGTATGTAACATGAATCAATATTGAATGTTCGCTTAAGTTATAATATTTAATGTCTGAAACTCTATAGTTTCACTCTAATGCCATATAATGGAAATGCCTGCCATCATGTTGTCAGTTCTCCAATGAGCGCTGTATTAAACTTCAAATATGTCCGTTATTGTGCTTCCCTGTTTGTTTGTGCTCTCTGTTGTTTCCAAGTAACTATTGCCATGCGCTGCCTATTGGGTTACTTGACAGCAGATTTTTTTTACAAGTTTGATGAGAGGCGCAGCTGAGAATGTATTTTTCTAGCTAGGCTGAAGCATATCTAAAATGTCTGGCACTTCTTGTATTCCTTTAGATCTCTGTTAGAGCATTTAATATGTGCCTGAGGCAAGCATCACTTTACATTAACTTAAGGACGATAAATGTTAGTATTAAACTTCGATGCATAGCTTATTTGTGCCTTGGACATAAATTAGACCCACAACTTAATTGACAATAATTTCCTAAATACTTACAGATGATTACTACCTGGTGGATGATAATGAACAATAATAATGAAGAAATGACTTAAGTATTTAGCTTGATTTTTTGAGGCACAGAAGTAGACTTGTTACTTGCCAGAAAACAGCCACTCAGAGTTCGACTTTTGCTGAGTTCGACATGTCCCTGGGTCAACATTTTTGTTGACCCTGGAACAACATTGTGATCAGCCAATCAGATTTGAAGAACCAGTTTATAGTTTTAGTGAAGTTTAGGCATACAATCAGTGTTTGGTGCTTGTGTCAGTCATCTGTCATTTCCTCTGATTTTAGGCATTACTCATGGGTAGGGTTAGGTTTAGGTGTAGAGATATGGTCAAAACAAAAATTTTGGAATAAAATGTTCCAGGGTCAACAAAATATATTAACCCAGGAACACGTCGAACTCGAGCAAAATCAGGATGTGAGAGTAGGCACTGTGCTTCAGGATTCGTTTTCACATTTGACAAACTTTGTGTCAGATTTACATTTATAAATTTTATTTGTTTGGTGCTTTTTATGCCAAGTGAAGTACATTGCATTTATCATTGCATATTCTTTCTTTTTTTCACAAAATTGGATGTTAGATTTATCAATACTGAGCAAAAATCTGGCTTTTCCCTGATCTCTTAGATCAGTGGAATTTCCTACTTTGAAAATGGGAGGAGTTAGGAGTGAGTCCAAAGTTAACTTTCTGTTTCTTTTTGTTTAGACTATACATATCCATGAAAAAAGGTGTTTTTATTGTCATGCTGTAAGGTTTCTCTCACTGGGAGTCATGGAAGACAGTTTTCCATTTCGTTACTCTTTATTGGAATACCTGTTTACTTTATTGGGACTGTTATTGTTCCTGCTGGATATAGCACTGGACGTTTGGGCTGTCGTGTCATTTTATCAGCACGGGGAATATGTGTATATGGCAGTGATGATCTTTCTGCTGCTGGGCTCTTCAGTGTTGTTACAGGTGTTCAGCTGGCTCTGGTACTCCGA
>JAUYWG010000056.1:4166526-4178365 GCA_034779775.1 Enteromius afrohamiltoni | reverse complement strand
AATACACATATAAAACACTAACAAATTATGACATATTTTTATTTTTAGGTAAAACATAAAAGACTATATGTGAAATATATATATATATATATATATATATATATATATATATATATAGGACAGATCAGCTCGAGTTGGTGGATGTGTTTGCATGAAAATGTACAACTAGTATAGAATAAACCATTCAAACAAAACAGGAGGCTCTCAATGGCAGAGGCTGAAGCGCAGTGACCTAAGGACGGGTGACCAATGAAGTTGAAGGTCCCACATTTGCTTTCAGACTCTACTTCTCTAGTGTTTCGCCACCTAAACAACGTCTTGCTCATATGACACCGAAAAGTACAGCCTAGGTAGGAGGCTCGATAGGGTTTGAGACACAGCCAGTGTTTCTCTTCAAAACGTGGCTAGTTCAGCGAAGATGTCCGAGATAGCACACACAGTAATGGTGTTCAAATTTGGAAACGTGCATTTCACTGCTGAAGCACATACTGTAAGTGGACACAACCTAAGTCGTTTCCCAGCGGTAGCTTTGTTACTCTATTAGCACAGTCTGACCAGTTAGCCAACGTGTGTTATTTAGCTCGCGGCTCACTGACCTTACCATTACTCACGAAACCGTTCACCAGAGCGCTCAAATGTACAGTGTACGGCACACAAATGGGAAAGAAAGTCTTACCATGTCACCAAGTGCTACTTCCGAGGAAACTTTATGTTTCCTTAACCTGAAATTCCCTCGGTGAGGTGCTGTGTGTTGTTAGGGACAACTATTTGGCAGGAAGTCGCTACAATTCGCAATGCGCATGCGCAGAAACGACAGACTCTCCTTCAAATTACCAAAACGTTAACCCCTAGCAAATCATAAATAATAATAAAAATAAAATAAAGTTGATTTTTTTCCCCCCGCTAAAACACTGTGGTTTATTTTCCTTTAAAACAAAGTTTATTTCTGAAAGAACGATTCAATTAATTTAATATGAAGCTAAATTACTAACTGTAAGCATGCATGCCATTTTTAATAATAATAATAAGTATTTTGTAATAGCCCTCTTGAATATTTAAACTAGTGGATGGACTAATATTGAATTGTTGTGAATACTATCACTCCAATTTTTAAATTATTAAACTGAAGGATATTAAGAGCCATCCATCTCTTAATGTCAGCCAAACAACCTAACACAGATGTTAGTTTGGAGTTATTTTTACAGTTTAAAGGTTGATACAGCTGTCATCCGCACAGCAATAACAATGGAAGCATATATAAAGAAAACAATAAGGGCCAATAACAAAACCCATAGAAACACCGAAGGAGATGAGGTAGACCAGATAAATTGAATTTAAATAAGAAGTCAATCACTGTAATGTAAGCTTCTGAGGAATCTCATGGACCACCATGTCAAAAGCCACGCTGAGATCTAAAAATAGCACATGCACTAAAATAGCACAGTTCCCTTACCCTTACTAATCTACCAACATCAACAAATCATTAGACACTTTGAAACAATCAGTTTCTGTGCTATGTTTTTATCTAGTAAAGTTGTCAAAATCGTATTTAAAAAAAGTAAAAAAAAAAGAAGAAAGATAATAATAAACAATTTTATCCTTTTATCCATTTTGAGATCTTTAGTTATAAAACCAGAGCTTGCTTAAAAGACAACAAAATATAATGCAACCTGTTAAACTCATATTCACTTCTTGCAAAGACAACATTCAAAACCTATTTTTATGTGACACTAAAGACTGGAGTTGCATCACAAGAATAACTTATATTTTAATGTATATATATATATACACACATATATATATATATATATATATATACTGTGTGTGTGTGTGTGTGTGTTTTTGTGTGTGTAAATGAAAACAGTTATTTGAAGTTGCAATATTTAATCTTATTGTTTTTGATCAAATAAATAAAACCTTGGTGAGGTTTTATTTAGAAATACTTCTTCTTTGAAAAACTTCAAATTAATGAGCAGCAGCCCAATACTCTCTTGAACTTCTCCAACTAGATAGATATTTAATGTATATACAATATAAAAGATTAGTCTCATCCATCCATTTTCCAAATTATTTGTTCTATAAGTGAAGATGCTGGTGCTTATCCCAGTGGGAACAGAAAACAAAATCAATGCAGGTGAGGAATAAATACACTAAAACATTGAGATTAATTTTCACACGTTTATTTTGCATTCATATAGATCATTCTCAATATTTAATTATTCTAAGACTTTAATACTCTGATCATTAGAGGTAAAATATACAACATGTCAATAAATATACATGGAAAAATATAAAACAATATATGAATAACTTCCAAAAAAATGGAAGACAATAAACTTTATCCATATTGCCATGTTTGTAGTTATCTAAAGAACGTATAGCGCATTATTGGTCCAATGATATGAAATATATTACAGTTAAAACAGGGATGCGTTTCATGAGGGCATCCAAACCCCTCTCCTCCATTAAGTCGATACCACTCAATCGTCCCATGACAAATTGTTCACATCTCTATCAAGTCACCATTTCTATTGCACAGCATTCCATGTCCCTGTCCAACCCGGAGCGATACAGACAGGAATGATAGACACACATGGAAATGTATCACAACGTACATAAACTAGCTGTACAGGCACAATTTGAACAAAAAAAAAAGACACAGTTCCTTCTGGGCTTCCACAGAACTTCTGTACATGATGCAAAGGTTTCAATACAATCTAATTGACATGCTGTGTTAGCAATGGACAGCAATCGCTTCAGGTAACAATGATAAACATATGTATGAAACATACATCCATCTCACTAAACGTATGATAACAGAATGCGATGTGCGACTCCTAAAGTTGCCTTGAAACACAGTGTCTGGCATTTTGGGTAAAAGTGCTGGCATTGGAGAAAAAAAGGAAAGAAAGTACTTGTAAGACAAAATATTGATTTTACGAGGAACACAGGATGTCTTCTAGTCATTCAGACAAATAATCACAGCTAAAAGCCTTGCTTAAACTAAGTTCCTTCTAATATAAACCTAAACTTAGCTTTAATGTAGAGTTAAGCTAAACCACACTAATATAATGCAGTTATTAAATAAACATTTGTCAATAGGAGGAAAATAATCAATGTATTCAGTAAAAATATATTGATATTTGAGTCGGACAGCCTGTGTATCCTCTAGTACTGATGAGGGTTGATATTATAACCCCTTTTTCGGACCATCCGTGACTTTAGTACTTTTCTTGATCCTTTACCTCCACTGTGCAATGATGCATGAAAAACACAATTAAATAAAACTTCATCCAAAGACATTTTGATCAAATGTTAGAGAGCACAAAAGCAGCTGGTGCCATCGTCTCTGGCAAGCAATAGTTTGTTGTACAAATTTGCTAGTTTTTTTTTTTTTTTTCCCCCCCACAGATCAGCAGTTAACTCTCAGGCACTTCGAAGCTCTCTCACTAAGAGCTCAGGTCTTCTCTGCATCCATTGGCACACATTGCATCTTTTCTGGAAGTTGTTGTTACATTAGTTTGTGTCCTACAACGTCCCGCAATTCTCTTGGTCAAGAGTGTCCCTTGTGCATACACGTAAATCGGAAGACCTAAATGTCCCACGCTGTGGTCCTTCTTCTCGATGCTCCTAGTGATGCTGGAATGGACATTCTGGAGGGTCACAGAAGTGGTTACTGGAAAGCGTGGTCAGCCGGGGGCCCGTAGGAAAAGCCTGGGAATGCTCCGGCTGCCTCCCGTACACTGCTGGTCACGTGCAGGTTATCGGTGTTGCATAGAGAGGTTGACACGGGTAAGTGGGTGAACTCTGGGTCAAAGTGCCGGAGATCAGTGGGACCAGACTGCAGATTCAATAAAGAGAGAATTTAATACCTAATCAGAAATATTAATCTTAATGTTACAACATTGTGTTGATGATGATTTACAGTGAACTATGATTATTAAAACATGCACTTTAAATTACTTGTAATTTATCCTTTGCAGGTAAAGAGTTAACTTACCACCGTAGGAATGAAAGGAGGCATGATCTTTTTGGCCATGAGGTCGTCCCAGTTAATGGGAGAGAAAAAGCTGTGGAACTTCATTTCCAGCTATAAATAGGGAAAGCTTGTATAAGAATCTGTGATCTCAGGAAAATAAACTTTATGCACGCGGCACTTGTGTGTCGTTTCCACTTACAAAATCATCTTTGGAACCCAGTCTCTTGGTACGGTCCTTGTGCAGCAGACCCTCCAGCAGGTCACGGCCAGAGTTGGATACGTTAGGCTTCAGGACTAGAGGCTTGTGAAGGATGTTGTTGTACATCTCGGCTGTGTTGCGACTGTAGAATGGAGGCTGGAAGGACAGATACAGAGAAATTAATTCACAACATCTGCAAAAATTATTATTTGCTGAACTGGGCATCTGTCAGGCAAAAGACTTGATAGGTCTTCTCACCAGTCCATAAAGCATCTCAAAGAGCACTGATCCCAGGCACCACCAGTCCACTGTACGATCATATGCCTGTTTCTGGAGCACCTCAGGAGCCAAGTACTGTTGAAAAAGAAACATATTTTATATGTCTTTATAAATATATCTTGTGTTAGCATATTATTTAAAAAGTATTTTTTATCAAAATAAAACTAAATACTTAATATAATGTTTTCAGGATACATGTTAATTGCAATTTACATGTGTATTAAATGCAATTAGCTAATCTTTAGAATGATCTCTTAAGACTTAAGACTGACCTCAGGTGTTCCACAGAACGTTGTGGTTGTGCCATTAGGTTCCAGTCCTTCTTTGCACAAACCAAAATCTGTCAGCACAATGTGGCCCTGTGAGTCCAGAAGGATGTTCTCTGGCTTTAAGTCTCTGTGAAAATTGACAGAAGATGAAAAGACCCCACTATAACAAACAGAATCCAGGACACAGTTTAACTACGTCTCCACTAGGGGGCACTTCAGCCAATCGCGTACCTGTAAACAATGTGCAGTGAGTGGAGGTAACCGAGTGCACTAGCGATTTCAGCAGCATAAAACCTCGCCCTGGGCTCCAAAAACACCCGCTCACGCTGGAGGTGGTAGAACAGCTGCAGGAGCAAAAAAGAAAAGCATACAAAGTCAGTCAGCTATTTTGAGCTGAGGTGCGGCCTCTATACACGAGAGTACAGTATGAATGCATTGTTTACTCACCTCGCCTCCATTGACGTAGTCTAGGACAAAATACAATTTGTCTGTGGTTTGGAAAGAGTAGTGCAGCCCCACCAAGAATGGATGCTTGATATTCTTCATTAATACACTCCTTTCTGCCATGATATGCTTTTGCTGAAACACATATTAGGTGTTAATTGTTACTATTACAGCAATTGTGGCTTTCACGTCTGCGTGAACACCTGCATTAGTTCGTACCTCTTTCTTTTTCAGAATGATTTTCTTCTGCAGCACCTTCACAGCATAGTATTGTTCGTTTTCCTTGTGCCTTGCGAGAAGGACCTGAGAAATACGACGCCGTTAGCATTCTCGCTTAAAAATATGATCGACATCTTGACTATATAAAAGCTGTTTGCGCTCACCTTTCCAAAGCTCCCCTTCCCAATGATCTTTAAGTAGTCAAAATCTGAAGGTTTGATCCTGTGGGGGAAATGAAACAACATTAGTAAAGCAAACAACAAGCAGCCTGGCAGGCTAAAAATCCAATTAAGCAAATAAACAAAGAGCAGCTACGTACTGAGTCTCCTCAGCCAAAGAGCTTCTGGGATTGGTCAAACACAGGTGATTTTCCTCCAGCTCCTCATTCTGGTTCTCATCAATTTTTAAGAATGAACCAACCTCGGCACTAAGGAAAAGAGATTTAAAAATGTTATGTTATGAAAGTTCAAGACTGTTTGTATAAAACAATGCAAAACCATTGGAGTATGATTTTGCAATGATTGCCCAAATGATTGTTGTTTCAAAATCTCTTTAAGATGCATCACTTTTTTTTTTGGTTTGTTTTTGTAAAGGTAAAGTTAACCTGGAACATTCCACACAAACTATTTCCAGTAATTCCTTTGAGATCAGATAGATGGCAGTGTTGGTAAAGTTTACGAGGGGCTGTTTTAAGTTTGTTGGAAATTCAAAATTTCTTTTTGACCTGAAAAAACAGCTGTTATATATACAAGATTATGAGAATGGATGCATCTACTAAAACTATAATGACCTTTCTCTTTGCCCAAAATGTTGCACTATTGAGAGCTTAAATCTCAACTATTTACACAACCACCTTGAATGAATATTGTGTAGCATATGGAGGGTAGAGATGACGCGGTGAGAAATTTTCCGCTGGTCCGGCCTGAATGACTCCAAGACCAAATGGGCTGCACTTAATTGCATTAGGCCCTTATCCTCGTCTAGGGGACATTAAGGATTTTCTCAAAGGTGCTTATTGCGGCCAAGTGGCCGCCTGAACAGCTGCTTTTCGTGGAGCACTATTCTTGGCTTTATCTCGCCGGTACAGATTAACCTACACAATTAGCAGAACGCACAGCTAAACTCAGATGATGGGATTACATCCTCTAGTACAGTCACCTCAATGGAGGCCCATATAAATACACTACAGGTCACAGGGTTGCCTTTATGAATGAAGGCTGGAATTTTCCTAAACCGCTTTCTTACTGATTTTGAAACACAAAAATCATATATGTTCTTATTTGTTGATTATGCCTTTTCGGTTAACACATCTACTTGTAATTGTAAAAGCATCATGCAATTGTTTATTTCATTGCTTCAAATATTAAATATCGGGACACTTACTGTTGACAGATCGGAGGGTTGGAAACAAGCTTCTGGATGAAGTCGTTTAAGCCCATCTTCCTTTCTTTAATAAAAGCTGAAAAAAAAAAAAAAAAACAAGCATTTACGTCAGAAGGAAATCCACAGCTGACGTCACTAACACCCTGCATTTGAACTGCAATTTCTTAACGGCTCTAATTTGAACTGAATGAACTGTCAGTTATATGTGACAGGAAACCCTTCGAAAGGGTTATCAGCTTTTTAAAAAAAACACTTGCACGTCGAGTCTATGCCAGAAAGGATCCGTGTGAAATGTTTGATGTCAAGAAGAAGTGTCAGTGTGTTACACAACAGACCGCATAGCTCACTGTATCTGTACAGATCTGCTATTTATCAACAACGATCATTTCTATCGCTGTCATGGAACCACATCATTTAATAAAACAGTAAATATTTAGACCCCAAAAAATCATTTTTTAAAAATATTTTCATGCAATAATTTGGCATGGATATATATATATATATATATATATATATATATATATATATATATACACACACGCTACACACTACTGTTTACTGTTTTAAATTATACTTTACAGCATGGATGAATTAAACTGATTAAACATGAAAGAGACCTACATTTTTTACAAAATAATCATAAAAATAATTAGAATAAATGCTGTTCTTTTGAATATACTACAAAGAATAAGGTTTCCATTGGTCAGGAAAAAAAGTTGCTATAGTAACATCTAAGTACTGTCTAACAAGTACTGTCTAACGGTCTTGTGTCTCTGAAGGTAGTGTAAATATGGGTGATTGACAGCACTGTGTGACTAACACATGCCTGAAGGATCATGCAGTACCACACATTACTGGCAGAACTACACTTACTCTGTAGTCTTTTTCCTTCTGGTATCTCATCAAATAAACACTCACTTCTGCACGGCTGCTGTTTATGCCCCTCTGACAAACAAGAGAACATTGCATGAGCTACAGAAATTAATCGACTTTTTCCCCATTCCTCCCTGTATGCTTCAACAAAAAGATTAGAAGATTATCCTGTTTATAATGCCAGCTTGTCAGGACTGAGGGAGGGAGAGGGGTGAAGAGAAGTGTGCAGAACAGCAAGAAAGCAAAATCCTGTAGCTGGAGGTTGGGGGTGTGGCTCAAGGCCTTTTCCAGCCATCCTCAGGGGTGGAATAATTAAGAGAGGAGGATTAGCTTCAAGACTCTTGCTCCACATCATTTAAAGGAAGGGAGGAAGGACAGACATGATTCAGTCAAATGCACCATTGATTCACTTAGGTGTGTGTGCATAGTTCAGGCTCACAAGAAACACAATATTGTAGCTACATATCTACAAAAGCTAAAATATGTTGTTACATATATATTTCACACAAACAGACTATGAGTGCAAAATTATATTATGCTGCATGTAGCAATTCCAATGACAATTTCAAAGCGAAATATCCAGAAATTAACATATGCTCAAAACTGGAATGTCACAACATTTTAGATCCTGTGCAACAAGATCAGTCTGGTGGTTAGTCAGGTCATACTTTTTCATGCGCACATTTATTTGGTAAATGTGTTTCTATCATAGTTTATGCATATTTATTTTTTTATCAGGTAAAAAGTTTATGTTACTGAACTATGCGCATGCTGTTTTTCTGCACATTTTTAGAATTTATGCGCGTCTTGGCATTTCCAACCAGCGATTTTTTCAACCCATAAAATCATTTGAAACATGTGCCTTTAAATACATTTATGCAGCAACAATATTGACCCTGTACCAAATTGTGCACTTCATGTGCACTTGCGGTTTTATGGACTACATCCGTTACCTATTAGTATCCGTTAAGCTCAGGAGACTGTAGGGTGTCCCATTCGTCATTTCAGGGTTCAGAAGGGTGCTCGCAAGCGTACTGCACCTTTTGTGGCAGTTTGTGGCAAGTGAAACGTACAGTGAGTGGTGCTATAACACTAATTCAGCCATGCTATTTTCACTTCCTCATTCAGATTTTTTGCCGTTTTGATGAACCATCAATTCTCTGGGTTTGAACAGGCATTCTTCATCGTCTACATGCAACGGCGTATCACGTGAGCTACAAAGCAAACTTATTGTGTTAGAAAAATCATGCATTAACATTTATATGTGACACTAATGTTCAAACATATCAGTTTTAAATGTAACAGCATGTTAAAATTGGTTTGAATTCACAACATAATATTCCCCAAGTAATTATACAAAAATTGGGGACTTGTACCCAACTGCTTCATATTCAGGTGTAACACTTTACCAGGTGAGCTACTGAGCAAGTTCACAATATCTGAAAAGCCATACAGTATATATGGATATATGGAGCTGATTGCATGATACATTCATTAAAATTATGCGTAATATATGCATTGGTACATTTTTGCAATTGTACAGAAATGTGCTCAGTCATTTCCATTTCCACTTCCAGTCAGTCATTTCCAATTAACCTGTGTGTTGTATATTTGTGATCATGCTGTATTCAGTCAGACAACCATGTGCACATGAAATCTCACTTCATGTTCACGATAGCAAGTTTAGCCTAATTAATAGGTCACAGTAGCTTTGCATATGCAACACTTTCTGGTGAAAGAATGAAATCAGGCACAATGTGTTGACACATTACACATTTGTCTGCAGACAGGACTAGTGGAGTAGCAGTCCGCCTCTTTTCTTTATATGATGGATGAACAATAAAACAATTTATTTGGTGTTCTGTAGTATGAAATAGCCCTTGTTTTTTGTTCATCTTTTGCTTGTCTGAGTTTTAGAATGGATAGCTGTACTGTAGATAAATTGGTCATGGCAGAACAGCAGCAATGTGACTGTAGCAACAATTATTATGAGTGGTGACATTTTAAAATGACCATCTCAGTACTCTGGATTTTTAATGACCTGGATGGAAGTGGCCTGCTGAAGCAAAATTATGTGTGAATATGTGTATTGCAGGTTATGTGGGAGAATACTTTCTTTTTTATTTTATTTCTTTACTTTTTTGTTAAAAAAATATTCTGCACTGATGCTTTTGACCTTTTAGAACAGGTCTCCATGGAGTAAGATGTTTTGAGTGATTGCTATGGTATTCTGGGTGATTGCTAATAGGCCCATGACTCTATACATGCAAAGTTAATCCTATTTACGTAATAAATCTATGTTAATAGGACACAAGTGTAATCAAATATTTTTTTAAGTTTAAATTAATGCACAATGCACTCCATGTGTCTTTTGAAGTTACCATTCTTTACAATGTTGTGGGCTATTTTAGTTTTAAATTTAATCAATATTAAAAAGACTAATTATTGCTTCAGTCTGACTGAAATCAGATTGCACCATAGATGCTGTTGTAGGCTGAACCAGAGGGTGTTTAGTCAGTGTGGTAAAAAATAAATGCAGATTCCATACAAAAGTGCAACCAAAAAATACACAGAGACAGGGAACAGGAATAACAGGACAATAAAACAGAAATAAAAAAAATAAAAAATAATAGTAATATATATAGAGAGATGCACGGATGAGCCAAAACGTCACCCGAATCCACTGCTTTAAGTAAATTATTCGCCCACCACAGGGGTGGATTTAGTGAATTTGGGGCCTCAGGCAAATATAGGAATGGGGCCCTACATTTGCACATATTTACTTCAATCAACCTTGAGGTTCCATTTTTTTTCCATTGTTGTCAAAGTTGCTGCTGCACAATGGTGCCCCATGCTTAGGTCCAGTGTTTCTACAGTTTTCATGTACATATTATAATTCTTTCATTGGAATTTACATTTATTCATTTAGTAGACACTTTTATTATTTCATGTTGTAGACAACATGTTACAGTTGAGATACAGAAGTATACATTATTATATTACACCTCACGCTCTTGCTTCAGATACATAATATTTTCATTTGCTCAGTTCAAAAAATTCAGTTTTTTATTGATCAAGTTGTAGAGGTTGATATGATATTTAGAATGTAAGCAGTACTAAAAAATAGTTTTTAGAACGAGTAATAATCCCATTAATCTAGTTACAGTACATGTGTCTGTTGAAGGTAAGAGTAATATCAAAGGTAAAACTTTGTTACTGAATCTAATTGTAATTTCCGTTTAGGTGCAATGCTGCAGGTATTAAAAGAACATGGCAGCAGCTGAAAATGAAGTATAAAAACATAATTCAATCAGGTAAGGTTTGAGCATGTCAGGGCTTTTTGTTTTTGTTTTGATGACATTTAATATGTAAATGGCAATACATGTCTAATGTTGTTTTCATACAGTGCTCTTTTTCATTTGACGTCTCTTTAGCCAACAGAAAGAAGGCAGAGGCTCAAAAACAGGGGGAGGCCCTGCACCACCACCACTCACAAATGCTGAGGAGAGGCCTTGAGTCTGAACACTGGAAGGCCAGTGGCTGAGGGAATTCCTGCAGGGTGTTCATCAGAGTCAGTCACTCCTCAGGACACAAGTGCCTACATTAAATGTAGGGCCACACACACAGACACACACACACACACACACACATAGTTTATATATATATGACTTATTTACATAATTTTTTTCATTGGTCTCAATAGATTCTGATGGCAATATCTGCCTTTTGTCTTAACAGAACATTAACATTTTGCTTTATCAGTAAAAGAGTACTGCATCTGCTTAAACAAATAGAACATAACAGTACAGAAATTATATACTTGGATCAAGATATAATGATAGATATGGAAACCGAAGCTACAGGTAAGGTGTATATTGTGATTAATGGATTATATAAACGTTTTAAAAAGAATATAGAAATTTAACAGTTGCTTTTTAATTTGTAGGAAATAAAGAAGACCAAATAAATTGCTGTGACTTGTGTTTATTTCTTTAATTTCTTTATTTATTTTTTTTGTGGAGGCTGATTTAATCAGAAAGTTAATATTGGCATAAAAAGTGGTTAAAAAGGGGGAGGAGACTGACAGAAACTAAGAGTTTAGAGAATAAAACCTCCTGACCAGGGGTGCGTTTCCCAAAGGCATAGTTAGCCTACTATGGTCGCAAGTTCCGTCGTTACCAGCATAGTTCAACG
>JAUYWG010000056.1:4144850-4161458 GCA_034779775.1 Enteromius afrohamiltoni | reverse complement strand
AATCATTTAAAAAGTAAATAAGGTTCAATTTGATAATATTAGTGCATTATGCATTCTGTATCATAAAGTAATGTGAAACCAAAAATCTTTTGGAGAAAATTAATTAGGCTACTTAAATGGCAAATCAAATTTTAATTACAAAGAAGCAGCAAGTAATTAAATGTAGAAAGACTGAAATAGTATTTTCAGTAACTTGTTTTGCTTATTAGCATGCATATTACTAGAATATTAGCCATTTATTAGTAGTAATTACGCACACATTAATGCCTTATTCTACATCTCTAATCCCACCCAATACCTAAACTTAACAACTACCTTACTAACTATTAATAAGCAGCAAATTAAGAATATATTGAGGAAAAAGACAGGAAAAACATTCCTGTAGAAATGACAGTATTACTGGGAGCTGGATGCCAGTAACTCCATTTAACTCCTAGTTAAGTGGAGTTTAACTGGAATTTAAATGGAGTAACTCCTAGTTAAATTTATGTTATTTATAGGCAACATTTTGTTTAAAGATAATTGAACATAAAGGTATTTATCTTTACAGGAAAAAAATAAAATAAAATAACAGCCTCATAAAAGTATTTCTGGGTTTATGAGGGCTTCTGGTTCCTAGAATTCTTTGAGACTGTTTTTAATAACTCTATTCCGTAAAGATAAAGACTTTTTGATTTTTCATTTTCATTTATCTTTGAGCATGTAATATTTTACCTGTATTACTGTAATGTACTGTAAATGTGTTTTTAGCATTTTTAATTGTTTTTAAAGTTTATTTTTAAATGAATTGAAATAAAAAGTAAATTTAAACAAATATTCAATATAATTCTAAAATTATTAAATTCTAAATAAATGTATTTATATTCTTTTTATTTACTGCTTATTTACTTTAGAGACACTAAATTGTAAATATAACTTATATATGTTTATATAACAATAGCACTAAATAATAAATCAATAATTCATAAATACTGTATATTCCAAAGCCTTATCTGATTTGCTGAAGATGGACATTGAAAGTATTACAGAAAGTCTGCTGAAAGATTTGTTTTTTGTGCTCAGTTCAAGGTTTCCATGCCACAGTATTTCCCCTAAATGATCATGTGAACGTGTGAGTTGAGATAACCTTTTTGTTTCTCTTTCTGATTAGCACCATTAACCCATTTGACCTTCTTTTGTGCTACAACCACCTGCTTTCAAATAAACAGCATATTTAACGAGGACAAGCAAGATGGTATTTGATTCATCTGGAAGTAATCAAACACCTTTTTTCTGTGGAAAAAAGTCCACCATTGAATCATGCACAGTTTTACAGTAGGTGTGCATTTATATGAAAGGCTTAAGCAGGTTGAATGTAAAAGTAAAAGTAAGTCCTGCTCACTCAGGTGACAGATGAAACAAACAGAGTCAGAAAGATCAAAGCCTAGGCGACTGGATCAGAATAAAGTGGATTATGTCTGTTGTGATGGGTGAATGAATGGATGAAGACAATATGTGTCATGTTAATGTTTTTCTGTCCAATGTCTCTTTTCTTGCAAAATGAAGAACATCAGGTATTTACAATTAGTGAGGAAAAGAGGAGACAATATACAGAAAAGAATTAATTTGACTGGATTATAAACAGATTTACTGTAAGAGATTCAGTTGTTAGTGCAAATGGCTTGCCTTGTGATGAATAGTAACATCCACAGAAAAGACTCTATCATTTTTAATCAGAACATTCTCCTCTGGAATTCCATTTCTTCTGTATAAAGGTGAGTAGGAGCCCTATCAAGCCCTGCCCTCTAAGTTTCCCTCAGAAATACGTCATGATACTTAAGTCAGTCACAACTTGCGGCTCATACATACTTTTACACACATTTTTGTGTGTGTCTTACCTCAATAAGATGAAGTGAAAGTCTTTTCACGTGGATCCAACAATTAACATCATACAGTATCCTAATACATTATTTGATTATGCTTATTTTAACTGGCAAAACACAAAATTGTGTCTTAGATTTACCTTTTTACACGATCTTCTCTCTGTTTCAGTCAAAGAAAGTGGTTCTAAATGATTAAATAACAGCTTACAGTAATTCAGGTCAATTGTACAACCCCTGTTACCCATATATATATATATATGGATTTTTTATGCTTGATGTCACAAAAATGCATTTGGAATGAAACGTTTCTGCAGCTCACTTTCAATAAGTCACAATTTAAAATGTAATCTTTATATATGTGAATCGCACAAAATAGGTGATTTAAGAGTATATATATATATATATATATGTATATATATATATATATCACAAAGTTAAATAGAGTTAAAACAGAACAGAGCAATACTCTGTGCACAGGAAGGCAAATGGAAACACTTTACAATAAGGCCCCATTACTTAACCTTAATGCATTAATGTCTCTTTGTTAATGTGAGTTATTAAAATATTTTAATTAATATATTCATTATTAGCTCATATAATTCAGGCGCATTAAATAATATTATTAATAGATATCCTACACATTTTAATATTGCATTAGTAATTGTTGAAAGTAAAATGGTTAAAACATGCTTTATAAGTATATCATTGTTAGTTTGTTTGAACTAACCTTATGTTAACAAGTCGAAACTTTATGGTAAAGTGTTACCAGTAAAAATTCTAGGATGACACAGGTTAGATTTTAATAGAAAAAGTTCTTACCTATAAATGATTTCTTCCCAGTCTTCATGCTCATTTAACAGCGTATATCTCACAGTACAGAGTGGATCCTTTTTTCTCAGTTGTGCTATGACAGAGATCCTTTTAAAAACTGATTTTAGCAGCGTTTCCTCAGCAGTTCATCATTTTGCATGTGAACATGTATGTGTATAGGAGTGTGTAGGTGTGTGTGTGTCTAAATGAGCATATCTCTGTCCTACTGCAGTATTGTTAGAGGCAGTCTCATCCCCTCAGATTCAAAGATCAGCAAATTATTGTCCTCATCACTCTTTGCTCTGTGTCCCTCGCCTCTCCTCTAGCTCTTTCCTGTCTTTCTCATAGTTCAATGATAGCTGAAACCGAAGACTAGTGACACATCTACTTGTCCTCCCAGCTCCCTTGTTCCCGACTCTCTCAAACCAAACAAAGCGACAGGTGTCGGATGGCAGCGTCCTGGTCCCGCCCCAGGGAAACCAGTTTCCAGGTTACAGCAGTCACTAGGGCAATACCTGACTTTTTCACTTGCTGAATTGTGCCATAAGCTTATAATGACTTCCCAAGTCCCTCGCTATGCCCTGGAAACATATTGCATAAATAAAACTAATAAAAAACAATGACTTAGCAAGTTTTTTTGAATCCCGCTGTCAGGAATTGTGTATTCAGGCAATTGTGCAGCTTCACCTGGCCAGCATAATTTGTGCAAATGGGCCACAGGATAAGCTACAAAAATACCAACCAGAAGATGAGGTGGAGGTATAAATTCAGTGTGAATGGTATGAAAACATTATATTATATTATGTTCTCAAAACATTAGCACATAAACAATATTTGTGCATCGTTTACAGAACGTTTCATTTATTTTATTTGAATTTTTTTTACTTGTTTGAAAATGTCAGCATTCAAAAATATTTACTGAATGTTCATACAACCAAGAAAAATATATAGTTTTAAACATTTTGACAGGATGTTTTGAAAACAGGACATTTTGAATATTCACAGAATGTGGAGAAATAATGTTTTCATAACTTAGGGTTAAGTAGGTTTAGTGGGTAATAAGGTTAGTTCACCCAAAAATGAAAATTTTGTCATTAATTAGGTACTCAACCTCATGTTGTTCCAAACTCATAAGACCCCTGTTCATCAATTTCAAAACACAAATTAAGATATTTTTGATGATATCAGAGATCCATCTGACCCTCGATAGACAGCAATACAACAGAAATGATCCCGGGTCCAGAAATGTGGTAAAAACACAGAGCCCATGTGACATCAGTGGACCAGAATCCTTTTTTTGCGCAAAGAAAACAAAAATACCATCATAAACGCAACCACTCTTCTCTTATAACTTATGTCTTGTGCTATTTTAGATAATCACTGTGTATGTGTATGCTTTCCTCTAGACGCAAACAGCCACAGATTACGTACATGTGTGTGCTGTCACCCGGATGTAAACAAGGCTGATTACGTCAAATACGTTAAAGCTTGTGTATGCGGTGCATTGAGCATGGTGGAAGACGTAAGTCATGGGAGAAGAGTAAATTGTATCGCAAAAGTGAGGTTGATCCACTGATGTCACATGGACCTTTTTTACCAGTGTTTTGCTACGTTTCTGGATCTGGAATCACGTCAGTTGTGTTACTGCTGTACTAATGACAAACATTTTCATTTTCATTTTTGGGAGAACTAACCCTTTAATTAATTGTTATCAATTTTTTTTAGAGCATGTTTTATTATCTCATAACTGGAATGCACAAAGAAAAATCTTTTTTTTTAGAATTATCTGTTTTCTTAAAACAAATGTTTGTTATTTGCCCAAACCCAACAATAGAGGCATAAAATTGTATTGGAATTAATGTGATAGTAAAATGGCTTATGCAATTTATTTAGGAAGCACAGAAAAAGGTTAAAGACATACTTGCATATATGAAATGCATATCCGAAGACCTCAAATGGTTACAATTTCATTCAGCCTTATTCAAATCAACACATGCAAATTCAAAAAAGCTAAACGCTGAGGTGCTGCAATGAAAAGAAGCACATTTCCTTTCGTGCTAAAGGCTTCCACATTAAATCACAAAGATCATCCACAGATAACAATGATTTTTAAAGAGACAATCAAAATTTTTATTACTTATTTCCTGCCCGGTGCACATTCATCCCCCCCTGTAGAGCAGTTTTCTGTTAATGGCCTTTTGGGTAATCGAGCCCAACTCGGCAGCGTCCATAAATGGCATCTGCTAGGCCGTGCTTTCGAAACGGCTGGCTTAATGACACACAGGAAGTTTAATGAAACCATTATATCCTTATTATTGCCGACCCCTTTCCATAGGACACCTCAATATTTATGTCTTCCTATGTTCTGCAGACCAGTTCAGATAGATTGGAATTACAGGAAGGACACAAAGGCAATTTCAGCTATAGCACTGCAGAGCTTTCTTATCAAACGGCTGCAACTGTCTCCACACGCAACTATAAATCAGGATTTTGTTCAATGTTCACAACGTTCTACTTTAGCTTTTAGAGAGAGAGAGAGAGATTGTGAGCAACAGGGGCATCTAGTTCCTCTGGGTGCACTGAATCATTTTATCTATTTTAAAAATGCTGTGACATCTAATATTCTCACTTTTAAAGTGAAAACCGATTTGCAGAACTAATATGGTCCGGTTGTCAGATTTTCAACCTTTAGTTGACATTTTCAAATCATAAGACCACAGTGTGGCCACTCTGTACATTATTAGTGTATTGTCCCATGATGCCTTTAGCAGAGGAACTGAAAGAGCTGGTACTTTTTTTTAATCAAACACTTTTTTACTAAAAACTTCCTGTTTAAATAAATTTAGCTCTATGTGACAGTTTAATGTGTTTTTTCCTCTGGGAGTTCTTTGTAAAGACAAATAAGTCAATAAATAATAATAATAATAATATATTGAGCTATGCTAAAAATGTTTACCTAAAAATGTAACACTGGTTGGTGAGCTGGTTTTGTTAAAATTAGTTAACTCCATTAACAATACACAACACTTTTACAGTATTTATTCATTCAGTGTTGACTTCAACATGTTAGTGAAGTTGTCACCTTTATTTATATGCATTGCAAATTGTTTCGAAGCAGCATCACATTTTAAACATCAATAATGAGCAAATTAAAATTCTGCTGTAAGACTCTAACAATAGTGTCATTATCATTTGTCATAATAATATATTTTTTAATACATTTTGTGGTTTTTGTAAATTAAAGTTAATGAACTAGCATGAACAATTTTTACTAACATTACCAAACAAAAACTTTAAAACATATTTTTAGGTCACGCTTTATTTTAACGTATCCCTTATTAACGAATTTCAGTACTATGATTATACTACTATAATTATAGTACTATTAATTAACTATATACTATTGTATATTTTTAATGTTAAGGTTTGTCTTAGGGTTATGTACATGTATTTATGCACAATTAAGTGCTATTATAATAGTAATTACAGGTACATGTAATTTGTGTAACAAGGACACCTTAAATAATGTGTTACCGTGCTTTAAAATATATTGCTCATTCTTTGTTAGCTATAGTGCTTTAACAATGTGGACAAACAAGACCTTACTTCAATGTGCTAGCCATTTTATAATATTCCGTATTCAGTCACACATATAAACTAGTTAAATGTATTGGTAGACTTAGTTTACAGTGTGTGATATCTATGGATATTTTTAAGATAACAAAACAAAGTGAAAGGTGATTTCCACAAAACGCTCCACCACGATGCAGGGGGTTTTGGGGTAATTCCACAGGCATTGTTAGGGGGTTTTGAGGGGATTGCTGTGCTGTTGATTACTGGGCTAAATCAAACAGGTTTACTCTCAAGCCACTATGATATTCTCCTCCAGATAAGTCTTAGCTAAGTCTTAGATAACAGCAGTGCTCTTTTATAAGACAAACCGTCACTGAAATGTCTGGAGCTCAGATACAGGAGATGTTACCCAACTAAGTTTGAGACTGAGGTAGGAGTTGCTTTAAAATCCCTGAGTAATGAAAATAAAGAGGTCAGCTGTGTCCTGGGACTGTGAAACACCTACAGTGAAGATGTTGTTACATCATGTTATTGTAAAGAGCAGTCAGCTATAAATCAAAAGCGTTCGGCAGCAAATTAGAAATGCAAAATTGTAATTAATTGTAATTTGATTCAGATTTTCAGACTCGTGTCATGATCACGTGAAGGAAATATGTTCACACATGGGAATGTTGTCCGCTATGGAATGACAAGTATTTGTGATAAACCGAGACTGAGGCTCATGACATGGCAGATGGTGTTTCTTTGTAAGCCCAAGAGAGTCGCTTTTGTTTGTTATCAAAGTTCATACAACAGCAACTACTCTCAGTTCCTCCTGAAAGAGATCTAATGATGTATACTGAGAGGAAGGAAGTAAAAGAGATGAAAAATACACTTTATTCAACAAAGTGTTTTGATGGTTATCTGTGTTTTACAAAGGTACAACTCATAACTCATTATGTTGGTATGATAACATCAGTTAAAGAAATGTTTTTTTAATTGTATTTAAATTTGAGTTAAATCCATAAACCCTAAAATTGTTTTTAAAAAATGTACCGTAAAATTCTGGCAACTACAGCTGTTTTTTTACCGTCATTTTTTTTTTTTGTACTTGAAGATAATATTAAGGAAAAACAGTTGTCTTTTAGGACTAGGAAAATTGCATTTTAAAGTAATTTTAAACCATTAAATAAAAAAACTTTTGTTGTGCTTTAAGTACACTTATTTTGAAATGTTGACTAACATACTTGTTTGTCATTTGAACTATGTTATTTGATATACAAATTTCAATAGAAATTACATTAAAATATATTTTAGTTTTTCATTAATGCTTGTCAGTACATTCAGCACCACATTTTTCAACCATATTATAAAAAACATCAATTAAAAATACATATAATTATGTACTTAAGTCCTATACTTCAGTGGGTTAAAAAAAGACCCCCAACTCCATATATAATACAATTTTAATTACATTGCATTCAATTGCTATTAAGTGTCCCAAAATATTTCACACACAAGTATATTCTTTCAAAGTATATGTAGTTATTTACAAAAAAATACTCTTTTTAAAAGCATACTAACTTTTTCTCAAGAGAAGGAATGACCCAAATATCTAGGATCCTTAATGCCTTATAGGCTGAGTAACTACTTAGCAACCAGCAGTCCCACAATAGATTCCACCTAGCAACCCTAGCAACTGCATATTTGGAAACAACACCCACAACCATGATAAGCACTTTTATTTTTCTACGAAAATGCAGTTGTCTTTTAACACTTACTTGAACTGTGAACTCGTGAATACAAAGTAAATGCTTTGAGTGCTGCAATTCAGCAAGCAACATCTAATCATTCAGAATGACAATCAGTTTCGAATCATTCAGCGCTATACAGAGCTGTTTGAGGATTGCTCACTCATTGCTTATTCATGATGAAGGGAAGCAGAGGAGAAGAGAGAGAAAGAGAGGGTCAAAGATGGCATTTAGAGCCTGCATGCCGTCTAGGACACTCTTTAAATAACCTTTGATCGTCTCTGAGTTTGTACTGATGAGATTTATGGACAGGATTGATTGAACTTGAATTGAATCAGGCTTCCCTTTTTAGCAGCACTGAGCAGCTAAACCCAACACTTCATTTACTTTCAACTTTTCAGTTCCATTAGTAGTATTAGCGCCCTCTCCCCTGGTGCACGCGTGCTCTTGCGCTCTTGCTCTCAGTAATAGTATAGTATGAGAAAATAAGAAAAATACTAAACAGTGAAATGAATAAAAAATTTTAAAGGAGCCATACATAGCTAATTTTCCACTAGCTAATATGATTCTTTAGGAACCTATTGGAAAGTTTGTAATATAGTTTGTTTTAAAATCAAAGATAGTGTAAAAAACAGTAATTTTCCCATCAAAAACAGCTCTTTTGAAATCACTCTGTTCTGTGTACTTCCCTTTTAAATTTTCACAAGCTCTGCTGACCCCGCCCCTCTTTTCCGAGGTGCTCTCGGATGATCTTTTTTTAGCCGTATTCATAGTGAAACTTGCTAATTAGCACATTATTAGGAAAAGCGATTTGCAAAGATTCATTAAAAGACATTATACTCACTGCTTCTGTGGGTGAGGCTGGATCATGAGTGAGTCGCGGGAACATAAATGCATTTTGGTTGATCAAGGGTGCGCTTCCCTTCAGAACCAAATGTAACATTAATCCTCTGCATCTTCAGTCACTCAGATGTCGGGGGTAAATGGCTACTGCTATGTTCATTAATACATTCAACAACAAAACACCTCGCTCTCTTAGGAGTCTTGCTTGTCTCTGCATCTCGGTCTGATGACGGCTCACTCAGGGCGGGTCTGAGGTAAGACACCAATTCAGTCTGTGTGACACGCTGCTGTCAATCAACTATCGTGGGAGTGGCCTCTGTCTGTGTGACAACATGCATTTGAGAATGGCTTGATTTCAGAAGGGCAACTTATTTTTATTAAATTAAAAGAAAACGTCTAACCCACTAATCCAAGACCCTAGCACACATCCAACACCATGAGGAAAAATCAACAGATTTAAGACAGATTTAAACAAAACATTACAAATTATATGTTAAATTAATCTTTGACATTTTTGATGGATGAAACCATCCTGTTTTAAAGACCTGGCTGCATTTACCTTTTAAATAAAACACGTCTAACCCAAGATGTCCCAAATGTAGTTTTTATTGTTTTTAGTTATTAATGTTTAATTTAGTAAAAAAAATTTATGTAGGCCTACTCTTTTTCTGGTCGTAAGACCTATCAGTTTTTAGCTAATACAGACTACGTCTGCAACATCATACGAGATGCAAAATATCAATGCGCACACATTGCTTATTGCTTACAGTCTGAAGATGGCATGCAGATCAACGGACGATGTAATGAAGAAATAAATATTGTTTAAATGACCAGATTCCCTGAATCGGTCATAATTAATTTAACTAGTGTGAACACTACTATCCAGGGGTGCGTTTCCCAAAAGCATGGTTAGCCTACTATGGTGGCAAGTTCCATCATTACCAGCATAGTTCAAAGATTCAGTGTTTTCCGAAAGCATAGATCAAACAAACATTCGCAATTAGCGTCACAAATGTATGTGGTTACAACTACAGCTTTGGACCTGTGGTTAGAAGCATAGTTTCTTGTTAGTAAGATATATGAGCTTTAAAAAATATGCTCTTGGGCACAATAAGCAAATTAACATGCATTACTGTCTTTATCTTCCAATCAAAGATCACATAAAGCAAAACGACAAAAATAGTAAATTATGTGCCATGTTCAGTACAGCTCCAGGTGGAAAAGACATAGTAAATGTATTAAAAATATACTTGAAATTCAAGTAGTATGTTTATAATGCATTTGTATCCCCAACATGCTTATTTAAAGTGCATTAAAAATAGTTTCAATTTTATTTTCATATATTTCTAGAAAGTATACTAGAAGCACTTTTGTATTAAATATATGCTTAGTTATACTTTTACAAAATATGCTATAAACACAAGCATACTTCTAATGTATTTTTACAAAGTGTACTAGAAATACTTTTATAATAAATATATTCCTAAATACACTTAGGAATATGCTAAATACAAGAATACTTTTAATATATTCCTAAAAAAATAGCAAAAATAAAATTGTATTTTAATATTCTTAGTTAAACTTAAAATTAAGCATACATTTAGTGATGTTTTAGTGTTTTTACAGAAAACACACTTATGATACTCTTGATTAAAGTATATTTTATGTGTACTTTGTGTAAAAACATAGGATGATTACACTTTTAGTGGGTTTTTAATGTAATTCATAACTTATAACTTATTATTGCAGATAACAAAAGAAAATATCAAAAAGTAAGAAAGGTTGCTTATAAGAAAGCACACCGTACATGGTAAAAAACTGATTTTGATTATTACCAACCAGGTAGAGCTACTATCATTCTTAAAAATAAAACAAATAATCATTTGCCTTTTTGGATTTCATTTCATCATTTGCAAATCATTTTTGTGTGTGTGTGTGTGCAAAATCTTAACATTTGTTGTTTTTCAGATCAGACAAACTGAGTGTAGAGACAAGCAAAGGAATAGTAAGTGCATTTTATTATTTAGAGGATGTAGTTTAACAAAGTTTTAGAGATGTTGGAATTAGGCCTAATGGAGGTGGTTTGATCAATCTTAGAAAAGAGGAGGAGAAAGTCACTTATATGTCAAGCTTGATGAGGAGATTGTCAAAAGGTAAACTGAGAGGACATCAAAATTCTAATAAATATCAATGCAAATGATATAAAAATATTAAATATATTTAATAATGGATGCAAAATGTTTTTGTGTCATTTTATTTTGATTCTTTTTTCCTTTCACAGATCCTGTAATAAAGCAGTCTTCATATAGTTATCAAACTAAATGGAACACATGGAGCTCGGTTACTCAACCTCATGATGACCCACATCTCACCTGATCTAGAGCTGCCAGAAATAGCCTCATACTTTTTCCTGTCACTAAGATAAGCTGTTCCCTTTGAGAATAATCTTAGTTAACGCACAGTCAGAGATCCATGTGAAGTCCTTAGAGGCACTGAGCCAAAGACAGATGTTAATTAAACACCTATGGTTGCTTGACATGAGACAATGCAATACGGGCTGAGATTGCAGTAAATTGTGGTGTATATAATGATATTTAATGGATTTAATTTACATAATGAATCTTGTATATCATGATGTAATTATATAATTTAACATATAATATTTGGGTAAAAGAAAAATTACCCAATGGGCAATGAAAAAAGTGAAAAAAGTTCATTTTAATGTACTTGGTTATACTTTTTAAGATGTAGCCTACTTATTACGGTGTTATAACTTATATAAAATATATAGTTTTAATAAACGTAATAAAGTAATATTGGTAATATTGTGAAAAAAACAAAAAGGAGCCAATGGATTTTTTACATATGCATGCTAAATCGGTAATTATGTAAAGAATTTAAATCCTGCATTGCATCAGCTCATGCACTGTGCATAAGGTATTAAAATATTTTTTTTAATATTCAATCCGTTGCCACTGTAATTTAGAATGCTGCAGGGACCACTGAACAATTTTGGGAAGATATCTATAGGCTAAAAGCTATGGTTAGTCACACCCTTCATTCTTAAAAATACCACTTCCCAAAGGAGGTTTTTGTAAAAATGCGATAAATAAAAGTTTTTGGTTTTTCTAAGAAGTGTTTTTAAAAGATCCATAATTTTTCTCTAGTGTGAAGAACGTGTTAATATTATAAAGAAACCTTTTCCACTGTAAAGAACCTTTTGGTATTTACAGTATGCTATTTTGCAACTGACAGTTGTTCATGGCTTCTTCAGGCTTCATGGATCTTTCCGCTCGGGGCATTGTTGAGTTCTAAGAAAGACTCGCCATTCATTCCAGATTAGGAATGAAGGATTATTGTAAATCCATGTAAGAAGCATGTGCTAGACGTCAGAGAGGTTATATCATATCATTCTCTCTTGTACTTTTCTCTCTCTCTCTCTCTCTCTCTCTCTCTCTCTCTCGGTTCACCTTATGTTTTGTCAGGATTACATTTTTGGAAACTTTTTGGTTATAACGCATTTTATAGGCATTCGTTTTTCAAGGAGCGGCATTTAATTTTGTAAATAAAAGTACAACAATAAAACACTGAAAAATATTATTAGGCCAGCATTATTTTAGTGTCATTGAGATACTTTTGCATTACTTTTTATTAATAGTTCGAATTATTATTTAAATATGTTTTATATTTTTCATTCATCCATTCTATAGTTTTTCATTTATCCTTTCATTGCAGTTTTTGTTAAGGTTTTAGTACACATAAACAATTACGTAAAATGTTTGGTAAATAACGGCAGCTGTGGTTGCCGGAAAATTTTCCGGCAACAACATTTTAAGTTTTACCATTTTAAGATACATTTACATTTAAATATCGTATTTTCATTAACTGATATAATGTTAATATACAAACCTATTACATTTCTGAAATCTGTTTTGTACCTTTAAAAAATAGTGATAACCACCAAATGCAGGTGGAGATGAAAAGGTCACATGATGAATCCAAACCTATCACAAGCAGCTTTTAAATATGATATATATACTACAAACACTAAACACCATCATGATGACTTATTAAACTGAAATATGCAATACACATTCATTTAACAACATTACATTTAACATACAATAAGCTGATAAGAAAAAAAACGAAGAAACGTATTGAAAATAAATAAATATATAAAATAAAAATATATAAAATTTCAAAGAAAAAATATCAAATTCAAACAAATTTAAATGCAATGCAAGGAATGCTGGGAATGTCAGTTTACGATTTTTCCCCTGAAAATCTTTACAGGAATATACCATTAACCATTTAACAGGTTTTTACTTTAGCATTTTCATTTTTCAGTCATTTTTTACAGTGTCATTTTGTTGTGTTTTGGTAAATTTTTGTAAGTTGTTTATTGTAGATTTTAAGTTTCTGTAGTACATCAGAGTGAATCAGACACATGATCGAAACATTGAAAGATGAGGAGTCGAATTCCACAAAGAGGCCTCAAGACAACAGGAAGTCATAAAAACCCATGATACCCTAATGTTTGAACAATGGTTTATAAAGGATTAAATAAATGCTTACTAAAGCTTAACTAATCGTTCACAGTGTGTAGTTATTTTAAAGTGTTACCAGTTTTGACTAAAATTGAAGTCATAATGTATGTCGATAACACACACAAAAAAAGGTTTTACTATGGATTACAATTTATTTTCACTTTTCGAACAATTATTTACAATAATAAAGTGTTTTAATTTGGTAGACAGGTTTGCAAGATAATTTTCTCAGTGCCTCAGTGGTTTGACCTTTAAAAATCCTGCTGATGTAAAGTGTGTTTCTGACATGATGGAAACTCGTGATGAGCATGTCTCTGAGAAGAGATGACAGATTAGCACCATGCCGTTCAGATTAATGCTGTAATTTACTGTGCGTTGGAAGAAGAGCGCTGGGTTTAGAGCTGTACACAATGTAAAGGATGACCTGACATTAAAATAGCCAATGCCCACTTGTTACTCATGCGTCAGCAGTTCTCAGAAATCCAATAAATTCCCAGACTGGCCTGATTAATAAAGCGTAACATTATCATAACATCATGGTTTTCAGATGGTCTGCTGCTTTATTCCTAATTAAAAATCTCAAATATTTTCTTAGTATCGGTAATCATCTTGGCATTGGGTGAATATGATCTGCCAAATGGTGTCACACCATCCTGAATAGGCTCTGAGGAGAGTAAGAAGAGTCTAATGTAAAGCATTATGCAGTGTAATGATCTTGAGGTTATACAACAGTCCTTCAGATACAGTATGTGCTTGTGTAGTGAATGGGATTATGGTTTTAAGGAGGGTTGGTGAGTGAGAGAGCTGTGTCATACTGATGCTAGTATCACAGCCGCTCCTCATTATATTTGCATGCAGGCACTGAGAGGGGTGTGATGGAGACGGTTCAGATTGCAAACAGGTCACTCTGTGATATGAAATCCTAAAGTTAGTGTGCAATTAGTTCAACTGAATCCCTGTTCCATGCCGATGGCAACATGAAATATTAGTATATTGCCTATGCACTTGTTATGTGCGCAGACCTGGGAAAACTAGATTTTCATGTTGGAGTGTTTAAGCTCACAAACACTGCTTTAAATTAAAAAGTAAGTGCATATTATAAGAAATTTCTGACCTTGAATGCATCTCAACTTCTTGTTTGCGACTCCCAAAACCAAAATACAAACCTTTCATTACTCATAGTGGTGGCACTTTAATGTGATTGGTTTTGGTGGAATAGTTTTGCTATGCTACTGCTGCAAGCATGCAGGAAATACTGCTGCTGCACATAAACATTTATGGAATAACCCCCATGTAGCATACATGAATCATCCCAAACAGATCTATACAGGTGGAGCTGGGGAAGGAGGAGGGCTTTTGAAGTGTGCTGCAACTGCAACAGTCCTATATTTGAATGTTGAACAGTGAGCTTATTGACTACTGATATAGTAGAGAGCCAATCAGCTGTGCCATATGATAATGATTTAATTCTGTCAGATTGAGTTAGATTTTGTTTTAATTGTGTCATCTGGAGATTAAAGGGTTAGTTCACCCAAAAATAAAAATTCTGTCATTAATTACTCAAATTAGTAAAAAGCATAAAAAGTAAAAGGACTTTTATTCACCTTTATGACACTAGGAGAATCTGTTTTTTGTGCAAAGAATACAAAAATAACATAATTTAACTTTACTATTCTTCTCCCCTGACTTACATCTTCCGCCATTTTATAGAGTATCACAATGTAAGCATTGCGTTGAGATACTCTCTAAAATGGTGAAAGGCATAAGTCAGGGGAGAATCAGCGCATCTTACGTTATTTATTTATTTACTTACTTGCTTACTTATTTATTTTGTAAAAGGTAACCAAGGAAAACTGTTGCATAATGTGAAAGTAGTCTGTATTTTGTTACAGTGTTGACAGAAGTGAGTTAGTTACGCTACGAGTATGTCCACATATTAAACTTTTAGACTGTTTTTTGATATTAAAATAGTGGGGTAGGAGGGTTTATATGTGAATAGATGATACTATGGCTGCTTTGCTGTTATTTGCTGTTTACTGATTTGACAGTAAGGTTGTTATAGTAGTTATGTTTAGGTCTGGCACATGTTTAAGGGATCTAGAATTTAGTCTAGATCATTAATAATTACTAATAAATAGCCCATATGCTAGAAGTAAATAAGCAATACTTAATAGTGTTACAAAAGTTACAATAAAATAAAACTGAATTCATGAAACATGAGATATTATTATGTGTATTTACTTTAAAAGATGATATTGTTCAAATTTAATACATGATATATACAACGGATTTGCAATATTATGCAATATTTTGCTGTGATGTGTTATGGTATATATTGATTAAAAATGCCTTTCTGTTGATAATTCGTCTCATTGTTGTCACCTTGAGCAGCTTGCTTTCTTTGGCAGCAACACAATTGCTCCACTGAGCAGAAGCAGGAGGACTTTCTAAATCAAGCGTATCAGTGAGGGAGGAGACATTTAATGATTCCAATTACAATCTGTGGCTCTGGTATGCCTCAGTGCACTCTGGGGAAATGAGCCATGCATCTCTCTTACTTGGCAAACGGCAGGTACGTGAATGTCGGAACACACAGCACACATCCCTAGTCTGTTTTGACTTTACACTCCACTCTTGCATAAGTTCCCATCAGTGATGCACTAAAGAAAGAGAAAGGTTGTGACCCCTGCAGGTGCTGTGTGCACAGGGAAGATTCTATTTTGTAGACCCTTCATACACTCCACCCCTCAAAACAACTGTGAACTTGTGGAATCTGACAGAGGGAGAGAGAACATTAACAACATAATCCAGTGTGCTTGCTCTGGTTGTTGAGGGGATCTAGTTTGACAGGTTGGGGTCTGGTTCCAACCCATCAGAACTAGTCATGTGCAAACACTTGTACCTCCTATTTAAACATAAAGACAAAAAGCTCCATATAGGTCCTGTTAGCGTGTTTACAGGAAATGAAATTATTATACATTATATTATTATATCTGCATTATACACTGTGATAAATTTTTATTTAAATACAAATAATTGTGTGAAAACATCACAATTGGTTTGCACATGAGTATCATATATTTTAAAATATTTATTTCGTTAATTTGTACTAAGAAAGTATATGCTTAACCCTTGTATGGTGTTCGGGTCTGTGGGACCCATTTTTACTTTTTGTCAAAAGAGAAATGATACAATTAATTACTTTTTCAAGCTCATACTCATTGGCCTTGGCTCATTTTCTGT
>JAUYWG010000056.1:4111597-4136040 GCA_034779775.1 Enteromius afrohamiltoni | reverse complement strand
GGTGCCGTTGGTTTGTTGCCAGGGCGACGCTGATCGGCGGCCGTCACAATATATATATATATATATATATATATATAAAACATCATGAGTACAAATGCATGAAAATCATGCACATTATATTCACTTCAAAACCACAAGCAAACAAACAGAAATACATACATGAATGTGCTTGCATACAGTTTCCATAGGTTTTTCATGCTTTTATGAAGGAGATCAAACCTGATCTTATGGCAATTTGTAAATATTTTACGAGGTGGCTAATTCATACAAATTTGTATGACCTCACTCGTGCGAATTCATGCGATTTCTTCTAAATCGCAGGTATTTTACGAGTTGCCAATTCAAATACAAATTAGTACAAGTTAGCAATGCGAATACGTACGATTTGGTCATGAGTCCTTCATGACAGATTAGCTGTGCGTGGAGAGACAGGAACTACTGCTAGAACAGCTTGTTCCTCTGTCCAGTTCATTTGGGTTTCATGCCAGACCATCAGACCTCTATCAGCATAAATGCAGTTTCATATTACAGGGATGCCCAGATTTAAGCACATGTTGTCAAGTATCCTGGCATCACTCATGAAATGAGTTATTAAGTGAGTGCACATGCGTTTTATTTATTATATATATATAATTTCATTTTGATATGTATTGAGTAAACTACTCCTTTCTGTGCCACAGAAGAAACATGATGAGGGTGTTCTAGGGTGAGTCTTCCTTGAGACTAAACCTGAACTAAACCCATGTGTTTGTGTGTCAGACGCCGAGTCGAGACTGGAATGAGAGGGAATTAAAGTTTGCGCAATCCCTACAGTAACTACAGAAAGAGCTTCATTATAAGCCCCCTCAGCCACACACCCCTGTTTTTAGAAGCACAAACAAGTTTTCAGACGAGCGGTGAACTCTGCCTCCAGCCAGTGGGAACATTACAGGCATGTGTGAAATATCTGCTCTGTGTAAGCAAGCAGGCTGCAGGATTTGCAGACTCTGAAGGTTTTGACCCCTTCGCTTGGACATGATCTTTTTCCCATCCAGCTCAGCCAGCATGCGCTAGTGTGTTTAAACTCCCCACAAGACTGTGAGATTCATGTTTTTTGCCAGAGAGACGCTGGCATTATGTTGTACGTGTTGTTTCTGTTGATGCTGTGTGATTGTTGAACATTAAGTCACCCTCAGCTTCGTGAGTATCTGCCGAACGATCAAAGATGTTGTACAAAATGTCAACTGGTGAATGAATGAATGAATAAAAAAACAATGTTAAAAGTTACAGATCACAGAAACCATTTAGGATCCCTGTATACAGCTCAGCAGGTAAAACAAGGTCATATTTCATTTTTAGGGAACAAACACAAAAATAGGTGCCTTTGATGCAGTTTCAGTCACTTTGGATTAAATCTAAATTTACTCAAATACTTTTAATAAGGGGAACATGTAATATTAAAAAATCTGAGCATAGAACATTTTTCTTTCTTAACACAAAAAGTGCACTTTGTAATAACATCCAATTAAAATAATTTAAATGACAAGTCATTGTGTTTTAATAATATTTTCTCATGCTTTAAAAAAGTGCACCTAAATAATACTATTTTGTTTTGCATCTATAAATTAATACAGAATTAAAGTCAGTATATTTGAATTGTAATACATTTGTAATTGCAAAATATTTAGATGCACACAAATTAATTATAAAATATATTTATCAGAAATGCTTGCCATTCCACAATACACTTATCAATTGTAAATACATTGTAAATTTTTATAATACATTTAATCAATGTTACATTTAAGGGGAGACACCCCATTACTAAAAAACAGAATAATTCATATTTATCACATGTGTAGTGTAACGTTGGCTGCTGTAGAGCTCGCGCTCTTGCTTCCTTTCAGGACAGGCACGACTCGGAAACAGGATTATTTGAACATAAATGAACATTTATTTAAACAGAAAATAAAAGGAAACCGCGGAGAGCTACGCAGAGCTCGTAACAGACATGGAAACTTCAACAACAGACCAAGAAAGACTGAACAGGACCCAGATTTATACAGACACTAATCAGACATTAACAAGACACACCTGGACAGAGACGGCTGGAGGAGGACACCAGGTAATGAGCGGGGCGGGGTCACAAATGAGACACATGGGCAAGGAGACACAATGAAAACAAAACACAACAAAGACACATGGAACGGCGGACGGCGTGACATGTAGTTCTCATGTTGTGTTTTGCTCTGTGACCTAGTTTTGTTAATTAGGGATTCTGTTCAGGTGTGTCTAGTTCATTTACGTTGATTGGCTTCCCTACTTAAGTTGATCTCTGTGTCCCAGTGTTTGTCCGTTATCGTCTATGTATACTGCATGTTAAACTGCTCTTCCTTGTTCTATGTGTACATTAAATCCTGTTAAACTGCTCCAACATCTCTCTGCGTTTGTGGATTTTATACGAGTGTGTCAATATTTTTATATAATTCATATTATTCATGAAGTTAATATATCACCATGCTTACCCAGTTGATTGATCAGGTTAAGAGTTGCCAACATTTTTGTATTGCTTATTTTTTTAAATGTTTAAATATGTAAATAAGATGTTTTAGAGAACGCTCGGAATTGATGCATAGCAAACAATACTTCAAGATGTGTTTGCCAAATCGGGCCGTATTTATAGTCCAGAATTTTATGCGAAATAGCACTGAACAGTTCCGGGTACGTGCGGAAAATGGGTCCAGGCGGAACTAAAACTCGGGTGATGGTTCCCGCTAGTGGCGTTCAGCTTGAGCCACAGAGGCGCGGCCTGTAACAGAGCCCTCCCCCTGTGAGTGGCTCCCGAAGCGAGTTCCATTTTGAGGTGGTCTGACCCGGCGTCGTGGACATCCCCGCGGTCGGGGTCTGGGTCTTTCCGGGTGGTCCTGGTGGAACCCTTCGTTCAGGGTCAGATCCAGTATGTCCTGAGCATTAACCCAGGATCGCTTCTCTGGACCGTATCCCTCCCAGTCGATGAGATATTGCATCGTTCGACCCCGACGCTGCAAATTTTTTGAGGAGTGACATGTGGAATGTAGGAGAGATACGGCAAGAATCAGGTAATTGTAATCAAAACGAGACTGGAGTAACCTGCTTAATGATCTTAAAGGGACCCACATACCTCAGATTCAACTTTTTGGATGGTCGACAAAGTCAGAGATCTTGGTGAAAGGGTGTCCGCCTGACTGTTCTTCGATCCTTGCCGGTAAGTTATCTTAAACTGAAACCGGGTGAAAAATAGAGACCAGCGTGCCTGGCGTGCGTTAAGTCTCTTTGCTGATCGTAGATAATCCAGGTTCCTATGGTCCATTAGTACTAAAGATGGTTTTTTAGCTCCCTCCAACCAATGCCTTCACTCCTCAAGGGCAGCTTTCAGGGCTAGAAGCTCTCTGTCGCCGATGTCATAATTTCTCTCCGTTGAGTTTAGTTTTCTGGAGAAGAAGGCACATGGGAAGAGTTTATTTTGGGCCCCGTAACGTTGGGATAGCACGGCTCCGATACCGTTGCTAGACACATCCACTTCCACAACAAACTCCTTGTTGGGGTCAGGGTGCCTGAGGATGGGAGCGGAGGTGAAGCATTCTTTCAGCTTTTGGAAGGCCTCCTGGGCCTCAGGTGTCCACCGTAGCTTGGTGGGACCCTTGCGAGTCATGGCCGTCAGGGGGGAAGCCACCTGGCTGAATCCTCTTATAAAGCGTCGATAAAAGTTTGCGAAGCCCAGGAATCTCTGCATGTCCTTAACAGTCTGGGGTTGGGGCCAGTTGATGACAGCCTGTACCTTTTGGTCGTCCATTGTCACACCCTCTTGACCGATAACATATCCCAGGAAGGCCACCTTGCTCTGATGAAACTCGCATTTCTGGAGTTTGGCATAGAGTCTGTGAGTAATCAATCGTTTGAGGGCAGTTCTGATGTGCTGGATGTGAGAGTTGTAGTCATTAGAGTAAATAAGATTATCATCTATATATACAATGAGATATTGGTTGAGGAGGTCCTGGAAAATGTCCTTGACAAAAGCCTGGAAGATTGAGGGACTGTTGGAGTCCAAACGGCATAACCTGATACTCGTAGTGCCCCGAGGTGGTAGAAAAGGCGGTCTTCCACTCATCCCCTTCTCTGATATGGATCATATTATATACGCTGCGCAGGTTCAACTTAGTAAAGTAGCGTGCTTGTTGTAGCGCCTCCAGGGCCGATGGAGGATAAGGATAAGGATGGCAAAGCATATCGGTATTTAATGGTTATCTCATTCAAACTCCGGTAGTCAATACAGGGACGAAGGCTGCCATCTTTCTTCTTAACAAAAAAGAAACCGGCAGAGGCTGGTGACGTAGAGGGATGAATAAATCCTTTTTCTAGTTCCTCTGAGATATATTTGTTCATGGCTTTAGTTTCTGGTTGAGACAGGGGGAAAACTCGCCCTCTGGTGGGCATGGTTCCTGGTAGCAGGTCGATGGCACAGTCGTTGACTCCGGGCAGGGGGAAGCTAAGTAGCCCTTTCCTTGCTGAAGGCCTCCTGGAGGTCATGATATTCGGTGGGTAGACTAACATTTGCCTTGGTGTGTGGTGTTGGGTGCTTATGTGTGTACACTGGAGGTGCGGCCTGGGTGAGGCAGTGCTTTCAGCAGTACGGTGACCAGTGTGTAATCTGCTTGGTGCTCCATGAAATCGTGGGTAGTCTCCAGCCATGGCAGTCTGAGGATAAGGTGATGTGTGGGTGAATGGATTGTAAAGAAGCGAATGGTCTCTCTGTGAAGCGCACCCAGAAGTTAGTGAAGCACTCACCCTGGGGTTTTCTTGGCATTCGGGTCGAGTGGGATAGTTGGAGTGGATGTGTCCAGGTTGTAGGTAGGTAAGGTAGGTAAGCTTGCGTAGAGCGCTTTCCACGGCGGGTTCTCATCAGGTTATCTATGGATATTGGCAGGTTCATGTATTCCTCCAAGGAGCGCCCCTCATCGCGGCAGGCCAGCTCTGCCTGAAGCTCATCTGTTAATGCCCGGCGGTATGTTGTCTTTAGGGGTTCTGCTCCCCAGCCAGTTTGAGTGGCTAATGTCCTGAACGTCAGCGTAAAGTCAGCTGGTTGTTGACTGATGTTGGTGCATTGCATCAGAAAGCCCTTGCTGCGTCCAGCAGTAACGTCAAACTTATCCGGCAGTGAGAGGCGAGTCAAAAAGGGCGGCCGGGGATACCGCCGCGGCTTGTGGTTCCGCCGGTACTGCTTCCAGTGGCGGCCTGGCTGGCGGTGAGCGCCCGCATGGATCGAAGCAGCTCATCAGTCATGGCGGTCAGCTTCTCGAGCTGCTAATGGTGAGACAGTAAGACTGAAGCCTGATGTGTTACCTCTTGTGCAATTTGCTAAACAGCCGCTGGATCCTGTTCAGGCGAAGTATTCTGTAATGAAGGATCTGGGACGTTTGGATCCATGTGCGGTATTTTTATTGCACAACAAGCAGACAGCATGAGTACACAGATTAACAGAGGGAAATATGCAATCAGCGTCAGAGTCCAGGCAGAGGTCAAAACACAGTTAACAGGGCTTACATAGAGAATCCAGTTCAATAACAAAGTCCAGGCAGTTTTCAGGGCAGGCAGCAAGGTTCGTGGTCGTAGAGGCAGAGCAAGGTAATACACGGGAAACCCAACACAGGTTTGAGAGAACGCTCGGAAATTGATGCATAGCAAACAATACTTTGCGATGTGTTTGCCAAAACAGGCTGTATTTATAGCCCAGAATTTGGTGCAAACTAGCGCTGAACAGTTCCGGGTACATGCGAAAAATTGGGTCCGGGCGGAACTAAAATTCAGGCGATGGTTCCCGCTGGTGCCTTTCAGCTTGAGCCACAGAGGCGCGGCTTGTAACAACATGCATGATCAAAACCTTTTTTACCTGCACCTAAGGTATACTTAATTTTTCCCAAGAGTGTGTATTCAAGAGTATATCTTCTCTTTATCCTTTCTGACTGAGTTACCCAAAGCACTATACAAAATGCTAGTTGTATGTTTCCCAAAAGCACCGTTATTTAACAAGCATATAAACATTTTTGTTCATGAGAGCACTCCAAAATCCACTCATAAATCCAATGCATGAATCTTTAATTTTTATAAAATAAATAGCAATAACTGCAAAGCTATAATCACAAATCACAATTTTAAAATGTCATCAGTAATAAAAATGATATAAAAATATAGTTGGTTTTGAAGTTTGAAGATAAATGTGAGACAGAGAGGACTAGACAGGAGGCGGGGGAATAAAGCTGTGGCTCAGTCTCAGTGTAGGCTGCTAGTGATGTTCTGAAGAGGCTGACATTAAAGACAACTGTTCCACCTCCACAACACAGACCCCGTCCTCCTCTCTATCTCCCCCACCACTCATCCACCTCATCTGTTCATCACACCTCTTCCTGAATCATCTGCCACATCACTCCTCCACACCCTATGGCCTGAACGGTCTCTCAGAGCTGCTAGAACATTCACTGCTTTCACTTTCCACTGATCTGCAGATTATTGAATTATTTTGATTACATCAGGTTACACTAACAAAACTTTAAAAAGGGTCAAAATAGCTAGAATATCTTCTTACGGGAATAGATCGCCCCAAATATAAAACCTTTTATTTACCCTTAAAGGGACAGTGCACCCTTCTGTCATTAATCACTCACTCTCAAGTCGTTCCAATCAGAGTTTAGTTGAAAAGCCAGCATTTCTGATGAATTGGGGGTGCTTAAATGCAGCTGGCATATTTTGGAAGGTACCTATGAAAGCTGTAAAGGTTTTAGAGCAACATATGCTTGTTTGCCGTACATCATTTTTCTATTCAAAATTCTGTACTTTCAAATATAGCATATTAAGTCCATTTTTTTGTCATTTCTAATGATTGTGTGGCCTCTTAAATGCCATTTTGGGAGTTAGGGGTTGTTATTCACTGGACAGTTTATAGGGAGCTACATCAGTCATTTCAAACATTTGACTCTGCCCAGCAATTCTAATAACGGCATAGAGACAAGTTCACTTCAGGTTCACCAGAATATCTTTTGGTTTGTGTTATATAACACTGGAGGGCCATGTCAGTAATCACATTATCCTATGAAGACCAATAACAGATGCATCTTCCTGTTTACTTGTCCCAGAAGTTTCCCATGGGCACACTAAAATACAGTACCCTGACTCTGCTGCAAAAAGAGTAGTGACACGTGAGACTTTGAGCTTGTTTGCTTGAGAGAATTATGTGATTTTGTTCCCATTTTGTTACGTAGTGTTATAGAGTAAAACAAGTTAAGCTCATCATAGTATCAACTAATTGATTTTGATTATGAACTGGAACCGACACCATTCACTTGTGTACTCAAGTGTAATCTTTTACAATATTTTTAACCTGTTTGAAGTGTGTGAAAGTGATAACAATGGGTTAATGATGTTAATTATTATGACGCAGGTGTTGTTGACACCTTTATTTTTGTTCTGCTTGTGATTTCTTGCACTGTCATCATTGTTCTTTTTGTCTGTTTACTATCTAACCTCATTTATCTTTACTGCCCTCTCATTCTGGAATGTCCATGTTCATTTGCAGAGCTTTTTGTCCCGTTTGGACACCTACTCTTTTGTCACCGCCCAAAGATTCCTCAGATAAAGGAACAATACAGAGTTTGTCCAGCATGGCCTGAGGCTCATTGTTCACGTGAGGGCAGGAGGAGGTATTTTCCTCACTGGGAAAATGAGCTTCTCTTATCAGTTTTTATTGATTGGTCAAACTTTGATTTCTCAACATAAACATTAGTAGAGAAGTAGGTCATTTAAAGTTAAAATGAAATCAGCTAGATAATATTTATTGTTTAGGTTTTGGCTTTACTGTGCACAGGTCATTAGCGCATATTATTCCATCTCCATAAGTTTTCACAAAATGAATTATATTACTTGTGAAAGAGAAGTGCACATAATATTTGCATACGCAATATTTTCCAACACACCAATGTTAATTGCAATTAAATAAATATTGATTATAGATTCATAAATTCATATTAAACTGAATTTTGTGTTTTTTGACCAACTTATCTTTGATGTAATATTTATGTTACGATCTAGCTGGTTGTGGCAGCTCAGGTCACTGGATGACACTCCAGAACTCTGCGTTTTGTTGTGATCTTGTGCCATGTGATTCTGTGTGTTTGTTTTCTTACCGTTTCCCCATGTGCTCTACCAATTTGTAACCCCGCCTTCATCATTAGTGTTTCATCCTCTGCCAGCCGTGTTTGCCCAGGTGTGTTTGATTAGTCTCTGCATAAATTCACTCCCCATGTCTTGTATCTCTGTCGATTGTTAACGTATGATGTCTGCTTTTGTGTTCCCGCTTTGCTTCCTGTTTTTTCCTTTATTTTGTGGTTTTTCAGTTAATAAATGTTCTTTGTTTCGTTCTAATCTTGCCTCTGAGTCTTGCCTGGATCAAGGAAACGAGAGCGCAAAACATTTAAGCCGTCTCATGACAATTTACTTTAAAGTAAAACTTTTAATTTTCCATTACAATAATGTGCACTTCTTTAAAAGTGTTAGGAAAGGCTCAATAGAAAAACAGTAATGAAATCAGCTAACTAAAGAAAAATGAGTGGCCATCATTACTTTAAGATATAAAGGTCAGTCAGTCCGGAAAATTGCAAAAACTTTAATTGTGTCCCCATGTGGAGTCGCAAAAACCATCAAGTGGTACAACGAAACTGGCAGACATGAGGATCGACCCAGAAAAGGAAGACCAAGAGTAACCTCTGCTTCTGAAGACAAGTTCATCCCAGTCACCAGCCTCAAAAATCAGCAGCTCAGATCAGAGACCAGATAAACCAGATAAATGCCTGAGTTCTAGCAGCACCATCTCTAGAACAACTGTTAAGAGGAGACAAATCAGGCCTTCATGGTCAAATAGCTGCCAGGAAACCACTGCTAAGGAGAGGCAACAAACAGAAGAGATTTGTTTGGGCCAAGAAACACAAGGAATGGACATTAGACCAGTGGAAATCTGTGCTTTGGTCTGATTTGAGATCTTTGGTTCCAACCGCTGTGTTTTTGTGAGATGCAGAAAAGGTGAACGGATGGATTCCACATGCCTGGTTCCCACTGTGAAGCATGGATGAGGAGGTGTGATGGTGTTTTGTTGGAGACACTGTTGGGAATTTATTCAAAATCGAAGGCACACTGAACCAGCATGGCTACCACAGAATCCTAAAGGCAAAGAGGCCATCAAGTTCTAAACACCTCTGGGAACTCCTTCAAGACTGTTGGAAAACCATTTTTGACTACCTCTTGAAGCTCATCGAGAAAATGCCAAGAGTGTGCAAAGCAGTAATCAGAGCAAAGGGTGGCTATTCTGAAGAAACCAGAATATAAAAGACGTTTTCAGTTATTTCACCTTTTTTTTGTTAGGTACATAACTCCACATGTGTTCATTCATAGTTTTGATGCCTTCAGTGAGAATCTACCAATGTAAATGGTCTTGAAAATAAAGAAAACACATTGAATAAGGAGGTCTGTCCAAACTTTTTGCCTGTACTGTATATATATAATACATACATACATGTTTTTGTACATTTACTCAGTGCGCAGTCATATATTATGTAAAAAATACTTTTGCAATTAATCTATCAAACCTAACCAACTAAACCTTGACCCATCTGCAGTCTACAGTGTTTTACTTTACGCCACCCTTTTTTCATCCCTTTTTCCGTAGTTTTTTCATACGTCTATTTTACACAGAACTAACATTCCAGAACTAAACTGGTTGTTAAATGACGCTTCATTCATTAAAAGCATGCAGTTTGACGTGTCACTATTCTCTCCTCGCAGGCAATGTGCATGTCTCTGCACAAAAAGGCCCCAGGCAGGTAATTCTTTGCTTTAATGCTTTTGAAAGGCGGGTAAAATCAGTTTCACACACAATGCCACTTTCAAAATACTGTGAGGATGTTTAAAATACCACTTATTTTTACAGTTCACATTCCGCTCAGCAAATTGCAGTGGTGATCGTTTGAACCCTTTTTAAAAATAGCCCATTGACGTTCAACTGACGTAACAGACAACTTTCACTCTCTCGGCCCAGCTGTCATTAATACCAGAGCTTTAGATGATAAGACGACGTCTCATCTTGAAGGCTGTTTGTTACATAATGACAATGTTGTTAGCACGGACCAAGTCCATATACATTTTTTTGGACCATTTTTACCAAATGCAGTGTTTAATTTTCCCAGACCTTCAACAATAAGTGGATTCCTGTGGTAAAGCACAATAAAACCCTCCTTGATGTTGCTGAAATTGAATCTGTTCTCCAGGCCGAGCCAAACCAGAAACAAGCTCAGACATGGCAACCGCAGAGAGACCCCCTCTTGTTTCCAACAGTCTAACATGACGAGAGGAAAAGCATGTTGCATGTTGAAAAAAGTATCTGTGCAGCAGCATGCTGTTCAGATACAGCTGATAAAGCCAGCCAGGCCTCTGTTGGAAAACCTCAGACCCTTTGAAGGATGTGTGACTGTAATTTATAAAGTGTCACAGTCAGCATGAGTCTCTTCTGGCTTTGATGACCTGAGGTATATTTAGACATTTCTAGATAACCTAGTCCTACCTAACCCCTGCGGCTCACACTTTATTTTAAAATTAACAAACTATTAACTATGGCTTTTGCCTTAATAAACTCCTAATTTGCTGCTTATTAGTGATTATTACATTGTTAGGGGTAGTTATTAGGAATGTAGAATATGGTCATGCAGAATATGTGCATTATAAAAGCACTCATAAACAGACTATATGGAAAAATGCTGATAAGCAACAGTGATAACTGGTTCCTGTACTAAAGGGTTACGCATAATGTCTGTGGGTTTGGCATAAAAGAAAGACATAGAGGTTTGGAACAACATGAAGGTGAGTAAATGATGAGAGTAAACATAAGTTAACCCCTTACTTCCATTATATAACACCCACACAGCTGTTTTTAGCATCAAGAATGTCATACAATAATATATAATATCACTACAATTTTCCAATAGGTAGATGAATCTGTTACACCCCTGGAGCATTCATCAGACAGATGTCCAGTTGATGGATGGGTGAAATCCTGCCCTGTATTCCTGAGTCCTGCAAACACTCACTTTCACAGTCACAGTTTTAGATCCTGCACTGAAACACTTAACTCAGTCAACTAAGATATGAAATGACCTTGAAGTTCACAGTCAATAACAGCTTGACACTGAAATGACATTTACACCAATTTGTAAGAAATTAAATAATATTATATATATATATGTGTCACGCCCAGCTGGAGTTGCCAGTGAGAACTGCATAGGCACTCCAGCCTTAAACTCTTTTCTGTGTGTTTCATGTTTGTCTCCCCGTTTCAGTCACCGGACTCCATTCCCCAGAATGCACCTCTCCCCCACAGCTGTTGCTAGGTTCAATCATTCAATCAGTACCACCTGTATAAATACCGGTCTGTTTGTCTGTCTGTTTGCTGATAATTGTGTATGGCTTGTCCTACCCTTGTAAGCGTTTCCCCTGTTCCAGTATCTTCTTTCTCGTTTGATTTCCATTGCCGATCTTGCTTGCCTTTGACTACGACTTTTCTTTGCCTACTTCACTCTTTTCGCCTTTCTCTCAACCATCGGTACTGTGTCTGTGAGTTTGTTATTAAGTACCCTAGCATATAGATTCAACTGTCTCCGTCTTCATTCACAACAATATATATATATATATATATAATAAAGAATATACGTATATTCTTGAGCAACAAATGAGCGTGGCCGATTAGAATGATTTCTGAAGCTTTGATTACAGCAATAAATTATGTTTTAAAACATATTCAAATAGGAAACAGTTATTTCAAATTGTGTAAGGACTCGCGGGGCTCTTGTGGATCCATTTGCAACAATTTATTAACTTGGTCAGACAGGCAGAAGTCGGTACACGGAAATACAGATGTAGCAGGGAACAGGCAATACTCAGAGTCGATAAACAGGCAATAGGTCGGGGCTGGCTGCAAAAGACGGAAATCAAAACATTGGCGGAAATCAAACACGGGAAGACAAAATGGTAACAGTAAGGTAAACGCTCGGAGACGATAGCCGGGGCAAATCGAAACTTCGCAACCTCCAATAGCAAGAGTCCGAGCTTAAATAGTCCGGGGAAGAGTCCAAACGGTGCGAAACGCCGCCGAGGTACGTGGCGTAAAAGAGTCCGGGTGGAAACACTAACACTAACACTGTGGCCGGAGAGGGCCACAGAGGAGCGATCCGTGACAAATTGTAATTATATTTATTTTATTTTATTATTTGGCCTTGGTAAGCAGACTTCTTTTACACTTATATATATTTGTGTTGTCAAACAATTAATCGTGATTAATCACATCCAAAATAAAATGTTTCGTTTTACATAATATTTGTATTGACTGCGTACTGTATATATTTATTATGTATATATAAATAGTCAATAACACCAATTTGTAACTGTATATTAGTGGTGGGCCGTTATCGGTGTTAACGTGCTTCATTAACGCAAGACTCTTTTCGCGCAATAAAAAAATATCACCGTTAATCTATTCACAAAGTTGGGTTGGGAGCTGGGTATATACTAGGCAAGCTGTGATGACTTTCACCTTGATATTTTAGCACGGATGTATACCTAGCAGAACTGCACTGTAGCTCTATTCGGACGGGACTAGTTTTCTAAACTACTGTATGTGTGAGCTTTGATTCTTATCACCTGTCATCTGTGATCTTCATGTACCATTTCGGATGGGACTTACACCTCCGTTTTTATTACAGAGGTGAGAGGGTCTGTTTGTACATCTGGGCATCACAGAGATCACGCGCTCTGTATGCTTGCATGTGTGGCTACTTAAGTTCAACTATCTTTTTTATTTGCAGTAAACCCATGTTTAATTGTGATAATTAAAACATATTTAACTGAGTAAAACATATTAAACGTTTTTATCCAAAGCGACTTACAGGTGGGGAAAACATCAAGCAATTAGTCCTAAAGAGGCAAAACGACTTAGGAAGTGCCATAATGCCATATAACAGGCATTGTTCAAATAAGTACAGGCTAGAAAGAAAAGAAAGAGTAGGGTTAAGGATTTTTCTTGATGTCAAATAGTGTTGAAAGAGATGGGTTTTCAGCAGTCGTTTGAAAGTTGTTTGAAAGTTTACGTGATCAGGCTCTTTATTTGAATTTATTAATTTCTTTTAGAAATCAAAATATATTAAACATATGCGTGAAAGCATCTATGGCATATCACGTTGGCTAAAACACACAAGGAAGCACATTGTGAAAAATAATATCACAGACATCGCATTCGAACTCTAGAATTATCACAAGAGGTCATGAGAGAAAAACAGACATGGCAGATTCGGATGGGATTAAAATCACCAAGTATGTCTGTGAAATGAACACCTGTGAAACTAGCCCCGTCTGAATAGGGCTTTACTTTTAGTCATTATTTAGGTAGCACACATTCTGAATGCTTTTGGCAGAATTAAAATGAGCCATTTTAATCTAGATTAAAAAATTAATCTATGCCCACCCCTACTGTATATACATATATTTAACTATTTTCAATATATATACAGGTAATGCTAATTATTGCTACAATAACTTCATTCTGTGGACACATGCAGCACATGAGATTAGCGCTGGGCGATATATATCGAATTATATATTATGCTAATCTCATCAGTAAAGCCGGTTCTTTGATTAGCGCTAAATCTTCGTCAGCTGTCTTCAAAAGGAACGTCAGCTTATACACAGAGCCGTAGATCACTGACAAGCCGCAACATTGAATCACCCGCGAAACTCCACGCGTAGCTTGTCAGTGATGTACGGCTCATAAACTGGCGCTGCATTTAAAAACAACTGACGAAGATTTAGCGCTAATCAAAGGACCGGCTTTACTGATCGTTCGATATATATCGCCCATCCCTACATGAGATTAAGCAATCTTGTGCTCGCAATCATGTGAGCTTCTCCTGAGCACATTCCTTGTGCTATTAACTATACTGACTTTAAAGAGTCACATGAACTCTCTTATCCTGATATTCACAGGAAGGGCCTTGCATAATCACACAAAATAGTACAAAACCTGAGTGTACTTCAAACTGGATTGTCATGTGCGACAGGAACGTATGCATCTGTAAGGTCTACTCTGTTTCACATGAAAAAAGCTCATTAGCTGAATTGTAATCTCTTCTGTGGCTTAAGTTATTATTGCATATGTACTACAGACTCGTTAATGTGGGCAACTCTTGCATTGTCTTTTACTATAGCAGCAGTGATCATACACATATTGTTTCACATCGCACATATGCTATGACCAAATGTCATTTTTTGAACACGTTGGACCCTGCGCTAAGTGAAGTAACAAACTAGAGCTCATATTCATCCAATGATGGTTCTTTCATGTGCATTTAGTTTGTACAAACAGTTAATTCTGTGTAAGTAGGAAAACATATGTATATGTATCTTTATCCGGAGGAGTCAAAAAATGTAAGTATTTAGTAGTAAAAATTCCTTTTTCCCCATTTTCTTTTTTAATAAAAAGTATGATTGAATAGTTTATCATTTAGAACTGTGTTAGTGTTAAATAATAGTGCATTGGTGAGCCACTGATGTGACATGGACTGTTTTACTAATGTTTTTAGTATGTTTCTGGACCTGGATCATTTCAGTTGTGATGTGTTGCTGTTTATGGAGGGTCTCTGATTTCATCAAATATATCATAATCTGTTTGTAAAATAATGTAAATAATGACAAATTTTCATTTTGGGTGAACTATCACTTTAACATTAGTACTTCTCACAGGCATGCCAATGACCCAAAATGAGATATTTTAAACATCTATATATCAATTAGGAATTTAATATCCCCCTTTTTACTTGAGTTCAATTAACAAAAACCTGACGATCATAATGATGCATGGTTTGAGAATGAGCATTGTGTGCTTCAGTCAGGACAAGAACATCTGACCATCAATACAAGAGAGTTCACCTGCTTAATTTCATAAATGAATTTGCTTAGAAACCTAGAAATAGTCAAAAATAAATGGTCAGTTTCAGCATCAAGAGCATTCAATGAACTGCAAAGGATCACAGATTTCAATCTTACAGATTAGCTTGGGTTGTTTTTGACCTGTTCTGGGAGTTTGTTGAGCCTTAATACGCTTTTACCAACATGCACTGCAGAGGTTTACGTTACAGAAAGCTGTGCTGTGGCATTTGCTGGGTCAGTCAGTGGTGTCTGTGTGATATTTAAACCAGGCTACAGTAAGTGTGTTTGTGAGATGCAGCACTGGCAGCTGGCCGTGACTGCATTCCTCTTCAGCAGCAGGAGATTTTCCAGTGGATTTCAGGGCGCTCTCACACTCACACAAACAAACACATTTGTGGTCAGATGATTTAGAACACACACAGCATAGAAATACTGGTTTCAGCATTATGAACACTATAGTGACCCCAAAATGTATTTAGACCATATTCTTAATTAAAATGTCATTGCATTGTATCACACAAAAGGCTTGTTATATTGCTTGAAGAAATGGTTCTTCCTAAATTTTTGGAAATTATTTAGATTGGTTTGTTTATGGAAAAGATTTGGAGAAATGTAGCTTTGCATAGTTTGCTCACCGATAGATCCTCTGCAGTGAATGGGTGCCGTCAGAATAAGAGTCCAAACAGTTGATAAAAACATTTATATAATTCACATCACTCCACTCCATCAGCTAATGTCTTGTGAAGTAAAAAGATGCGTGTTTGTAAAAAAAGGTTGCTTCCAACTGCAATAGTCATTCATTTCTCAAAAAAGAAAAGTAAAAATTCAGGAGAGAAATATACACTTAACAAACACAATTTACAAGCAAAAGTTCAAAAGAGTTAGCGTTAGCAAAAGATTAAACAAATGTTGTAATTTTTTAGTCATTTCTGATTAAACAACTAGAACTGTCCATATGGGTTGATTTATGTATGTTCATAGTAATGCACACAAATGTACTGTGCTCATACTTTCATAGAGTATATATAGGCTCTGCATCATTTTAGACCTCCATCTGGGCAGTTAAACAGACAGATAAAGTGGAATTATAGAGTCTCCGTCAATGGGATTTCAAAAGATTATTCCATCTTCATTGAGAACCCACCAGATTAATCATGACACGAAATCTTCATTCAGAAAAACAGAAAGTTCAATAAAACAAACAAATCTCAACTAGATACCTATATTAAGGAGGCATTTAAATGCTGTGAATATATTTTCACAAATCTTGAAGCTTCTTCCAAAGATTAAATTAAGTGACAGAAAGGTGTGAATGAACGCTATCACACACTATTGGATGCTATTTTTGCATAAGCATACGGTTTCAGTGGATTAAAGAGCAATGGAATACTAATATTAAATCTTAACTTATCATTATGCATCTTTTTAGAACAGTTCAGCATAGCCGGATTCTTATTATGACCTAGAATTATTATTCTATACTACACTTTAGACACCTATAATCCTTATAATGAAAACTTTGCCTGCATGAAGAGTAAGTTAACTAATGCATTTTATGTAAGGTTAGAATGGATGGAATATATGGTTGCCTAGCATTATATTTGCAATATATTTAAAACATCAGCTCTGCCACCTCATTTGAACTAGACACTTAAATTGAGAGTGTATGAGAGTGCCTCTCGTCATGGAGAACACATCTGAAGTCCTTGAGGACCTAAATTTCGGCATTCATTTTAACATACCATGTTTGACAATTTGGGTAAAAAGCATAGATATGGATTTTTTTTTACATATTACTCTTTATGTGTCTTTATGTGCCATATGTGAACATGTGACATGAAGAATCTAACATTTATGGAACCTTTCTATTCTACAAAAGGTTTTTTATTATTTGAAAGTCCTTAGAACATTACAATATTTTTTTCACACTAAGAAGAAAAGGGCTTGTTAAAGAACTGTTATGTTCTTTTTAGGAACCCAAAATCTTCTGTGAAATTTCTGCAAAAATACACTATTAATACACTAAACTATTATTATTAAGAGTGCATACTTACTGTATTCTTATATTTGCTGGTGTTATAAGAACTAATTTTAGTATACAAAGGCAAAAGCCAAAAATATAATGTAATTTAGCAAAAATAATACAACAGATTTAGCTATTATGACACTCTGTGTTTGTATTTACTCTGCTAAAATAGATATCTCACTGGGGGAGCCTTTTGTGGACGTGCATTATGAGAACTTGCCTGTTCATTGATTTTCATTCTCTTATATTTAATACTAATAATAGCTTTGTCACCCGTGGAGGGGTCTTTAGACAGCTGGTGTTGTGAATGCTCCTCACTGCTTGTTTTTAATGGCATGTGTTGTTTCCAAAGTTCATTCTTGACACAACAGGTCAGTCTTTTCCCTTGGAGGTTCTGTGAGAACCTGTCAGTTGTAGAGCTATTGTTCAATCCTGTTGAAACCTGAAATCAGTGCTGTCATGAGCTGCAGAAATGAGGTTCACAGATGTTCACAGTCTGCCACATTCTTCTGTCATCGCTTCCATCTTTAGTATATTCACTGATTCTGAATGAGATCAGATGGTCATACAAAGCCAGACTTCTCACTCTATAACTTTACTAATTTATTACTTTACATTACATTACAAAGTATGGTCCAACTGCCGGTAAGACTCTAGTATAGGGACCAACTCTCACTACACGAGCTGCTTATTAGCATGATTAACATATTGGACCTTAAAATAAAGTTTAACTTAACTGCCTGGATTGGAAGGAAGTGACTCTCAGACTTAATGACTCTCAGAATGAGCTATGCAGATTCATTTTACTGTCCGACTGATGCATGGTGCACATGAAACAAGTATTCACATTTGCAAACGGAAAATCACAGGCTAGAATCACATGAACAGCTACGCAACTTCTTACACTGGTTTTAAACCACTCAGACTAAATAAAAAATGTACTTGTGGCTACATTCTTGCAAAATTATGTAATAACCTACCTAGTCTAATGGCATAAACAAATTTTGTTTATTTAAACGGGAAGTCATCTCAAATATGACCAGTAAAGTATGGAGTACCATAAGGATCTGTCCTAGGTCCTCTGCTATTTTCAATATACATGTTGCCCCTTGGTGAAATTATTAGAAAATATTGGATTAGTTTCCATTGCTATGTAGATAATATTCAACTATTTATCTCAACAAGACCAGATACAATATCAAAATTATCTACACTAACAGAGTGTGTTTAAAAAAAGTAAAAGACTGGATGACCAAAAATGTTCTCTTTGTAAATTAAAAAAAGACAGAGATATTACTTTTTGGACCCCAAAACAGTACACAGAATCTCTTGGATTACAATTTGCAACTAGATATATGTGCTATTGGGGCAGTTGTGGCCTAATGGACAGGGAGTTGGACTTGCTTCCAGTGATTCCTTCCAGGTCCTTGATACTGCTAGCTGGTTTTCCTGCTGCTAGTCCTTATCTGGTCAAGAACATAAAGTATGATCATATTATCCCAATTTAACACTTCCTGCACTACTTATTAAGGCCTGTATCAGTTACAACATATTATTACTCACCTATAAGGCCCTCAACGGTTTAGCACCTGCATACCTACTGTAACTTGTCTTCTACCGCCCTACAATCCAACCTGGTCCCTAAGGTCATAAAACTCTGGACTTTTACTGTAGTAGTACCTAGTATCGCAAAGTCCACTAATGGAGGTAGAGCTTTTTTCATATTTTGCCCCCAAACTCTGGAATAGGCTTCCTGGTAAAGTTCAGACACACTTTCTCTATAGATTAAAGACACATCTCTTTAGCCAAGCATTTACATAACAATTTACATAATCCTGTACTCCAGTTATATCTGATTAATTTTTTATAATTAATATTATAAATGAAATATTAAAAAAAAAAATTAAAACAACAATATATTCTTGTGATAATGGTTTGTGTATCAAGGAATAGAAGTGTTGTTAGTGTTCTGTTACTGTAGTGTTCCTTCCAGCTGGGAACTGCAGTAAATTATAGAGTTTTATAAAAGAGTTAATAAAAATAAAAACTAGTTGGACATATTTTTCAAATAATCCTTGTTTTTATCAGTCAGTTGTGTTTGAAAGGTACTAGGTTGACATTCTAAACACTTGGAGAAATAACTATTCATGTGATGTGTCATGTTTACTGATTACCATTTATTTGCCTTGAATTATAAATCCTACTTCAGAAATGTTGACAGTCTCATAAATTTGGGATCTCAGTCTGCAGTGTGACTGCTTTTATGACAGCTGACTAATAGAGAAACAGTGAGAGCACATAAATTGATGGTGCACTCCTTCTTTTCACACTCTTTTTGTCCAGGCTAGTGTTTGTGCATTTCATTATTAAAAAAGATGTCAGATTGGACGTAGGTTGTAAAAACTGTGAGTTTAATGCAGCTAGCCTCACATGAAATTTATATCAACTGACAAAACCTTGACCAGCACAAATTATAACATATCTTTTGCGTTGATCGAGGTTGTCTTTGATTTGATCATTAAAGGGACCTTTTTATTATTACTTTGTACTGTTCTTTTAAGTCTATTTTCTGTATGTTTGACAGCCTTTCATAGATGGACACTGCTGTTGTGATTTAGGTTAAAAATGCATAAATAGATATCAAACACATTGTAATAACAGACAAAGCCATAGTGACCACATATTAAAAAACAATTATAGTTTATTTTTAAAATAATGGAAATAGTCCACAAATGTAGACCTCTTGCTCTAGTAGCAGATGTTTATGGCCACCTATTCATTGGACAGGTCTTTAGTTTACAGTGTATCTCTGCATCCTGAGCTGAAAGCTCATCTTGAGCTGAAAAGCTCAAAGCACATGAGGTGCTGAACCAAATTTAGCCAGGTCTAGAGAGATAACATGAAGTTTTGTCTCTATTGGCTGACTGAATCATGTTGGTATGCTCAAGATGTCCTGAGATCCCTGAAATTCTCACTTTCTACATTCTTCCCTTTTAACGTTAAGGAGGGTAATAGGCTGGAACTGGTTGATGGTCAAAGGTTCCTCCTTATTTGGTAACAGTACTCCCTCGTCTCTACACCTTGCCTTGGATATCACTTGTTTTTCACAAACCACAGTCATCAATACCACAGAAAGCTTGTATACCCCGTATGGGATGTCATTAGGGCTTGGGACTGATGATCCACTTCCTTCCGTTTTTGAGGGTTTACATCCATCTGGTGCTCTGGATGTTTGATGGGTGGTATCTCAGCTGGGATCAGTAAACGCTCATGCTTCCTTGGGTCAGAATTATTTTTTTCCAATCCCTTTAGGGCTTGCTTTGATGTATGCAATGTCCCATGCTTTTTCTCTGCAAATAGTGTTTTTTAAAAACCTAAATGGATCTTTAAAGAACTGATTCCCTGTTTTTCTTTCCCTTTCCTCACCAGCCTTGAATGTTCTGCATGCCTGCAAATCTGTCGAGTTTTGATGTTCTCCTGGAGTATGTTAATTCCCTCCTTCTCCATCTCTGAGGATGTTCTCTGTTGCTTTTTCAGCTGCCTCCTGGACTTGACCTCTGTAGCTAGTATGTTCTCTCTAACTCCATATCTTTCAGCTCCTTGATGTCTCCCATCCTCCCAAGTTTTTGCTCAACAGTGCCCTTCAGACATTCCAAGAAACAGCTCACATTTACATTTACATACAAGTCCTCCCATTTTGCTTTTCTGATGCCCTTAGTCAGTTTACCTTTGGATTGTTTTGCAAAAGGTTTCAGTAACTCTTTATAATAAATACAGGCTATGAATCATTAGTTACAACATGAACAATCATTAGTGATCCCTTTATAAATACAGCTTTAAATGCCTTGTTCTTGATTTATAAGCATATCTATAACAAGAGAGATTTATAGGCTCAGTTATCTTTCTAACAGAAAAAAACAAGACAGAGGGATACAGAACTATTCATTTCAAGATGCAAAATTGCAGAGGTGTATTTTTCATTTATCAAGCGTACAGTTGTACAGTATAACGTTTATCATCTTGAAAACATATTTCTGTGTTCTGTATCCCTCTGTGGTGTAATTCATTTACTTTCTAAATTATTTTATTAAACACTGACAACTCCTAAAAAACTAATTTGTAAATAACCTAATAATTAAGAAATTATAAATTGATCATTAATAAAGTATGAAAATACAATTATTAAACATTATATTATATGTTACCAAGGATTCTTATCACTTTCTGTATGGGCTCTTTATAAACCTACTGTCTCTGTGCTCCGTATTCATTTAATATCCAATGTCATTAACCATCTAATCCAGCAGTGTGTCATCTTCCACTTTTTTGCATTTTCTGAGAATCTTTATCATATGGGTTCTGTGTAGACCTGTGTTTGCCTCTTTTGTACACTAAATGCGCAAATTTGTGGGAGGGACTAAATAGGCAGTGATGTAAAAAAGTGATGGCAGTATCCAAAAGTGCAGATTGTAACAATCTTTAAACTCTAGATTGCATTATTTTGTGTACATATAGCATAAACACATAGCATATGCATAAATATACCTCAACAAATCCCTTTTTATATCAATTTTGCAGTTGTTAGCAATCAGGGAGGTTAAGGATTGGATTTGGTGTAGGGCAAATTTTCCAACATGATAAAGCATTAACTTTTAGCAACAGTCCATTCAATTCTGAACCACTGCAATACATATATATATCAACACAATAAATCTGCCAGGGTTCACATATTGAACCTGTGTTTTAGCACCACTCAGTGGGCATTCTCTTCGAAACTGTGGCAAAATGAGCAGTAAGGCACGTGAAAATGGTTTTGCCCTAAAAGTGCACAAAGGTACATATTTTTTATGAGACCAGGTCGCATATTTTTCTGTTTTAAACTCCTATACCAAATTCTTCCTTTCATCAAATATCCTGTTAAAGTCAAGATGTAAATGTTAAAATTAATAATTCCTGAAAAATGCACAGATCTGATCTGTTTCTCAGATTGCACTTTTTAATGGCCTGATGTGCCACCCCTTACTAACAAGCTTTGTATTGTTCATAAATGTTCATCTGCAAAGCAGGTTTGTTGTAATCCATCAGGTCTAGACAACGACCCCTGCTGATCATGCTGTAGATGTATCTGTGTGATATGAATGGTTTGGGCGACTGGGAATTGCAGGCAAATGGAAAGTCCCCTATTCTGGTTACCATGGTTACCTGTGGCTCACCTGCTGTCTGAAGCGGAAGGTTACAGCAAATGGATTTAGCAGCTGTGACTTGATCCCCACTTAACCTGAATCTCCTTTGTGCTCTTGCACAGAGGTCGAAAGTCAACTGTGTCTCTAGACTCAATCAAACTGACAACTAAGAATGGGATGCATTTTAAGAAAAGAAAAAGAATTTAAAAAAATGGCACTCATGGCATGAAATTACTTTATACTGTATGTCTCAATAGATATGGGTGATTTACAAACCCTCATCTTTTACTTATATGACTGACTTTCTTTTCTGGAAAACAAAATAAGATATTAGATTCATTGAATGGAAAATCAGAAACATTTCCTAAAATATCTTCTTTCACTGTATGTTCCACATAATAACAGAAACTCACATACTGTAAGTTTGAAATAGCATGAGGGTGAGTAAATGATTGCAGAGCTATAAATTTATGAAATCATCTAATCTTTGGAAGATAATTGATGAAAGTAATATGAAAAAATTTAGAAAGGCTGTGATGGTTATGCAATTTCAAGCCAGTGGAAACTGAATGCTTACAATACTTCGCTTGTACTACGATCTTGATAAATCTTAATAAGGTCAGTTGAGGACACTTCAAAGATGGCCACATTTATAATGAGATGTTTCTTTTCTTGTCTGTAAATAATAATTGTTATTTACGTGATGGTGGTATAAGGAATGAACACACTGAACTTTCACCATCAGATTGAGTGCTGAGAAAGAAATGCTAAGAATATTCAGCACATGCAACTGAACGCAGAGGTAGGAGCGCCGATATAATGAGATCAAATCAGATTAGTCTGTAGGGTAACTCTGATATCTGACATGCCCCTCAGTGAAAGTGACTTTGTCTGGAAGATCATGTCTAGCCATGTCAAATATGCTGTGTGAAGTGTTTTCAGTGTTAAGTGCTATTTATGTGTCTGAACCAGAAAACAGGTCATGTGCACTTTACAGGGTTATTAAACTAGAATGATTTTTATCATATATATATGATGAACACAATAATACTGCAAAATGTTATTGCAATTTAAATATAGTTTTTCTATTTTAATATGTTATAATGTAATTTATTCATGTCATGCAAAACCTTTTTATCAGCCATTACTCCAGGCTTTAGAATTATTTCTTCAGCATTAGCAAAGCTGAAAACTTGCATATAAAGCAGAAAGAAATTTCAACCTCTTTTTAGTTTTCAACTTTGACGATAAAATGCACCATTAATAATAATTAAGCACCAATAATAATAATGTGACACTAACGTTTGGACTAATGGCTGTTGAAAATTTAGCTTTTGCATTTAAAATTACATTTCAAAAGATATTCGATTTCAACTCATTTTTTTTTTAAATATATATAAAAACACATCACAATATTACTATTTAAATGTATTCTTAATCTAATAAATAAAGCCTTGGTAAACACATGAGAGACTTTTGGCCTGCAGAGATAGATTTAGGTACTGAGTAATATTAAATAACTACATAAACGTATTATATGGTTAGGTTTAGCATAAGGTTTTGTTTTAGGGTTACTTGCATGTAATTATGCATATTCTATTGTTATTATAATGGTACATTTAAACAAAAATGAACAAAACTTTATTTTTCAGCTATTTTTCTGGGAAACAGAGCTTTAGCATAGTGCCTGCAAGACTCGTGGGAAAAAGCGCAAACCCCTGTTGGAGTAACAAGCTCATGTAATGCACTCCTAATGTTTGTCTGCACACAGGCTGCCTGACAAAAAGCAGTTGTAACTGGACTGTGTTTCAGTTTCTCTGCGAAATAATAGCTTCATCCACTGTGCAGTAATTGTGATGCAGACGTGAGGAGACAGACTGGCAGGGTGCTTGATACAGGTTGTACTGGAAAGACACAGAAGAGAAGGACAATTTGAGTGGAATTAAAAGCTGCATTAACTCATGGCAGGGCTTTAAATAGACAGAAAATCAGAAACTAAACAAGCAATAACCAACACAATAACCTCAAAATCTTGTATTGTGAATCTAAGTATTGTAATATGTAATGTAAAGTATATAATTTACTCCAAAATGAATCAAATGCATCAAATAGAAATCTCCCTGGTATCTACTGTGGGCCGTGGCGCTAGAGAGCACGACAGACAAGCAGATGGATGAACACAAAACCCCGGAGGGTGGATTTATTGA
>JAUYWG010000056.1:4060145-4104619 GCA_034779775.1 Enteromius afrohamiltoni | reverse complement strand
GTCCGACCTGATGGCCGTCTCTTTACTCCTCCCCCGACTGCAAGGGTCTGCTCTCGTCAGCCGGTGGCAGGCTAGTGCAGTGCATCTCGAACACACCTATTCTCTACACATGATCTAATTCTTCCAGGTGACTGGTGAATGTCCAATGTCCAGCCACAGGTTATTATAACACTCTAGAAATTCACCAAACTATGGCGATGTTTGATTGTGTTTTTTTTGTTTTGTTTTTTTATGTAAGCATTTGTTATTTTCCCTAGTTTTTTATTGTGTGTATGTTCTGCATAAATACCTAAATAAGATCACTCAAGGCGAGATATTCTTGATGTATTATAACTGCACGCGGACACGCCCCTTATTTCTTTGGAAACGTGTGCTCAGTTTCACTTTCATTTAAGAGCTAAGTGTTTGTTACAGTATCTCATCCTGGCGAACGCATTTATACAGTCGTGAACAGGTAAGTGTTTGGAAACAACGGTAAAATACTAAAACAATTGCTGTACATTTATCTTCAAATTGCATTTCCCGTTCCTTACGGTATGTTGGAAAGTCAGTTGTAAAGCAAGTTTTCTGTGCTCGAAGCTCCACTGATAAAGCTACAAACAAATCCAGCAACTCCCACTTTTAGTTACCAAAAACGGTGTTTTGCGATTTACGCTCTGTGTGCGTAACAAATAACGTTTAACCGTTTTAGAAAACGAATTTCGACGGTGCAGTTATAGTTTTGTTCGTCCTGATTTGTTTAACTTACTTGCATTACAGAAGAACGTAGGCCCAAAATCGGATTATATTAAATAAAAAAATTAGTAAATGAACTAATGACCTCATGGAATAAATGTGTGTTTCTTTCATTTCTATGCACATGTATTTATTGTTGTTATTATTATAATATCATTTTTATTTTATATGTATTTGTTTACATTTTGTATGTTTATAGTTTAAATCATGTTAATTCATTATTGTCTCCTTGTTTTGTTTTGTTTTGACCTGATATGATAAAAAGGAGGTGTGGCTTTCGCATTCAGGCATAGCATTCAAGCCGGTCTGCAACATTATTTTTTCTTAGTCCTCGAGGTGTAGCTAAACAGGTTTGTCATTCAGCGAAACATTTTGTCTTGTAACATATCTATGTGAGCTTCAGTAAGTTATTTGACAGACAGACACTTTATTTTGTGTGGTAATAGCCTAACTTATTATACTTTCCCCCACTATTTCTTTTAGCGTTAAGATGGATGCGAAGGAAATGGTTATTGAAGTGAATGGACTTCCAGATAACTTCTCCGATAATAATAAAATGATTGACAAATTAACCATGCACTTTCTGAGGCCCAGTAACAATGGTGGAGAGGTTTTAATAGTGATATATCCCACCTCCAGCAAAGGCCAGGCTTATGTTGTTTTCGAATCAGAAGGTATGATACTATGCACTGATGTTCTGTTCTTATACATGTTTAACATCATATTTCATGACTAACATTTCTTTTTCTTTAAAAAAATATATATCTTAGTGCCCAGAGTCTTGGAACATAAGCATGTTTTGGAACTGGACAGTCAGTTTTACCCACTGGATGTTAATAAGATACATCAGCCTAAGGTAGGACATTTCATTTGTGAACCTTATTCTCTTGTTTTGGATTTTAATATTTAACTTTTGAGGACCCCAGAGACATAAGTAGAAATTTTGGTTGGCAACCAGGCTTAAATGAATGCTTTCTGAAAGTAATGCTCTGGCACCCTCTAGCAGTCCGAAAAAATATAACACACAGCTGAAATCATTTTCAAAATGCTTAGTTTACTTAACTTAGGCATGATAAACACGTTAACACAAAAAGCTTATGTTAACATATGAAAATACATCTAATTCTCCAAATATAAAAATTTTAGACTGATGGGCAGTTTTCTGCTCCAGGGGGATAACTTAATTTGGAAGCCTTGTCATTACCTGCCTCATGCACTGCATGATGTCTGAATCTGAAACCATTAAATGCATATAAATCATTAAGTATTAAAAATAAATTCCGTGTTTAATCTGCATACTACTATCATGTTTGCATTGTATAGTGATGCTCCATTTAAATCATACTGAAAAGCAAGGGGGCCCCGCGATATCCCGGTGACCCTACATAACATGTATACTGTGCATATAAGGAGGACCAGCACTGTGTTAATATGCTTTTTATGTTCATGCTTTTTTCTCAGTTTGACATGCCAGCTGAAGCATACCTTGATGTGAGCATGTTCTCCAGTCAGAAAATGATCCGAAATCTTCTTTATAGCCATGGTTTTGATGTGTCAGAGACCAGTTCAGGACAGCTGCACTTGCAGGGAACCTTCCTTAACCTAAAACGCATCCATCCCACACTCATGCGTCTTCTTGCTCAAGAAACCCAGCCTCAAAGAAGAGCACCTTCACATTACACTAATGGCTATTCGTCTGACTCTGTCTTCAGAGTCTCCAGTGACTATGAATCTGGATCTCATTCCACATCGAGGCACAGTCACAACAATGGCCATTCGGCGTATGCTGCAAGCAGAAACACACATTCTGGAATAAACTCAAGAACCCCAGAGTCGCCAACCAGACAAGCACTCATGCAGGCTGCCTCTCCACTGGATGTTAGTTCAAGAACAGAAGGTTCCCACAGAGTCTCCAGTGACTATGAATCTGGATCTCATTCCACATCGAGGCACAGTCACAACAATGGCCATTCGGCGTATGCTGCAAGCAGAAACACACATTCTGGAATAAACTCAAGAACCCCAGAGTCCCCAACCAGACAAGCAGTCATGCAGGCTGCCTCTCCACTGGATGTTAGTTCAAGTACAGAAAGTTCCTTCAGCAGTCCCACCAGAAGCAATACGGACTCCAGCAAAAGCGTTCGGCAGCAGAATGCCTCGTCTCCCAGGAAAACTGAAGATTCCTTCCATGTGGACCCAGATGTGTTTAATTACGTAAAAAAATTTAATGAATCATTTATTTGCCAAATAGAATCAGATTACCACACTGAGGTTCATTACGCAAATGATTCAGGCTGTGTTAAGGTTAAACTCTCAGGAGGAGCCTGTGAGGAAGCAGCAAAAAAATTGTCCAAATTCATGCAGGAGATGAGCTCATCTTTACGCACACACGAAATAGACCTGAAAAAACTTGACAGCAGTCAGAGGAAATACATTATTGAGAAGGCTTATTCGTATCAAGATATCTTTACAGTTTTAATTAGGCGAGAAGCTAGCACTATTAAAGTGGTGGGCTCATCAAAAGACAGTTATGAAGCAAAGGAAAAACTTCTTGGACGGGAGGTTAACAATAGCTTGCCAAGAGACTTTACGAAGAACTTTCTGCGACGCAGCAAGTCTTTGCCAAGAGGAAAAACAAGGACCAGAGAGGACGTAGACTTAGGACGAAGGCCTGATGCGATTTATTCTACCACTGTAACTAGCTCCTCTGCTGCACATTCTCGGACTGACTCTCAATTGCAGCCAGAAGTACAACAGGAAAGAGGTCGCAAGTTGTCTAAATCCTCTGCACAACATGGCAGAGCAAAGAGCGCTTCTCGATTAGAGCACAAAAATCAAAGCAGAATAAATCAAGAACTACCTGCAAGTGATGAGCAGGATTTGACACCCACTAAAGAACTTCAGATATCTAAGCAAAATCCTAAAGTGAAATCTCAACTTGTAAGTCTAGATTTTCTCAAAAATAGGTTCCGCTTACAACAACGTAAATAATCTTGATCACATAAAGTTATCATCCATTGTAAAACAAAGAAATTCAATAAAATTGTTCAGGCGCCTTGTGATTACCTCTACTTTAAAGCCTTCTACACACACACCGCATGGTTTTAGCAATCATATAAGATAAGATATAATATACGCATGGAGAATGTACAATGATGACACCTACACTCTTAAAAATAACGGTGCTTCATGATGACCTTTTTTGTCTAAATGTTTCCATAAAGAACCTTTAAGTTTCACAAAAGGTTCTGTGTGGCAAAAGAAGGTTTTTCAGATCATAAAAAGGTAAGAAATCTTTAAAGAACCTTTGACTGAATGGTTCTTTGTGAAACTAAAAAGAGTTCTTCTATGGCATCACTGCGAAGAAGAATTTGAGCACCTTTAATTTTACGAGTGGTAAACAAAAAGGGCATGATGAATCACACTTTAGCGGCTGTATTTTTTATGTGTGCGGAAAAATGTGGAAGCAGCGAAAGAGGAAGGAATAAGAGCTTGAGGTAAACAGTTTTATGTTGAGCTGATTACATGTCATGGTCGTAGCAGCAAACGCACTGTGCGGTGATTATGCTGACACTACCAGAAAATTACCATTAGGGTCATTATCATTGGTGAGAAGACAGTGACAATGACCATTTTTGAACCTTTCTCATTGTATCACACAGCACCACCAATTAGGAGCCACGATGACAAAAATCGCCAACAGTTGACTCATAAGACTAATATTTTGTCTGGGACAGCTGAAAATCATGCGGTGTGTGCTATAAGACATTTAAATGATCCTAAACCAGGATGTGTAATCCTGCTCCTGAATAGTAAGGGCCAATGACATACACATTATAGCTCCAACCAGAGAATCTGAACACGTTGGTTCAGGTGTGTTTTATTAGATTTGGACACGCCTGCCTAAACACGACTATTAAATTAGCACTTTGCAACAATCACTGTGAATGTACTGTAATTATTGTCTCATATATATGACAAAGAAAACCAGCATAATGTATTTTAGCTGTTGTTCACCTGTGTAATATATTTTTCTGTATTTGCACTTCGCTTTATGTTCAGTTTTTTTCTGCATAGCGGATTTGACAAGACTCTCGTCATTACCATGGAGACTCAATAAGGAAGTGTCTTTTTTTTTTTTTGCATTCTACAGGAAGTGAGGCAGGCCCTGTGGTTGATCTAGGGGCTGAGCACCTCCCTGTCAAAAAAAGAACGTTTTGAAACCAAAACCTTTTATGTGTTAAACAGAAATACACTACAGTGCAAAGTGCTTTCGTTTTTGTTTAAGATTTACGAATACTGTTTTTCATTCCAAAATTAATTGAAAATATCTATTTGAGAATTTGTAACAGATAAAGGTTTCTGTCAGATGAAAATCCCCCTTTATTTTAAGATTAACCAGTGGTTTGCGAACTCCCACGGCTATTGGGTTTCATTGTGATTCATTGATTTTATTGGCAAAATAGTAATTTGAATTATTTTAGACATTGCAATGTGGACAAATAATAATTCTAATCATATAGCAATTTGTGTTAATCTGTCTTAAATTATGTGAAGATTGTATTAGTTACTGACTGCTTACTCGTATCAGCTGATGATTCCTTTTGTTTTCAAACTATTATAATTGCATAAAGATTTTTATTTATTTTTTATTTTTATTGTAGTTTAATGTGTAAAACTGGAATATCAGCACACATTATTATATAACTTTTTGATTTTACAGCAATAAACTGTTTTGACATGGACCTGAATTCAAGTGTCAATTATAAACTAAGAAAAAACGTGCTAATTTGGATGTTTTCATAGTATTTAACTGATCGTATCGCTGCTGATTGGTATCACAATTGCTCCCAGCAGCCCTTTTTATTTCTCCATAAATGGCATGCTGTGCGTCCTTTCCTTTCTATCTGGTTTGGTCCTGTTGTTTATGGTTGTGAGTAGGTTTTGCAAGAATGGAACAGATCCTAGATTAGTGCGTGTGGGCAGCAAAACTCAGACTATGTGAGAGATCCAGCTCTTGACAGCACTCTATGTATGATCCAAACTCCCCTGTGATTGCAGGACCAGAGGAAGAGGGTGGGCTTCCGGAAATGCCATTCATCCTCTTAGAAGATAATGATCATTTATTGCTTATTTTATTGGATATGCACAACCAATTGCGTGTTTAAAAAAGCCAAAATGTGTTTTCTTTTTACGTCAAATGACACAAACATGGAGAAGGTTATGCATGACAAATACTGAGGAGAAAAAAAAGGTTTCGTTAACAGGACAGAGGTTTGCGCTGTGGCTGCTTTTGGGGCCTGTGGTAGCTCAGAAAGATGTGAAATTCTCTCTTGTTTAAAGATAGTTCCTTCTACCCCATGCATACAGAAATACGCGCATACATATGCTTTGGGTTCTCTTGAACAGGATGACATGCTGGAGCCTGCAGACCGCAGTCCTCACTGAGTTCACTCAGCACAGCCTCAGATCATGCAACTACCAAGAAGTAGGCCACACCCACTCTACATTCGTCTTCTCTAGCGGCTTCGAGAGGACAGCAGTCAGTGCAGACACAGGTCCTGTGTCTCATCATTTTCCACTTTTCTCTCCATCCATTCAGCCTTTGTAGACTCCTGCAAGGATGGCAGAGCTGGAGGGCTTGGAGTTCGGCAAGTCAGACTTTGTGCTTTTAGACGAGGTGACCATGGAGCAGTTTATGGAGAACTTGAAGTTAAGGTAAGAGTGAACGTTTTACAGTAAAGTAGACTTGTGTAGGGAGATTCAATGGACATGATGTACTATAAAGAGCCTGACAGTGAACCTTTCAAAAAGGTTACTCAGTGCTGATGTTAAGCTTCAACAATTTGACAGCTTTGATAAGATACTTACAAACTTCTACTATCAAAGTGAGCTTTTGAGCCTCGTTTTATGTTTTTTAGTGCCTTTTTGATTTCGACCACTCCCTTCTTGGTAGACAATGCTATGATGAGAAAATGACACATTTTCAGACGAAAAAGGTGGAGGGGAAAGAATGTGTCATTTTGTGTTTGACTTTCCCGCTCATAGCAGAAATATCAATTTTAGTGGCTGACATAAACAGCTTAAGAGACCAAAAATGACTTATCATGTCTTACAACAGCTGATCATTGGCAGCCAGTAGGATCTTCTGATGATGAAATCACAGGATTCTAGTTCTCCTTTCCTTTAACATACAGCATTTGCACTCAAGTCCCAAATCTGTGATGTCATTGGTTAAACCCGGGTTGAATCAGATGACCTTTTCACATTACTCTTTGGGATGTTTAAAAAGCGATTAACGTTTTCACTGGACACTTGTTTTGTATGCCTCAGGTACTCACGCCTTTGAAATCTTATTAAAATGAGTTCAGTTCTCATCCTTTTTTGATGATTTTATCAGCTGAGGTATGACCAGGCCTCATGTGACTGTACCACGCAATGGCACATCAAAACAACACTAAGTTCATGATTTACTGAAGGAAGACATCCTACAAACATACTAATGTCTTATAATTTGAATTAAATGGCGACATTTACCTGAAAGTGCATGTTTTGAAAGAGAAGAAAGAATTTATCGTCTACAATGACTAATGTATTTTAACTTCGTAGAGATGTCTATGTATGTTCGCTGTATAGCAGGAAGAGATAGTGTGTTAGTGGATATGCTTGCTTAACTAAGATTACACTTTAATTTATGTTGACTGAAATTTAGAAAGTGAGTCATCTTGAGCCCCATTGCACTTCCTGTTCTCACTTCCCAACGCCGTATCACTTCCTGCTGAATACAGGCGTGCAACATTAAGAAACACTGTAGCACATAACACCTAAATTAACATTAAGTTATAACACTTGTTTCCCTTTTGTTTAAATTCAAATGAATCTCCAATTGTGATTAAAATGTGTATACTGTATAAAAGGGATGTGGTTTATGATGTTTTATTATATTAATGTTGTACAATTTCAGAATGTAATCCTATCTATAACTTTGTTTTAAGTACTTCCATGATTTACAGTACTATCCCTTACAGTAATACTCACTGCATCCATCAGTTGTTCTTTGAGTCCGTTGATTCATCAGGAACTAAACCAAACCAGCACATAAGATGAAAACAAAGCGTCTTGTTAAAGATGTTTCTGCTGTTCAGCTTTACATGCATATCATTCACAGTATTGTGTGTTGTTTTCAGGTTTGAGAAAGGCCGTATTTACACTTTCATTGGAGAAGTTGTGGTGTCAGTCAATCCGTACAGGCATTTGGAAATCTATGGGAAGGAGGTTATTGAGGACTATAGGGGAAGAGAACTGTATGAGAATCCACCTCACCTGTATGCTGTCGCAGATGCTGCTTATAAAGCCATGAAGAGACGAGCCAAAGACACATGCATCGTCATTTCAGGTCGAGCTGCTTCTAAACACACACTCACAGCTAAAAAACAACAACAATTGTACAATAATCAACAATACAATAATCATATTTGACACCCAGAATGAAAATGCACAATGAAAGCGTGGCATATTTAACTTTGACATATCAAATGATATACTTGCTGAACCAATTTTTTAATTTTGTATCATATTTCAGGCTTTTATATAGAGAATATGTGTACATCAGGCTTTTATATAGAGAATATGGGGCTTATAAAAAAATTAAAAAAAAACAAAAAAAACATTTCTGTTTAATTCATAGGCTCAGACGGAGCAAACATATGGTGAAGTTGCTGACGTTTAGATTTGAAAATCGAACAGCTTATAATGCAAATCCTAAGATCTTTATAGCAGTATAACAGACTACTTACATAAAATGTAACTTCAAGAACAATAAAGAAAAGACTGGCGTGACATCACTTTAATCAAAATCAATTCAAGACCTACAGTATTTATAAAAAGCTAGGCCTATATAAAATCTTATTTTGCTTTCATATCTTCCATTACTCTTCTTTGCTGCTTTGTATCTGTGATAAACCATGCAGAGAGTTTGTCTACTGTGCCTCTAATTATGGTAGAATAAAATTGGAAAACAAAGATGTTACTGTATGGATTAGACAACTCTCCTTGTGTTTCAGGTGAGAGTGGAGCAGGCAAGACTGAGGCAAGCAAGTACATTATGCAGTACATTGCAGCAATCACCAACCCAAGCCAGAGGGCAGAGGTCGAAAGGTCAGTATTCTGGGGATACTGACAACTCTGGACTTTTTATTTTGTATTTAATTATAAGCTTTTAATTGCTTTTATTTTGCAATCATGTAGTAAAATGCCAAATGTTCGTGTTTAACTAGCCTACTTAATTTTAGAAGAAGGCTAAACATCGTCTAACGTTAGATGGCAGTATAACGTTTCTTAACGAGTTTCTTACTCATGTGTAAACTGACAGAATACGTTTGTTTATATTATTTATAATATTTCCACTGTATTTGCATCACACCACAGTGTGAAGAACGTGCTCCTGAAATCCAACTGCGTGTTAGAGGCCTTTGGGAATGCTAAGACCAACCGCAATGATAACTCCAGCCGCTTCGGCAAATACATGGACATTAACTTCAACTTCAACGGAGACCCCACAGGAGGACACATCAACAACTACCTCCTAGAGAAGGTGAGGCCTTCAGTGTGTAAAAGCACCAAAACACCTCAGGAACATGACATATGAAAATGTAACTTGATATTAGCACAAAACCATAATAGTTCAATTGGAATGTGGTGATCTCTTTGATGGGGAAAAAAACCCATATTTACTTCAGCTAACGTTAGGTCTCGCAAATATCAGGATGTTATACTGAATGTGTAGGGCTTTGCTGTGTTGTGTTCAGGATATTGTTTACCTGGTTTGTTCAAAACGTTTGGCGCGAACCAAATATATATATATATATATATATATATATTTTTTATTTTTATTTTTTTTTTTTTTTTAAGGCCTGTTATTTTTTAATTAACATTGTGCAATAACAATTCTAATATGTTTTCTCCGATTTGACATGGAACGTTCTAAAAAAATTTGGCTAGCGTACAGTAGAAACACTGTTATCTCTTCAGTAGCTGTTATCTCATCAATGTCTTCAATAATAAGAACGTTACATCATTATTTTTGGAATGCATCATAGGATGTTATACTTCGTTTCAGTTGGATGTTCTGTATTTTAATTTATTTTTTTAAAGGTGAGAATCGTTTTAGAACTTTCAAAAAACATTTAAAAGTAACAGAGTAACTTCCATCAAGAAGTTTATGGAATAAGCTTCTTTTATAAAGAAGCAAAACCTACCTAAAACTTTTTTTTGCCAGACATAACAAGCACTTAATAGTTTTTTATTCACATTCTTATTCATATATCTGAGTGCAACTGCTACTAGGAAAAGACAAAAAATACAGACATTTACTTGCATATTAGTAGGCCTACTGTATAGTACAGTAAACAATTAACACAAATACTTTGCTGTATTTACAGTCTAGAGTTGTCCATCAGCAGGAGGGAGAGAGAAACTTCCACTCATTTTATCAGGTGAGATCTTCCGAACAGGTTATGATGAATGAAATTACAGTAATACTTAAAGAGTGCTAAATGCTTCAATAACCGTTAAACATTTCAGATAAATCCTCATTTATAATGCAATGTTTGTGCAGGTGTTACGCGGAGGATCTGATGAATTGCTAAAGACATTGTATCTGCAGAGAGATCCCGCAGAATATGCCTACACCACACAAGGAGCCTCCGTCACGCTTGTACGTACTTATCCTATGAGTATACAGTTCACAGACTAACCATTCAAGACTGAATGGATAGCATTCTGCTCACCTATAGAATTTGTATTCGTTTTTCAAAATGTATGTGTTTTTCTTTTTTCTTTCTCTCCAAATCATCTTTATAGGCATCCAATAATGACTCCTTATGTCACAAAGCAGTGATGGCAGCACTAAAAGTGATTGGTTTCACCAGTGAAGAGATCAGCTCCATCTACAAGATCCTTAGCACCATCCTACACCTGGTCAGTCCCATTCTGAGTGCTCAGGAGGATTGTCTTCTGCTATTGTTTTCTGGTCACTCCGTTTTTTAAGGCCCAGTATATTACTAAAATAAAACGATTAATAAATTACATATATGTATAAGCCACAGTATATTCATGTTGTCCAAGATTATGCATACCCTGGTTTTGAAAAAAGGGCAGTTTTTAAAGGATCAAATGTATATATGTATTCAGAAGTTTTAGCTTCTTTTAAAACTTGTTTTGTCTTATTTTATATTTAAGTTAAATACCGCCTAGTTGGAGCCACTGGTTTAAAAGCTTTGCAATGTTATTGTTTCAGGGTAACCTTCAGTTTACTAGTGATGGTGAACGTGTCATACTTGTTGGTGAAGACACAGTGAAGCACATTTCTGAACTGACGTCCACAGAGCCTGAATATACCAGTAAAACACTGCTGTTCCGTACAGTGGCTACTGGGGGTGGAGAGGTCATTGAAAAGGGACATAACGAGCAGGAAGCTAGCTATGGAAGAGATGCTTTTGCCAAGGTATTATACACTTCCCCGCAAGAAGACTTCCTTGTTTGTGCCTCATCCATCCAGTTATTCTAATTAGACTCGCATCAACAATGTTTGTTTAATATCAGGGGAGTGTGGCAAATTCAAAAGTTGCCTTAAAAGTGAACTTTAGGGAAACAATGAAATGATGTATGCTTATTTTGGCATGGCTCTTATTTTTAGGCTTTATATGAGAGATTATTTGCGTGGATAGTGGGTCGTATCAATAACGTGATTGAAGTGAAAGACTACAATCCTGCTCTGCATGGCAAAAACACTGTTATAGGTGTGCTGGACATCTATGGCTTCGAAATCTTTGATAACAACAGGTCAGTGTCATTCTTGCATTAAGTAGTTATTAATATTGCTTGGTGTTAAAATTCTTCTTTTTTTTTTGAGTGGTTTAAGTGGTTGGTTCTTTCTAACACGTTTTATATCCGCAGTTTTGAGCAGTTTTGCATTAACTACTGCAACGAGAAGCTACAGCAGCTCTTCATTGAGCTTATTCTACGGCAGGAGCAGGACGAGTACCAGAGAGAGGGTATCACATGGCAACACGTGAGTATGACACAATAGCTTAATTCATGCTTAACGCAATCCATGCACCTTTTCTCTAAACTGGACTTTTCTTTCTTTTAGATCGAATACTTTAACAATCAGATCATAGTGGATTTAGTGGAGCAGCCTCATAAGGGCATTATCTCCATCCTGGATGAAGCCTGTCTCATTGCAGGGAAAGTCACAGATACTGTCTGCCTGGACAGCATGAACAAAAAGCTGGGCCAGCACCCTCACTACACCTCCCGGAAAGTAAGCACTCACACCGTTTATTTTTGCCTCAGCAATCGCATCGAATAAGCATACATTTTTAGGCTGGTCATGAGTTATTGAACAAAACTGCAATTTAACTCATTTAACCTGACTCTAGTTGCATTTCTGCAATATGGTAGAAGGGTCAGAAGGGGGCAGTAGTCTCTTACATTACACCTACATGAAAACAAAAACATGGAGATTCTGATACCTGTTGATGCCATGACCACTGGCGAATTATTGATTTTTTTTTTCTCTCAGCTCTGTCCTGCCGACAAGACCATAGAGTTCAATCGAGATTTCCGTATCCGACACTACGCGGGAGACGTTACGTAAGTGTTTTAAAGCCCTTCGTTTGACAAGTGCAGGTGAGGTGAACATGCTGATGGGGAGAGCTTGAAATTCTGCTAGTCCTTCTTTTTTAGCAGCAGCCTGAATCTGAAATGCTTGCATATTATCGACATTTATAAATGAAAGCTACAGTGCAACATTACAAGATATTGATCTCATTGTAACACTGTGGTCTGTGGAATTATCCCCCTTAAAGGGAAAATTCACTCAAAAAGGAAGATCTGATATTTATCAAGATTTAGGGGACTTTTTTTTTTTGAACACAAACAAAGAACTCAAACTGTTGCAGTCTGTCAGTCGTAAAATAGAGGTCAATGGGACTCAATCTGGCTTTGAAAGTAAAACAAAACAAAACATGCACAGACAAAACTAAATTAAACCCTGCGGCTTGTTATGATAAAAAAACAAAACAAAAATAACGTTCAAAATGTAACAGAATATTCACCTTTAGATCATTTTTATTATTATTGATTTTCATTTATCTGGATTAGATTGTTTTCTAAATTTTATTTGATCTCATTTGATTGGATCATAAAATTAGTGCTCTGCATTTAACCCATCCAAGTGCACACACACACACAGCAGTGAACACAAACAAGTGGGCAGCAGTTGGGGGATCAGTGCCTTGCTCAAGGGGCTCACCTCAGTCGTGGTTTTGTAGGTGTAGAGAGCACTCTCCACATGATTTGTAGGGTTTTATGAACCTATGATCGCATGATCATGTTTCGTCTTATAACGTCTCTACAAACTGAGCAACACAAACCCTCGTACACCGGTCAACATTTGAATGGAAATAAAAAACTGGTATAATCACTCAAAAATAAATAGGAAGATTTTAAATGTTTAAGCAACCAACTTTACAGTTTTCAGACCACTTGAGATAGACATTAACCATGAAAGATGAACATCAACAGCTTTGTTTTTGTCGTTTCTTCCTGAACTAACCCAACCAGTTCAGTACAATCTCTTGTTTTCATCATGTAATTAGGTTCATTTCAATATTCCAAGGACCTTGAACATAAGGGAACTCAGAGTTTGGATTTCACGTTGACGTTATGCGTTGATCTGAAGGTGAATTTTCTTTAAAGGTTGGAGGATGCAGTTTTATAAATACATAAAAGTTGCTGCTGGTGCAGATGTCTGCAGTTTGCTGTACCTCAGCAAAGGCTGTGTCCTCGTTTAGAAAATAGCGAGACCTTTTCTCATTGAGGAAAGAGGAGCAGGGAGAAGCTACTGGAGGGCTTAGCTCTGAAAATAGATGACACATTTTTCACATAGGTTTCCTTTTCGCTCCTTAATGAGCGTGTGCTTATGTACAACTCCAGAAGTAACTGATTAAAGCTAATTTAGTCTTGAAATAAAGTTGCACATTCCTTTAATGTTGAAACTGATCTCAGATCTGTTCTTCACAAGTCTGAGGGAGTGAACTGTGAAAGCCGGCAGGAGAAGTCAAGGAGAGAATTGTAAATTCAGCGTTTCTGAATTTCAGCGTCCGAGAAATGGGATGAACCGTGTCGGCAGCCACGTGTCACATGCTTGATAATTGGGTCAAGAGTGCAGAGGACTCAGTCTGTAGCACTGAATGGCACTATTATGACAACCCTGCAATTAAAGCATGCTCACAATTCTGTGACAGTCACTTTGGATCTGTCTGAGAATGCATGGGCCATACAGATTTGCTAGACGGATGCCTGTCTCATTCTCTCCCAGACACACACACTAGGAAGTTCCCTCAGGATGAAGACTTTCAGAACTGGCATGTCAACCCCTCAGTCACACTTGCAAAATAAAATCTGTGAGATCCCTTAGGCTCAGCTGTGTCAGTGATGGAGGAAGGTCTCGCTAAATATACACCCTGACCGGCCCCTGCAAACCATGACCTATTTCCCTCAGTCTCTGTCTCTTGATTCCGCTCTCTAATTCTTTTTCCCCCAGTTTCAGTTATGTATCTCCTTATATGTAGTCTACTTTTTGTCTATGTTCAGAATAACATTTTACTGTATTGTACTAGCTCAGTAGCTAGCACAGTGTAGTGTTTTTTTTTTTTTTTTACTGAGCACAAAAGCAGATAACAAATTAGTGCATTGCGGCTGTGATTGAACTAAAACGAGTGAGCTAATTAGAGCAACATGACAATGATTTAACTAAAATGAGGGAACTAATTACTGTAGTGCAATGTGGCCATGATTTATGTGCCTTTCAGATTGGTCTTGATTAATCACATCCAAAATAAAAGTTTTTGCTTACATAATATATTTATGTGAACTGTGTTTATTTATTATGTGTATAGAGTATACACACTTTCTGCATATATCTGAAAATAGGTGCACGGAAATACATTTATGTTGTTAGATTTAATATATAAACATAACATGTTTTTTCCCTAAATACATACACGTATGTGTTTATATATACACAGTACACACTTTTATATTATGTAAACAAAACATTTATTTTGGATGCAATTAATCACGATGGATGCGGTTTGATAGATTTTTTATTATTATTATTATAAAAAAAAAAATACGAACTTGCTATATGTACTGCATTAGACTAACCAAGAAATACACTTCATACATTTTATTGCTGTTTTGTTGGTTTTGATTGCTTCTGTTGTCCTAATTTGTTAGTCGCTTTGAATAAAAACATCTGCTAAATGCAAGTATTTAACTATTTAACTAAAACAAGTGAATTAATTAGTGCAACATGGCCATGATTTAACTGAAGTGAGTGAACTAATTAGTGCAATTTGGCCACAGTTGAACTAAAATGCTGAACATTGAAACATCCAGTATTTTAACTGTGTACAGTGAAAGCAGAAATAAAATAACATTAAACTAAGTGGCATCTGAAAACAAAGGACCTTTATCTCAATTATTGCTTATTTCAAAAATTAAAACTTTTAAAAATGTTAAACTTTTATTAAAAGGGTCATACAAAGGCAATTTTCCACAAGCTAATATGATTCTTTAGGATCTAAGTGGAAAGTTTGTAATATAGATTGCTTTAAAATTTCTCAAAGACAGTGTAAAAAAAACGCTTGTTTTACCCTGTCATAGACAGCTCTTTGGAGATCACTCTGTTCTGTGTGCTTCCCCTTTAAATCTTCACGAGCTCCGCTGACCCCGCCCCTCTTTCCCAAGGCACTCTCGGAGTGCAACTTATTCTTTAACTTATATATTTAATAGAAATACTTGTGGATCATTGTAGGGTGGTTGTGTACACACACTCCCAACACACATTTCAGTCCAAACAGCTTGAAAGTGCATGTACCACCGTATGCCCCCTTTAAAACATGCCTGCCCAGTTACTTGCAATAGGATAAGCTCATGTTAAAATTACTGAGATGTTGCGATGAATTTTGAGTCTAATTTTGAAAAATAATAAACTAGGCTGGTGACTTGCGTTGGTTGTTGATTCGTTTATGAACACTCAAATTAACAAAAAATATATACATGGATGAACTGCTCACATATAAGGACTTAAATCATTTATTTTCATTTTAAAGATAACAGTAATTCAGCAGTATTTAGCCTTTAGTAAGCTAGTGTTCAGTTCTGGACACACTTCCTCTTGCACATTTATCATTTGTTCCACAAAGTCATCTCACATTTATCATATGACCATTTCACACGCCATATTAAGCAGCATCATACTTTACCATACAAGCCCTTTAAAAGAAGCTGATGCATTTGTGAGCCAGTATTTTTAGCTGCTATCACATTAACTTGTCTCTGCGTCTGTGGTTATCTGAGTATTCTCACGCTTTGGATGGCTTTGTATGTTACATGCACAGATTGCTCCCTTGGAAACCCTCAGGCTTGCTGTTTTAGCCCGACTCTCGTCCTGTTTTCAGGAATTCACCCGGCCTACTGCAGAAAGGCCACGGGCAGCATCTGTCCTCTCAGAACCGCTTTTTCCCCACCACAGCCATGTGGCCATGCACATGTTTGACTGTGAGTGTGAACAAATGTGCGTGTCTTTGGAAATGCGTAAGCAAATAATGTGCATTTGCCTTGCGTGTATTATGCAGTGTTGTTTTCTACTTGATTAAACGAACACGTGTGTATGTGCGTGGGTCTGACTGTTGGCGTGGCACATCTGCGATTGTTAATCCGGTCCACAGAGCTGTATGAACTCAAGGCTGCTTTGACTTTGTACCTGGCCACCGCACGCAATACGTTCTCTCAAGCATTTTACACTTTACGTAATCAGCAAATCACAGTGAATAGCTGTTTGTTTCTGGAGTTTTTTTGGCACAGTTTCCCGTATTTAGGATTGTTGGTTTGGTATTCTTGGTATTCATTGTTCAGGTTTGTTGAAGTATATGTACACTGCCATTCAAAAGCTTGGGGTCAGTCATTTATTTATTTATTTTTTTGATGTATTTTTATTAAAAGTGTCAGTGATGACATTTAGAAGGAATGTTAAACAATCAGTTTCGAATGAATGCCATTCTTTTGAAGTTTATATTAATAAAAAAACAAAAAACAAATACATTATAACATTGGTAATATGTTTCTAAAAGGAATAATTCACCCAAAAAATTTAAATTCTAGCATTAATTACTTACGCTTCAGTTGTTCTAAATCTGTATATATTTCTTTGTTCTGCTGAACACAAAGGAAGATATTTTGAAGAAGATGTGTAACCAGGCTTTTCGGTCACCATTGACTTCAATAGTAGAAAAAAAATACTATTGAAGTCAATGGTGACCCAAAACAGTCTGCGCACAAACATTCTTCAGAATATCTTCCTTTGAATATTTAATATATCAGCTGTTACTGTACAGTATTACTGTTTTTCATGTGTTTTATGGTATCTCATGAATGCAGCCATGGTGAATAGGAGTCTTACCAACCCCAAACTTTTGAACAGCATACATTGTTTGTTAGAAAATTTGGCATATTTAAGAGGTTCCAGTTGTCTTTGTTTTATTGACCATTTAAAAACCCATAAAACAAACTATTGGAGGAATGTTTTGGAAAACACAAGATGATGACAGACTGGCACCCTCAAAGTCTGGATCTCTATTGAGAAAATTTGGGTTCAAGCTGGAAATTAAACTATACAGATTCACAGGAAAGCCTTAAGTTGTAGAAGGCATAGGATGACGTTAGTGTTGAAGTTCACCGGAGTTCACTGCCAGAGAGATGTGTTGTTGCAAAAGGTGGAAATACAGTACCAAATATTAAAGTTATAATTTGATAAAAACAGTACGGCTCACTTTAGCTGATATTTGTTGTGTACAGAGCTACCATCTGCATGTTTCATGAACATTATGAAATGAAAAAAGTCATTATTTTCAGATCTGTCAGCCAGGTATTCAAACAATTTTGGCCACCACTGTTTACTTTAGTATCATGTAGTGCAATTGTATTAGTATCTTATGCCATCGTTGCACCATGTTACCAAAGTACTTTTAAAGTTATTGCATTTCATCAGTTAAAAGTGGAGTCGTGTCCCAATCAGCCCTTCCCTCCACATCATTTCCCGTCCTTGTCTTCTCTCCCGTCTATGAAAATGGCAAAAAGGGCAAAGCAGAATGAGTCTAATTATCTTCTTAAGACCTTTCTTTCTGAAGTAGCCATCTGAAACATTTTGTTCATGCCATGCTGTTCTGATAATGGCGCAAGTGTAGGTTTACCTGCATGTTTTGTGAGTCATCTGTACGTGTGTGAGTTGAGTCATAAATGAAGGACTGTTCGCTGAGTGCTTTAACAACTGAGTCAGTCAATTAATGTAATTTCCTCTTCTATGTCATGCCTTGTACTGATTTCTCCTTTCACTTTCCTCTCAGGTACTCAGTTGAGGGCTTTCTTGATAAGAACAAGGACCCGCTTTTCCAGGATTTCAAGAGACTGATGTACAACAGGTAGTAGTTTAGAGACTTCAGCATTACTTTCATTGAAATAATCAATGTAATCCAAAAAAATAATTTTTTCACCATTGTGCCTTTACAGCTTTTTTGAGGACTAAAATGCATCATAAAATAGTCTGTATTATGTCTGGTTGCACTATATTACAGTGGCTTTCTTTCACAAATAGGCTAAAATCTTGCCAACGGCCATACAGTAGTTATTGTCATATCTCATTCAGTCTTCTGACATCAATGATATTAAATGCCATTGACTTTCACATGTCGCAGTCATATGGAATGACACGAGAGAGTATAAATTAATGATGACACCCTTGATCATTGCAACATTATTATTTTGCATTGAGCTGTTTCTTTAAAATAATGCATTAAGGCTTTGTATGTTCAAGGACTCATTAAAGTAGGGCACTTGTTTTGAATATTCCTCTTTATACCCCTGTTCTGTTCTATTTCTTTCACTTCCGTGTTCTTGCTGCTTTTTCCATTTATGTTTTATTACGTCTTTTCTCAACTTTTTCTCACAGTTCTGACCCTGTCCTCAAAGAAATGTGGCCTGATGGGAAAATGAGTATTACAGAGGTGACCAAACGACCTCTAACTGCAGCTACACTCTTCAAAAACTCTATTATTGCTCTAGTGGACAAACTGGCCTGTAAGGTAAGAAATGACTACTTCAAATGTCATACACTAACCCCAAAAACCATTCGGACGCTTAAGACACACTTAAATATGTATAAATGTCATTACATTAAATAAAATGTCAAATCCGATGGCATCTGCACATAAATGCTGCTGAAGCCTTTCTTCAAAATAATTGTACTTTCTGTGCCATTATTACAACAACTTTTAAGCAAGTAGTGTTTGTATTTTTAGTGGATGTATGGAGTTCAGAAAGAAGTCTTCCTTTTAAATAAATGCCACTTGGTTTGATGAATGTTATATCATGCAATCTTTTGTGCGTGTGTAAGTGTGAAAAAAGTCATCTAAGCCCATTATGTTCAAAATTGTAAATTCTCACAAGTTGGTGTGATGGGGCAATCGTGAAACAATATGTCTGCAAGAACATGTGTTTTCTGTAGAATTAAGCATGAGTTTAATCTGGGCTTAATCTACACAACTACCCCTTTAATACTCTTCACTGTGAAAAGATGAAATAGGGGTCTCTCAGAATAGCTCAGGTAATCTCTTATGTAGACGTGCTGAAAAATGTAATCTCTCTAATGGGGACCGTCTGTATTTGATAAAGCAGTTAACAGTAGAGGAGCACCTGCTAAATCCTGCTTTAGGGTTGAGTCATGGGCAGCTCTCCTCTCCTTTATGTCCATCTCCACCTCCTCCTCCTCCCCTCTCCTCTCTTATTAAATAATCTGTGACATTTGGAGCTGTTATTTTGGGTTGACACCAATGCATTCATGATGGTTTCTGTGTCTGCCGGGCTGCACGTGTGTGTGTACACACGTGTGTTTGTATGTTAAAGTGGGGCTGCATCCAGGGCAGCGTGTGCTTTTTCAGGTCACAGTAAAACTGGCTGCCCTCCCTCTGTTCCTGTGGGGACACCTGTACCTCATCTGACCACTCACCCCATCCGTCCTGACTTCACATGCTCTCTTCACTGTAAAAAAAGAATATGTGCGGTTGTTACCTAAAAGAGCTTCTATCTGATATTACTTTTGTTTTTAATGCAGACAGCTTCATTTAGTCATTTAACAGGTTAAGTTAGAAGTAATCACATGAATCGCATTTTCTTAATTTATCCCTGAGTCACTTGAAAAATCTGTTCAGTCACTATTGTTGTGTTGAGACATTATAGATTGATGGTGGATGGGTGATGGATATATTAATATATGGACACATTGGGTGGATGGATGGATGGATAGATACAGCGGGTAGATGGATTGGTGGATGTTTGATAGATTAATAAATAGATAGACACAGTAGATAGATGAATGGTTCCACAATATTGTCGATCTGATGGTACCATAAAGGATGCCTCTTATCATTCACCATGATGTTAGCCTTATTTCACACTCTTTATATAGAGTCTTCATTTTGTCTGAAATAGATCCTCCCATTTTAACCTGCTGAAAATTGGTCATCCAGGCAAGCGTGGATATGTTCATCTACTGTCTAATGAAAAAAATTAGATGGATGGATGGATAAACAGAAAAAAAGACATGAAGGCTGTGTAGTAGAGAAGGGGAATGCTGAGCTCTCTATTCATGTGGAAAAAAACTCACAATCCTAGGAACTGTTATAATCAGTGTAACACGGTGCAGTCTTGATGAAGTGAGCTTTACGCTTCCAGGAAAGGTCAGGGAGAAAAATTCTCTTTAATTCTTTGCAAATTGTGTATCTTTTACATAATAACACTTCCTTGTATCGCAGCAGTTAGCTTTCTTTTATTATTAGCACAACTAACAGCATTTAACCATAACAATATAATTTAATGTTGCCTTGATTAAATCGTTGTTATTGGTGACTACGCTAACTTCTTGGTCAGCTGCAGTTCAATGGCATGCCTTTGTGGCCTTTGGTAAATGCTTTTATTTGGCAATTTCTGCAAATTATATGAAATAATTTTTTTTCTTATAGGAGCCGTACTATGTGCGGTGTATAAAGCCAAATGAGGTGAAGTCCCCCCTGCTGTTTGATGACGGCCGCTGCCAGCATCAAGTAGCGTACCTGGGACTGCTGGAGAATGTGCGTGTGCGTCGAGCTGGGTTTGCCTACAGACAGCCTTATGCTCGCTTTCTGCAGAGGTACGACTTCACAGTTTACATCAGTGGTTCTCAACCTTTATGATTACAAGAGTCTTCACTGTCCAAGACAAAAATTAAGTGTCACATAATATCTCTGGTTCTTCTGCTGTGATGACAACAATGTTTGTGTTTTAGGATCACTTTATAGTTCACTTATGGATCACTTAATTATAGTTTTGTTACATTATATGTTAATTAATATGTTATATATATATATATGTTTTATTATTATAGTCTGTTTTTATGTTTTATATTTTAAGTTTTAATTATAGTTTTACTGTAGGAGTTTTATTCTGTGTTTTTGACACTTTTAGTAGTTTTTTTTTTTATGTACATTTATGTTTATATACTGTAGTTTATTTTGCCTTGACAAATGGCTGGGGAAAAAATGAGTTAATGGCTATTTTATGAAAATTATTTTTTTTTTTTTAATGTTTTAGTTAACTATGAGAACTCTGGTAGAAGTTGCTGAGAAACAAATACTAAAAAGTACTACTAAACTACAAAAAATTATTGAAGAGATTATTGAATTTAAATATAATATATAAGCATTTTAAATAAATTATTTTCATATATTACTTTTATTAGTATTAATGTATTCTGATAATATTTCTGCCAGATAAATAATTGTAGTTCTTTACATAACTAGAAAGATATATTATTTCTTCATGCTTCTTAATGTTACTTTCTGTGACTCCAAATCAACACTTTTTAAATTTCCTCATTAATGCAGGTTTTCCAGAAACGCAGGAACCCTGATTTTTTATTATAAATGACAGTTTTTGAAGTAAAAAAGATAAATGATGGAAGCATGTAAAAAAGCTCAATCACTAACTTACATATTAAAAGATAAATGCATCATTTTTGATGGAGTTTGGGGACCCTTCAAATCTTTTTTAAAATGTGGTGGAGTTGGAAATGTGTTGATAAAAGACTGAATAAAAGAGGTGAAACTGTATATTTATCTATTGAAAATACTGAGGAGGGTTTTTTTGTTTTTGTTTGTTTGTAAATGTATGTATGCGTGTACGTTCATGTGTGTTGTTAAAATGCAATTTAAAAAACTGATAAACAAAAAAGATAAATGATGATAGTTAACATTTGTAGCTATTTACCTTATTTTAAATCATAATTCGATTTTTTTAATGATTTTAAGCCATCTTGCAGCCACTTGGAATCCCATTGGTTTACATGCATAGTTTATGCTGGTTTATGTGGATTTAATGCTGGTAGCTGGTGAACCAAAATTAAAATAGTGTATTAAATGTGTATTTCTATAAAGATCCACTAAACAATGGCACCACATGGGACGTGCTATTTCAGTCAAAAATGCAAATTGTTCAGCAGGCACCTACATTAAAACGTACAACATCTGACTAAAGCAAAACTCTTTTTGAGTAAATTCTGACTTTGGTCTTCCTGCTCAGGTACAAAATGACCTGTGAATACACCTGGCCTAATCACCTGATGAGCTCTGACCAGGAGGCTGTGGAGGCCATCGTGAACCAGCACGGCTTTGAGGACGATGTAGCATACGGCCACACCAAGCTCTTCGTGAGAACACCTCGCACACTCTTTACACTGGAGCAAGAGAGAGCCGCGCTCATCCCCATACTAGTGCTCTTCTTACAGAAGGTGACAGACACACTCTTTTCACTTCTCTATCTGTCAGTTTCCTGGGGTGCTTTAGGTCTCTGTCTATCAACATTGTTTATTGTGGTCACTGAGACTGTACCTCTGCTGCTTCCTGTCTTTCTCCTCCTCCTCTTTCATTTCACTATTTTCTTGCACTCTATGGCTGTTTCACTTAATCATTCTTGACTCCTTAAGTTTTTTTTAAGTGTTTGTTTAGAGGTGACATGACAGTGGAGTGGGATCATAACACCTAGACAGCAGCTCCCTCTGCACCTCCACTTCAGTCGGTCTTTACAAGCTCATACATTTGATCTTGCAGAGCATAAATCTATATTTAAATCCTTGTCTACACGTTTCATGTCCTACTGAAGGCTAATATAAATATATCTGTATATGTATGTAAAGCAATGTATATTTGCACTTCTGAATGTTATAAAACCAGTATTCATTTGTATGAGATGTACACGTTGATTCAAATGTGCTTTGAACAATTATAGCTGGCTCGTACATGAAGATATGGATGCAAATATAGATCTGCTCATTATTTCTAGGTGTTCCCACTCATTCATCCGGTGTGTAGGATGTCTGTGACTCTAATAACAGTGATTGTGATAATGATTATGATTGGTGGATTATTCTTGTTGCTTTCAATTATTCATCTGCATTGCGAGTTGCCCTGATTTCAGTTCTGTCCCACTTAATGCTGCCTGACTTAGTCAATACTCAGCAGGGAAACTCAGTCCTGCACAGCAGATGAGACGACCCAGCAGGTGCCATGTTTTTGTCCACCTGACTCATTCATTCATTCATTTATTTACTGAATCATGCGATATCTCGCTTGCTTAGTCGTATGAACATTACGTTGTCATAACTAGTAGCGTACACATACACGAAGCGCAAAACGAGAAGGGTGTCGCCTTAAGGCGGCCGTGCACGGTGCGAATTCGGACAGTCGGAAGATCTTATGGCCACGCACACATCACGAGTGACATTGTTTACGGAAGCAGTGGTACACGGCACGATTTTAAAACCTGCCAATTTCCGAGGCAATCACATTCATGAAGTTCCACGCCAAAAACATGGACTCTGTGAAAGAGATCGTTTCCTTTGTGGCAGCAATGGTTTGCGAAAAAACAAAAAAGAAAAGAAAACGAAGGGCATGGCAAAGAGTTTGGTTGAAGGACAGAGAATGAAATCAATATTGACAGTTCCTTTTTTATGGGTTATTACTATTTATTATATTATTTTAAATGCTGCTCGATATATCATACAGCCCTCGCTGTTCTTCGAGTTCGCTCGAGTTCAGCGAGTTTGTCCTCTTTCTCAACAGTCCAAATTCTCCCTGGCGCTGCCATGTTCATCTTTCTTCTTCTGTGGTTTTCTTTTGTAGCTAGCTTCTGATTGGTCATTTCCAGTTTGTTCAACAAATCGGCTCGTTCAACAGCATACACGTCATGCTTTCAATCCGACAGCCCCCAAAGTTTTTTGACATGTTCAAAAATGATCGTGAGGTCGGGAAGTGCTCGTAAGACGCTCTGCTCATCTCGTAATTTCTCACCCACCATACGAGCCCCGTCCATACGAGAAGAGACGATTTCCTCGATAACCAAAAAAATCGCATGCAAGCTCGTACGACCTCAAAAATCGTACGCCCGCCTTTATATCAAATATCGCGCTTGCATTCCTCGTCGATAGCAATGTATTGCGATATATTGACAGCCCTATTCGAAATTTCCCTGACTCATTTGTTCACTGAATCATTTCTCACTCGCTTAATTATTGTACGGTTAAAAACACTACTAAAAAGGGGGACTTGAATAAATCGTTAGGTCACTTACTCACATATTCACTAAATCTCTTAATCACTCACTCACTCACTTGATTATTTACTGAATCATTCGATCTTTCACTCACTTGTTCACCAACTGATTAGATCACTAATGATTCACCTAGTTACTGAATCGCTCATTTACTCACTGAATCGTTCAGTCATTCACTCACTCTCTTTTATTCACTGAATCTTCTAATTAATCACTCACTCACATTTATTCACTGTATCATTTGATCCTTTACTTGCTCACACGTTTATTCATTGAGTCATTTGATCATTCGCTCACTCAATTATTAATTGAATGTGTTAATCATTCAGTCATTTGTTTACTTAATCATTTGATCATTCACTCAACCATTAATTCATCAAATCGCTCACTCACTTATTCAGTAATTCATTGTAATTCACTCATTGTAGTCTTATATTCAATCAAACGTGAATAAGCAGATCATTATCTTTCTCACTCTGCCATAGAACTTATTGCACCTTGTAAAATTCAATCTATCAGCTATCATACTTTTCACAATTGCTCCTTTGTACTGTACATTAGCCATGCTTCAGTTCTCCTAAACCCTATTTACATTCTTTACTTTACATCCTTAACTCTTCCAATCAAACAGCTTTCTCTATGCGTACTGACTGCATTATTCTATCCAAATTAGTGACTAATTTGGTTGCTCACACATTATTGGGTGAAATCGAAGATTGGTTCATTTTAATATAGAATGAAATATTTTACTGAATAAAATGGGCATATTTTATATTAATAACACACATAAATTACACTTTTATATTCCGGTATCTTCCAAATGTATAGCTCGCATTCATTCAACCTGTATATATGTTTCTTCTGCAGGTTTGGAGAGGTGCATTAGCACGTATGCGATGTAGGAAAATAAGGGCTATATATACCATAATAGCATATTATAAATGCTATAAGGTGAAGGCTCACTTCTGGGAAGTGGAGAGACAGTTTGCTAACGTTCGAAACATGGCAGACTACGGGAAGAGTGTGGAGTGGCCAAAACCGCCTGCAGCCCTGGTGCAGTTCCACAGAATCACACAACACCTCTACCGCCGGTATGACCATCACTTCATGGTTTCATGATTTTTTTTTAATCGTTTGACCTTCCTCTCATGCTTTCACCACCTCTCTTTTAGATGGTGGGCCCGACAGCTGATTAAAAACATCCCCCCGTCTGACATGGCGGAGGTGAGGGCAAAAGTAGCTGCTCTGTCAGCTCTGAGCGGAGAGAGAGTAGACTGGGGCTTCAGCCGTTCCTGGGAGAGGGACTACTTGGCCAATGTGAGTTTTTTTATTAGGTTTCTCATTTAGGACTCCCACTTTGCATAGCATGCAGTATTTTAACATTGATTAAGCTTATTAAAGTTTGCAGTTTATTAAAGCGTAAAGCCCAGTGGTACATGCGGGAATGTTTGGCGGTCTTAAAGGAACAGTTCTCCCAAAAATGTTGATATAATACCATATGAATTTTTTTTTTTTGAGGAACACAGAGGATGTTTAGAAGAATGTTTTTACCTCAAAAAAGGAATTCTTGATATCTTGCATTTATTTTGCCTTGCATGTCTCTAGTATATATAATTATCCTGGGTTTTTCACTAAAAGCCTGCAGGGGCATCTTGACATAAAAACATTAAGCACATGATCATTAAGTCCCACTTTATTGTTAGGTCATCATTTTGTCCAAACCAATCTATTGTTGTCTAAACACACGGCATTGACATTTTGAGCTGCTCACACCATGCACCATGCTCACACTAACAGATCAAAAGACTGCATCTACTGTTACGGTTTAATCAAACAATGCCTAGTTTAATTTTCATAGACCCCACTTGTGCGTTTGTCCAGCTTCATGATTTTAAATTACTCTTCATTACACAAATCAATCTGTTCAAATGATGTAGTCTCATATGTGTCTTGGGCACATGGCCGTCGCACATGAAGGTGTTAAATGTAGCTGCTTCTGTTTTTGGGTGAGAGACATTGCTACAGCTGAGAAGGTAACAGCCATTCACAAGACCATCTTCATGACCTGATTTCACTGCTGCAAACCACCTTAGATCAGATGCTAGTCCTGGCATATTTATGCTGATAATGCTGGATTAATGCTGCTTTTAAAGGAATAGTTCACCCAAAAATGGAAAATTAGTCATTATTTACTCACCCTTAAGTAGTCCCAATCCTGTATGAATTTCTTTGTTCTGCCGAACACGGAGGAAGATATTTCGAAGAAAGTTTGTAACCAGGCTGTTTGGGGTCACCATTGACTTCAAAAGTAGGAAAAAAAATACTATGGAAGTCAATGGTGACCCAAAAAAGCCTGGTTAAAAACTTTTTTATTTAAACTTTTAAAAAATATCTTCCTTCGTGTTCAGCAGAACAAAATACAGGTTTGGGACTACTTGAGGGTGAGTAAATGCTGTAAGAATTTTTATTTATGGGTGAACTATTCCTTTAACTAACCAAACTGGTTGACTAGTGAATGTTAATTAAAAAATGCGCTCATGCTGTTCCAAGGCTTTATTTTTTCTGAAGAACATTTTATTTAAAAATTTATTTTATTAGACTTTTATCAAGGACTGAACTGTCTTTTGTTTGTTTGTTTGTTTTGCTTTCTTCACGTTCTTTGATATTTTCAAGGACGAGCAAAAAAATCTCTGTTGAACTAAAATTGAGAGCCTTGTGGCTCCAACCAATTCTCCCTCCAGTGGTGTGAAATGAAGAGCATGCATGTGCTTTATACGGTATTTGAGCCGAGGATTTTTTTTCATGTGATTTATTGTGATTTTTGTAATTCAAAACACATGTTTTTAGAGCTCACAAAATGCATGAATGCTCATTCGTGTCATCGCAGTTTATATCTGCTACAGTATAGCAGATGCGCTTTCAAAGACCTTTGAAGTTTTCAGATCATATAAATGAGTCAAAAGCTTATTCATGGAGCACTGTTGAGAATCTGTTGTTGCAGATAAGGTGTTATGTCTGTTTGACGCATTAGTGGAGTGGGCTGGTGACGATGATGGCAGTGTTTTTAAATCCGTCATGCATTGATTTGAATTGATATCAAGAAAACCATGGAAGCATAAGTGTTTGTGTTGCTTGTCTGACTACGCTTCTCAGAATTTAGTGTCATGAATCCACTGACGGTTCTCTCCACTGCAGGCAAAAGACTCTCCTTTGACGAACACCAACTTTGTGCGCATCATTAAAGAGCTGAAGAACAAAGACCAGTACAGCCAGGTCCTCTTTTCATGCTCTGTCAGGATGGTAGGCATTTTACATTTCAATTTCATTGTTATTAAATGACAAAAACTGTGTATTTGTATTAGCCTGTGCTCGCCCATACTTCCTTTGACGCTACATTCTTTTCGCGAGAAAAGTTAGCCTGGCCAAGCTGCCGTTTTAGAGCATTTCAGTTCCAAAAAAATGGGAACCAATGAGAAGCGAGCCTAATAACAATAGCCTTAGTGGAGTAAATAAACAATAATTGAGTAATAAGCAATATTATCAAATTAAATAATATAAAAATAGTGTGAATGGAGTAAATAAATAACATTATTAAAAAAAATGACAATGTGAGTGAAGTAAATAAACAATGTTATCAAATTGAATTAAATAAAAATAGTGTAAATTGAGTAATGTTTTTTGCAAAATAACATTTCGAGAGGATCGCTGAACGAGTAATCATACACAGCTGGCAGCCCGTTACCTAATCATCCCTTGTTCATTCACACCCAATCAAATCATTTCCCCTTCACTATAAGTTCTCCCAGCTTTCATTTTCCCACTTCCCGCTTTTGTGCATTCTTCAGAATCGCACGACCAAAAACACATCCTCGCTGCCTTCCTCCACAAGGACCAGATTCCTTAGCCTGCCTTACAGCAACCTGCTACCACTCTAGCTCAACACTCAGCTGGTCTGAACCGCTACGAGAGACTGCGGCTTCCTATTCGAGGCCTCGCCCGCGCATTCTCAGATCCCTTTCCTCGCGCTATCCGGCCGGCGCCACCGGATGACGTCATGCGCATGCCACAACATCATACGCAGCCATGACGCACAAGCCACGTTTCCATAACACCAGCACTGCATTTCCTTTCACTTCTCCTAGGTCACGTAACAGATTCTATGCTCCCATTCACCCATTTTTAGGTCCATTGATTTATTTAAAAAAATGAAATAAATTTTCCTCCCCATAAGGCTCCCCGGCTTTCCATGTCTTTTCCTTTCCTATCAGCCTCCAGGGAAAGCCCGCACGATGGCGTAGCCATAGCGTGGGGGCTCATTCTCCTCGAGGCAGCCTGCACAGAGGACTCTTCTTTGTAGAGGCTTTCTCTCTCTCCTTTAATTCCCCACTCCTTCGTTCCTTCCCCTCCCCTTTAAGCTACCTTCTCTTTCCCTTAAGCCAGCCAGCTTCCCTCCATCCAGCCCTATCCAACCTCCAGCCGGAGGCTCCCTGCCTCAGCCGAGGCTTCCCGCCGCCAGTCCCCAGCCATTCCTCCAGCCGGAGGTTCCCTGCCTCAGCTGAGGCTTCCCGCGCTACCTTCCCTTAAGCCAGACGGCTTCTCTCCCCAGCTCTCATCCAACCTCCAGCCGGAGGTTCCCTGCCTCAGCCGAGGCTTCCCTCCCTACCCACCGTCCTCCCTAGCCAACCTCTAGCCGGAGGTTCCCTGCTTTAGCCGAGGCTTCCTTCCCCACTGCCTGTCCCCTAGCCAACCTCCTGGCCGCCACCAGTCCCCAGCCATTCTTCCAGCCGGAGGTTCCCCGCCTCAATATAAAATTCCTCCCACCTCAGCTGAGGTTATATCCTTCCAGCCACTCCATTAATGCCAAGCTCCCCACCTCCTTCCCACCTCCGCAGAGGCTCCCCAGCCACTTACCTCAGCCGAGGTCTATTTTTCCTCCTCTCCTTCCCTTAAAGCTTCCCTATCCATGTCTCCTCTCTACCAGAAGGTCACCCCCATTCCACCCACACTATAAGTCCTTACACTTTACATGTGTTTAAGTTAAACTGGAATTAGGTGCTGGGCGTCCAGCTAGAGGAGAAATGGACCCAACTAAGCCTGGTTCTCTCAAGGTTTTTTTCCCCATTTTGCTATGGATGGGGTTTTGGTTCCTTGCTGCTGTCGCCTCTGGCTTGCTTAGTTGGGGACACCTGATTTCCAGTGATCATTGTCGTCTTGACTACAGAGACCGTCTCTGCATTGATAAACAAAGTTTTAATTTCATCATCTTACATTACCTTCACTCTATTTTGCCTACTATTCTTCGTCCAGCATCCTCTCTTATTGCATTTTTTGGGCGCTCAAATTTGGCTGCTGTCCTTTCAAGCTTTTTTGGGGGCAGACGGTGACCAAGCCGAACGCCGAACTCTTGCCCACGCTAGGGTTCTATCCATTAGGGTTTGGCTGTTCTCCCGGCTCGCTCCCCAGACAGCTTGCCAAATTTGCTCATTATTCATTATGAGGAAAGCGTGAACTCTTGAAGCAATATTATCAAATTAAATTAAAATAACAATAGTGCGAATGGAGTAAATAAATAATATTATTTAAAAAAATTACAATGTGAGTGGAGTACATAAACAATGCTATCAAATTTAATTAAATAAAAATAATTTAAAAGTTGAGTAATAAGCAATATTATCAAATAAAATAACAATAGTGTGAGTGGAGTAAATAAACAATATTATAAAATAAAATAAAATAACAATAGTGTAAATAGAGCAAATAAATGTTAACAAATGAAGTACAATTCTCATTCACTTTTTGTCATTTTCTCACTCATGTCATGAGCGCCTCTGACCATAGCCTGCATGGAGATCACAAGTACAGCCGAGTGCTCAGCGTTTGACTGCCTTGAGCAAAGTCTGTAAAACACACTCTCTATCCTACCACTGCAACTATAGACGCCACTATCATTGGTCCAGTTTATCTTGCCTTCCCAGCGAGACTCAACCACACCACCAACCCAATTGCACAAGCTAGCTTTAAAGGCAGGAGCATGCAGTACAATATAAGAGCAGTACATAAACATGCTAACAGTGCTGATCCAAAGGTTGCACATGAATTTCAATAAGTCTTGAATATCGTTGTAAATTATTATCATAGTCAAGCATGGACAGTGGAAGCTAATTTCTGCTTTTCCTGATGTCTTTTTTCTCCAGCTCAACTGGTTCAACAACACGAAGGACAGAGCTCTGCTCATCACAGACAAGCATATCTACAGGCTGGAGCCCAAAAAACACTTTAAAGTGCAAAAACGAATATCACTTGATTCAGTGAGTGTTTTTTAATGCATGAACACCCAATCACACACACTTTTGCATATCACTCTTACAAATAAAGGGTCCGAATTGTATGCAAGAACCAGTAAACAGTTCTTTAAGGAATAAAAGTTTGTTTGTTTGTTCATGGGATCAGTTTTGAGGAATTGTTGCGTTAGATCAGTTGCTCAACAATGGATGTGAATGGGTGCCGTCAAAAAAGTCCAAACAGCTGATAAAAACATCACAATAAGCAGCAAGTAATCCACACTCCAGTCCATCATTTAACATCTCGTTAAGAAGTGAAAAACTGTGTGTTTGTAAGAAACATATCCATCACTAATACATCAAACTTCAAAGCTTCTGGTTTGATAGCATTGATAGCGTCTATCAATAATGTTGCTTTCTCTGGTAAAACACTTGTTTTGTCTGAATCAGGAGAGAACATGCACTGTTTAAAAGCAAAAAGAGTTTTAAATAAATATGTGGATGGATTTTGATAAGAGAGGACAACAGGCAATGAAGTAAGCGTTATTATGGATATGGACTCATATTTTGGTTAGAAATGGCAGTTTTAGGTTAAACCCCTTGGTGAATCTGGGTCACACTTTATATTAGGTGGGCTGAACTACAATATACTGCTGCCAAGGTTAGGGACAGGTTTGGGTCAGCTATGAGTCAACAGTGTAAATATAAATGTAAGTACAGAAACTAATTAAAGGTGTAATTACATATAGGTATTTTTAAAATATCAGTACAATGTAAAAACATGTATGTGCACAATAATGTTTAATTTTAATGTAAGCATGAAATTAAAATAAAGTGTGATTTGGCAAACATGCATTTTTTCACTTCAGAAGATGTTAATCGATGGACTGAAGTAGATTACTTGTAGATTATTGTGGTTTTTATCAGCTGTTTGGACTCTCATTCTGACGGCACCCATACACTGCAGAGCACCCATTGGTCACATCCATATCTTTTCCCATGAAAAAACAAACTCATCTACATCTAGGATAGAACTGAGGAAGTGTACATTTTCAGCCAATTTGACTTTTTGGATGAACTAATACCTTAAAAGAACAATTTGTTACTGTGAAGTACATTTTAAAGATAAAAACCCTTTTCTACTATAAATAACATTTTGTTGTTCTATGAAAAGTTCTTCAAAGAACATCAGTGCTAGTTAAAAAGCTTTATTCTTAAGACAAGAAATGAAGCCTCAAAAACAAAGCAGACATGTCTTGGTATCTGCCATTGTCTGGGTTTTGTTTTTGTTTTATGTAACTGTGCAATGTGGGTCAACGCATCTGTCTGCTGCAGTCTCGCTGTCTCTCGACACCCCCTTGTCTTTAGCTTATGGATTTTTGTCTACAACTACCAACCGTTCTCTCTTATGAGATGACAGCACTAATGCTCCATATGACCAGCCACGTCAGATGGTTTAACAGGGTCATTCACAAACTTCTGGCTGCGTCAGGGTGAATTCAGTGACCAGAACAGTCTGTGTGTGAGTTGTCTGACCTACATTCTGTCTAAGTTCTCAGATGAGATACAGCGAGAGAGGGATTTGGACACGCACTGCAGCACTGCAGTCTGAGCTCCCTTTCACAATCACATACACACACATTAAACTGGCAATTTTTTTTACCATATCTGTATGATTCACACGTCTCAGATCAGACGTCTCAGAGAGATAAACGATTGGGCAGTTCAGAAAGAGCTGCTGTATAGCGCTGAACACATTTTGTTTAACACATGCTACATCTGTCATTATGATGTTTATAAATTTGAATATTAGAAAGATACCAGAATAGCGCAAAAAAAAAAAGTTTGCAAGTCAATCTTGCAAAAATCTTGCCTGTTTCTCTTCTAATTCTAAGAAAGATAATACGTAAAAATACACAAAGCTTATTTTAAGTAACTTTATTCTTATTTTTCAAAATTTTATAGAATTTATTAGATAAAGTTCTATAAAGTGTTTTTGTTTGTTTTTTAATATATATATATATATATAGATATAGATATAGATATACACACACACACTCACCTAAAGGATATACGTACACTATGTACTAATATGTACACTATTCAATTTCTAATTAATGCAATTATCTAATCAACCAATCACATGGCAGTTGCTTCAATGCATTTAGAGGTGTGGTCCTGGTCAAGACAATCTATATCTATATATATATATATATATATATATATATATATATATAAAAAAAAAAACAAACAAAAACACTTTATATAAATATATATAAAAAATTATATAAAATATATATATATATTAAAAAACAAACAAACAAAAACACTTTATAGAACTTTATCTAATAAATTCTATAAAATTTAGAAAAATAAGAATAAAGTTACTTAAAATAAGCTTTGTGTATTTTTACGTATCTCCTGAACTCCAAACTGAATGTCAGAATGGGAAAGCAATTTTGAGCGTGGCATGGTTGTTGGTGCCAGCTGATAGAAGAGCAACTTTGACTGAAATAACCACTCGTTACAACCGAGGTATGCAGCAAAGCATTTGTGAAGTCACAACACCCACAACCTTGAGGATGGGCTACAACAGCAGAAGACCCCACCGGGTACCACTCATCTCCACTACAAATAGGAAAAAGAGGCTACAATTTGCACAAGCTCACCAAAATTGGACAGTTGAAGACTGGAAAAATTATTGTATCGTTTATAAGTTTTTAGTCTTAGTTTAATTAATTTTGTTATTTTAGTAGTTCCTAAATAAAAACAAGAAATGTAGAGAAAAACTAAATCAAATATTAAAATATTTATAAATAGTTTTGTAGATTTACATAAATATTTCAGTATATGGTTTATTTATATATACATTTATATATACATTTTATTTTAATGACATTTTTGTTGTTTTAGTTAACTACCATAAAGTATAAATGCTTTACAACTTAATATAATTTAAATAATGAGAGTAAAGATGGGATTGTGCTTAATTGTCAAGAAAATAATGTCATCAACCACCAAGACATCTTAACGGTCTAAATTAGGCTGCAATTATTTTATAAAAAATTTTTTAAGTAAAAAAAATCGTATTTCTTCTTTTGATTTTGCACTGCGCTACGACCTGGACATGTCCTGACAAATTTTATGAGATTATAATCTCACAGCCTCGCCAGCGGCCCTGCATCTAATGGGTCACCATCCAAGAGCATATTGAACTTTCACAAGCCTCTCTGGTCAAACCAGACCACACTGGATGGGTTCAGGCAGTCCCAGACAAGGATCTTGTTTTGTGACAGCCCAGTACATTGTGGTTTTAATCTCATTTCACCACAGAGCTCTGCATGGCACAGGGGCTGATCGTGTCAGCTGATATTCTAGAGCAGCAGACACAGACAGGGCAACCCTGCAACCCCTTCACATTATCATCACTATAACCATAACTATATTACTTTCTGCTGTGCACCAATAGACCATATTGTTCAGGAGTACATTTCCCAAAAGCATTATCCTTCATTTATTGTAGCTAAAAAATCAACTTAGGCTGCGATGTTTTGGAGTTTATTATAATCAAATGTGCACTAAATGTGTTATTAAAACATCAAACTTCAAACACAAACCATGCACTACCATCCACACATTTGCAGAAGTAATATTAGTGGTGTCAAAGAAAAAGGATGCATCAATTGCTCTGTTCATTAAATTAATTAATCCTGATAAATTGCCCTTCGAGACCATACCAAAGGTGGCGTCTCCCTTCGAGACTGACTGAAACCTGATTCGGGGTCCTCCATGGGTTGTGCAGCCACCATTGAGGCCTCTGGGGATACTACTGATAGAACCGACATCTCCAGAGGTAGTGCAGCCTCTGGAGGACCCGATGAAGTCTTAGTGCCATACACCAGTTTCGGAGGTCCTAGCCATGGAGTCTCAAAGGTCTTGTGGAGCTCGGGTGAATTCTGTGGAATTGGATCACAGACCCTGTCTGGTGGATCAGGCCACTCAGATTCTGGATCACAGACTGGGTCTGGTGGATCCGGCCACTCTGGCTCTGGGTCACAGGCCGGGACTGGTTGGGGAACAAGGACTAACTGGACTTGACACGACCCCTCGTATCGTGTTATGGGACTAGTGCCCGTTTCTGCCAGGTTTGACACCCTAAGGGCCTTTAGCAGCTTAGCAAGCTGTGTGATCAGAACCGACCGGACAACACACAGCACCTCGTACCGTGTGACAGGGTTGAGACCTGTTTCATACAGCTTGATAGACTGAGTAACGGGACAGACTGGATTGAACACGGTCCCTCATACCGTGTCACTGGAATCGTGAGGGCCTTTGACAACTTCCCTAACTGTCCCTCTGTGACTGGTTGAGCATCACTCAGCCCTTCTCACTGAGTGATGGCACCAGCGCCCTCTATGGGCGATTTGGGAACTACCGAAGTGGCAAACAGATCCCCTAGCTGTCGTTTGTTACCTGACTGAACATCACTCAGCCCCTCTCGCTGAGTGATGGGTACGGCGCCCTCTGTGGGCGATTCGTGAACTACCGGAGTGGTAGACAGCTCCACTAGCTGTCGTTGGTTGACTAGGTGAGTAGCCAGGCCAAACTGTACACCACACAGCCTCTCTCGTGGCTTGGTTATGTCAGGGCCCGTAGCTAACATTACGGGGTTTGCTAGAATGGGTGTCAGTTCCTTGAGCTGAGAAATCTGGAACGACTGGGCTTGGAAGAGTGCCCCTGGCTGTGTAACTGGAGCTGACCGGACAGAAAACAGTCTCTTAGGTTGAGTAACCGGGACCAGTAGAGCTTTACATGGCTGCACAGGGTCTTGGAGCAGCGGACTGGGCAGATCCTCCTCGTGATTGACTGCCATTTTGTGTCGCATCTCACGATTGTCCGCCATTTTGTGCTGCTCTTCACAAATGGCCGCCATCTTGTGCTGTGTCTCTGGGGGTGACCGAGCAGCCTGGCTCAATCCTCCTGCCTGAGACCGCACTGTCATCAGGCAAAGAAAGACTCACGATTCCCATGCCAACTCTGTAATGTCTGGTAGTTCAATGGGGCTGAACTGGCGTGAGGCACTCATAAATATAGGATAGTATCGTTGAGACCCGACTGCTCAGCGAGCTGAATAAACTCAAAAACAAAGTCCTCGAACAACAATGAACCGTGAACACGCAAACACAGGGGGGTTTTGTACAGGTGAAAGTAGGTCAAAGGGATAGAGCAAACAATCAAACACCTAGACAACCAACGAGTGGGCGGAGACATGAGTTTGTGGCAATGAGTCCAAAATAAACACAAAACACACATAGTCTGCTGGGCGCTGGAGTGCCATCCAGTGGCCTGAGCTGGCACCTCCAGCTGAGCGAGACAATATATTTATAAATATAAATATTTCTTGAGCAGCAAATCAGCTTATTAGAATGATTTCTGAAAGATCATGTAACATTAAAGACTGGGGTAATGATGCGGAAAATTAATCTTCGATCACAGGAATAAATTATAATATAAAATATATTTAAAAGGTAGAGATTAAAAAGTAGAGATTTATTTTAATTCACAATAATTGTAAAAATAATTCACAATTATATTGCTATTTTACTGTATTTAAAAAAAAATAAATGCAGCCTTGGTCAGTCATCAAATTAAATATCTTACTGACCCCAAACTTTTGAACTGTATTCAATAAAACTGTATTTTATTGTATTTTTTTGTATTTTATTTTACTCTGTATTGACCAATCAGCATTCATAACCGTAACTATTTTTATCCATTCCATACTTATTCTATAATTTATTACATTTAATCATGTGTTAGAGTTTTGAAATCTACAGCATTTCATACTGTTTGAAAGTGGCTGCAGAAATGCTATTTAGGTCTTTGCGTGTATTTGTCTGTTTGAACGGAACAGTGCAGGAAGCCCACCCTCATTTCTCATAATCTCAGACAGCAAGGTCAGCTGCATGTACTGCAGGGCACAGAGTGATTAACCTGCGTGTGTGTGTTTATGCGTGTGTGTATGCCCGCATGTTTGTGTGTGCTAATGTGTGTCCATCCAAGTGGCAGTAAAGAGGCTTAACGCTGCCTGATCACTCTCTTTCTTTCAGGCACAGCGGTGACGCACCTACTGCTGTTCATAATGTACATTCAGAACAACACACTGGCTTTTAATGAATCTCAGAGACCACTTTGACATGAAAAGGCCTGTTTTTAAATAGCCAAAAGTGAACAATATATAATGCAAAATGGTAAATGTTTTTTTTTTTTGGTTGGACCACCAAATATCAAGTCATTTTGCAAACAACCGGGTTAAAAAATCTATACCTACTGTGGAATAATACCTACTGTATACTAAATAATACAGACTTAACATAGGCATTAATAAGTGCTTAATTAGCACTTATAAACGGCTAATATTCTGGTAATACGCACGCTAATAAGCAAATACTAATAATAATGCAAAGAATGTGCAGGACCTGGATGACTGTTTTTTTTTTTTTCTGAAGAATAGTGAGAAGCAAGGGACAACTAGGTATAGGCATCTAGGTAAAGTTAACTTTCTCCATGGTACCGTGAATGTTTAAAGTTCAATAAAGACCTAAAGGCCTGGTTTCACAAACGGGAAAACTAGCCAGGACTAGGTATTACTTAAATTGGGATATTTAAAGGGGTCATCTAGTGCTACATGTACTTTAACGAGCTGTTTGGACTGAAATGTGTGTTGGGAGTGTGTGTACACAGCCACTCTACAATGATAAAGATCCACAAGTAGTTTTCTTTTAATTTAATAAAAATAAGTTGTCCCTTCTGAAATCAAGCCATTGTCAAATGCATTTCAGTGTGGCGTCACACCGACAGAGGCCACTCCCACGATAGTTGATTGACAGCAGCGTGTCACACAGACTGAACTGGTGTCTTACCTCAGACCTGTCCTGAGAGAGCCGTCATCAGGCCGAGACCCGAGACAAGCAAGACTCCTAAGAGACTGAGGTGTTTTGTTGCTGAATGTATTAATGAAAATAGCAGTAGTCATTTACTCCCGAAATCTGAGTGACTAAAGATGCAGAGGATTAACGTTACGCGACCTTGATCAGCCAAGATGCGTTAATGTTCGCGTGAATCGTTCATGATCCAGCCTCACCTGCGGAAGCAGTGAGTATAATCGCAAATCGCCTTTCCTAATAATGTACTAATTTACAAGTTTCACTATGAATATGGCTAAAAAAAGATCCTCCGCGCCTCAGAAAAGAGGGGCGAGGTCAGCGGCGTTTGTAAAGATTTAAAGGGGAAGTAAACCGAACAGAAAGATTTCTAAAGAGCTGTTTTTGACAGGGGGAAATTAGCATTTTTACACTATCTTTGAGAAATTTTAAAACAAATTATATTACAAACTTTCCATTAAGACCCTAAAGAATCATATAAGCTTTTGGAAAATTGGCTTTGTATAACTCCTTTAAGCAACTTTTACAAAAATGCCTTATGAGAAAATATTACAGGTGTGCATCTTAACACAGAACAATGACACTGAATGTTTTAAGATATGTCAGAGCAAGATATTTTCATCTGAGACAGCTCAAACAGGCAATTTAGTCTGGGACTAGCTTAAGCCTTGTCTGTGAAACTGGGGGAAAATATTCTATTTGTTTGTGGTTGATGAAGTCCAGTGCAGGATGAATCATTATTTTTCCTACAAGAGGCTGTATGTTTAAATGTGTAAATCTGCCACAGTTAGGGCATGATTTGATGGGATTTTAAAGAGACATGGGTGTGCTTGCTCGAGCAACAGCATCCCTTGGAGCGTGTTGAATTTCAGAGTCATGCGTACCACCCAGGCACGCATTTCACTGACGCACAACGTCGATTGGTCACACTCTTTGAGTAATTACAACAATCAACTCATTCATTCACAATTATTTCCAGCATATTACTCATTCTCAAGGTTACAGAGACAATCATGTGCTAAAGCGCAGGAAGTGATTGTTTTGTGAATGAGCTTTTACTCTGATTGCAAAGCCAGAGGTTGACTGGATGCCAGTGGTTGGTGCAAAAATGTTGGACTCAGTAAAAGATGGATTTATTGGACGCACATGCTTCATCATGCAGCAACAAATGTGTGAATGTTTTCATTGCTGCTGTACTCTCTTCAATCCCACAGGTGGTTGGTATGAGCGTAACAAGTGGCAGTGACCAGATGGTGGCGCTACATACTGCCTCTCAGGATGACCTTTTAGTGCACTTACAGAGGGGTCAACTCAACCCAAATCAGGACCGTGTAGGGGAATTGGTGGGAAGCCTGACAGACCACTTTACACGGTAAGAGTCCATGCCAATAACCTCATCTTAAACATTTTTGTGGGGACTGTGGAAGTATTTCTGCTATAACATAGGTAAGCTATTGTTCATTCTTCATGTTGAGGATTTAACAGGCCTTTAGACTATAATATTAGGATCTTAAACATACAGACAACTGAATATACAGCTTCCATGATTAACATGATTTTTTTATTTTAAAGTGGCTGAATCTCAGCTATGAAGACAGTTAGTCCAGTTTGGCCAAAAGACAGTGTCATCATTTAGCTCGAGCCAGTTTAGATCAATGACAGTGTAAAGCAAACATAATAACATGACTAATGATTAAGATACATGCAATTATACATGTGTGTTCAAGGTGTAATGAATGTATATTGCTTAATGGATACACCACGTGACATTATTATTATTATTTTTGTCATTTGCTGACAATGGTATAAAAGTGTTTTAAGATCCTATAAAACCAATGTACAAAGAGTATATTTCTAAAAACTTAAGATACATTTAGTTATTTGGTTCATTACTTACTATTTGCGCTATAGATATGAATCACTCCTCAGATTTTTTTTTTTGAGTTTGAGTGTATTGGTATTTATATAGCATCTTTCAAAATCAAGTTACAGCCTAGTTGTGTATACACTGTGTGTGTGTGTGGCAGATGTATGTGTGTCCGTCAGTGGGTGTCTGTAATCATTGCTCCTGCACGTCTGCTTTAAAGCCATTGTGCTGCCATCTGCGAGTCAACGTGTGGGGTCATGCCCCCTTTACCACATCATCAAAAGGAGACGTCACTGGAGCCTGAGGAAGTGTGGAGGAAGGCAAATAGTGTGTAAGCATGTGTGGCGGGGGATGACAAAGAACACACGTGCAGTTCACTCAATCTCTACAGCAGAAACACTGCACCAATTTCATCAATTTATCCTTTTCATAAATATCATAAAGATAGGGAGAGTGTTAAGCACAAAAACAAGACAAGATGGACTATTTTGAAGCCTACGTATTTGAGTTAAACAGATGTAAAAAATATTCCCTTGCCAAGTCTAAACAGAAGGTGTCTGTATATTGCCAAGTAGGGCATGTTCCTGGATCAGAAACTCTTGTGCTTCCAAACAAACAAAGTCTTAACCCAATATCTAACCAGATTCCCCCTGAAATCAGGACAGACATGGCATAAAAGTCTGCAGGTTGCACTTTTAATTAATTTGGCTCATAATTAGAATTGTTATGATAATATTTTTTTATACAGATTTACTGAGAAAAACTACAGATGAATGACAGTGTGTACACCGAAAAAAATATTGGGCTGCAAAAAAAAAAACAAAAAAAAAAAACTTGAGGCTGAGGTCACCAGAGACAGTTTTTTATGTTTTACGGGATGTATAGTTTACAAATTATAATCATAAATTTCTGTAAGTGATATAATGTTAAGAGAACTAGTCTAATTGAATATACTTTTACTAAGCCACTTTGATAATACAAGAAATCCAGGACATGAAAATCACATGATGAGTCAAGCTCATCGTAAGTGGCCTGTCCATAAGCATAAATACTACTCATATCATGTATGTATATATATATCAGGGTAACACATACTGTAGCACTAAAATATTGCAATAAGCATTCACTAAATAACAGAAAATGTAACACTAAACAACCAAATGTTACCGATATCAAAAATACAAACAACAATAACTTTATAACTTTAACAACTTTAATATATATATATATATATATATATACTTATTATAGCATAATTATATATAGTTTTTACTTCCAAAAACGTACATTTTATAGTATTTGACAGTAACTTTACAAATACTGCACATCATCATGTACTCACCATATTGTAAGGAAAGTTAAAGTGAACAGTTTTTAACGTAGCATTACATTTTTTGGGTATAATTTCTAATACTGTATAATGATTTTATTATGTCATAGAATTTCAGACCAGCATTTGAATCATTTGTTAAACTCTGGGTTAGTAAGATTTTACATTAGTGTAATCATTGAGTGAAATGAGATTCAACTCACGTTTCAGATCTTCCCCAGACTACTTAATAATGATTAAACGATATTTCATGTATTATTGAAATGAAGAAAAATGGAGGTTGAGTTGGGGTGTTGGAGAAATCCTGGATGATTTCTTGCAAGAGTGACGCTAAATGTGCTTTGTGATTGACAGAATCAGATGAACATGAACATCTCCAACTCAATTTTAAGACAAATAATTTTTGATCTGTAGGATTTATAGGCTAAGTGATGCATAAAATATGACTTTTTAATATATAGTCCTGATAGATATAGTTTTGTAAATATTCAATGACTTTAGATTCCAGATTGGCCTTTGCATGCGTGCTGAGAACTCATGTTCATCTGAAATGACTGTATCTTGATTTAAATGCTGATTAGTTTCTGCTATCATGCCTGTCTTTAACTCAGTGACCTTACCCGTGGGTCATGCACCCTCACCTGACTCATGCAGACATTATTACTGTGTCATGTGTGTTTGTTTGTGAATCGACAGTGCCAGCCTGGGAGTGTGTGTGTTGGGTAGTTTAAAGCCCTCTTTGACCATCTGTTGAGGCAGCTGTGTGTGTGTGTGCAGACTGTGAGAGCTTCTGGAGCCAAAGTGTTAGCAGAGTTTATTTGTCCATTCCCCAAAAATGACCAGGGGCCTGTTCCATAAAACAAGTTTACCAAATAAGCCAGGTGTATTTCAGTTAGTCTGACTTACTGTCATTTAATTTGGTTTAAAATAAGTCAGTCTAATTAAAACAAGCCTAGCTTAGTAGGTAAACTTGTTTTATGGAACAGGCCCCAGTTGTGTATTTTCTTTCTTCTAATCTAAAAAATCTAAATAGAGCTACTTTAACAAGCAATATAGCAGAGTTACAGAATTGGATGCCAGAAATTGAAGTAATAGTTTAATAGATAATGAGGTATAGTCTCTGATAGAGGAGCATCATCAGTGTTTCTTAATAAAAAAGATTTTTATCTTTATCTCACTGATCGTTTTGGCTGGGTTTAATACAGATATTAAGAGTACAGAGTGGATGTTGCTTATATACATGCAGTAAATAAATTTGAGGATGGTAAATGTGCCATACACAAAATTGCTGAAATGAAATGCAAAAATTCTATACATAGAATTTGGAAATAACATTTAATCCTCCCAACCAGTATTAATAGTACACATTGAAATACATATTATTATAATGGCCTAGTTGTTCCTTTACTTTTCAGAATGTGTTCTGTAATAAGGTGTACTGTATAACCATGCACACACACACACACAGACATATCATTTTTATTATGATAAACACATAAAATATTAAGCAGACATTCTAATACTCTAATGACTGCTAGTTGACATGCCTTTTTTCTTATTGTTCTTGTTTTGTGTTCTATAAAACTTCCTCATTATTTCAGTTTGTTAACTAAACATTTGAAAAATCTTTATTTTGCCATTTTTAAATGAAATGGCACACTTCACATTTAAATGGCAACCTACCATTTAAAGGTTTGAGGTAATGTTTTTGAAAAAAGTTATGCTTTTAAAAGATGTCTCTTAAACTCACCAGGCTAAATTTCTTATATTTAAAAATATATATTTGTCTTATAATTTAATATGTATTTTTTTTATTTTAATTTGTTTTCAAGCATGATAACCGCAGTCTTAAGTGTCACCTGTTCCTTCAATAATCTAATATTCAGCATTCTAATATGCTGATTTGTTGCTCAAAAACGTTTCCGATTATTATCTGATTATTGACAATAGTTGTGCTGTTTCATATTTTTTGTTGAAAGCATATAGTATAAAGTTCAAAACAGCAATATAAATGAGTTTAATCTCACTTTAGATAAATTGTGCATCCTTGCTAAAAGTATTAATTTGAATAAAAAAAAAAAAAAATTAAAAAAAAAACTGTAACCTCTAACTTACTGCCTCTAAACTTTTGAATGATAAAATCATTGTATCTGTTGGTGTATTTGCGTACAGAGCTGTGTGTACGTGTGTCACTTTGGGTTAACCGAGCCTGTTTGTGTTTGTGTCATCTCCAGACATTTTGACCGACCAGAATAATCAGCTCTATTGTTGCCATGTGTGACATCATTCCTGTTGTGTGTGTAAGTGTGTGTGTGTGTGTTGTCGTCCCATAGGAAGGAAGAGCCTGTTGCGTAATCCCACACTGGTGTGATGCTGTGTATCAATAAGGGAGCTATCTTCTCAGGCTTAGATGATGAGCAGCTTATCTCATACTACCTTCCCAAGATGTACAATTAATATCACTGAGAATTAACCAGGCTAGATGTAATCTATGTGATGATCTATATGATTACATAACTGTTACACAAGGTGTTACTGCCTTCATCAAGTCCCTCAGCCCCCAAGGTTCAATCATTCTAGAATAAAATCTAGCCTGAAGTTTAGTCAATAGATTTAATCAGTGTAGGACTACAGTTCCACATAGTAACAAAGCATTGAAAGTAATGCTGATGAAAGACGCTGTAGGGCAGCAATAGCTTGAATGGAATATAATAGGTGAAAAACTTAAAATGTTCATTCTCTCCCTCTTGATTTTCTGTGTGACTTGAAGGCTGCTTTTTTCAGTAAAATGGTGCATACTGTAAGATCCAGTCCTGGCCCAAAAAAACGTATCCAGTGTACTGGTTGAAGGTTTAATTTGCGTTCAGTCTTTAACTTGTGCTTATGAATTTATTTGAATTTAGTTTAGCTCCGCGCTTGATCTGACTCCAATTTCAGGTGACCATTATATATTTAGGCTATATTCGCAATTAAGAACAGATCACAAATGTTAATTATATATTACTTTAGATATTTGATTATTCTGGAAATCCCATAGTCTCCATTTTCTGTTCCATAGGGACCAGGTATTGCTGGAGGCTGCATCTGCTTGCCTATAACAAAAAGTGTCTTTTTCTCGACAATCACAGAACTTCGCTTTTCAAGCCAGATTAGTTCTAACTTGCTCAGGGGATGAAGAGTGATTATAATAATCAAATACAACAATTTATTATTACTCAGGAAAAACTGTATCATGTAACAATTAGAAAGTAATTCAGAATTGAATTCAGTTCTAATTAAAAACAAACACACTTCACGGCTTGCTTAAAGATTTAGTAAAGCAATCCATACCTGACTTTTAGAAAATACATAGTGCCGAATGTAAGAGTTCACACCACACTACGGGCTTCTGGCTACAGAATCACCCGCAAATGATTTGCAACTTTCCCTTAAATACCCAGACAAACAAAGAGATCTTGAGATCAGTTGTAAAACGTCTCCGTTCCCGTGCCCCCGGGTCACACCTGGTTGGAGATGGATAAACATTCAAATAGACCAGGAGGACACACCCC